>JAGTXK010000027.1:600000-930485 GCA_019096195.1 Boletus sp. NGJ
CGTCTCTATCTCGGTAACCTCGACGCGCAACGCGATTGGGGTCATGGTGGGTTTGTCACGAATGCCCAACAGCTTGATTTCTGAGTATATGCGCTCCCACATTTTAGCCAAGGATTATGTCGAGGGAATGTGGCGCATCCTCCAGCAGGACGAACCCCAGGACTTTGTCCTTGCCACCGGTGAAACTCACCCAGTGCGTGAGTATGTCGAGAAAGCGTTTGCAGTTATCGGTATCTCGATCAAGTATGTACAACTCTTCATAAAAGCGACTGTTGCCGCTAACCGATACACGTGTTGCAGGTGGCGTAACAGTGGCGTGGAGGAGGAAGGCTACGACGCCGAGACAGGCAAGGTTCTCGTCAAGGTGGACACTCAGTACTTCCGTCCTGCTGAAGTAGAGTACGTTGCGAGTCGATTTCTTGTTCCGTTTAGTTTTTCTGATGATGCCCCAATACAGCCTTCTCCTCGGAAACCCTTCAAAAGCTGAGCGCCTGCTTGGCTGGACCCGCAAAGTGACCTTCGACCAACTCGTCCACGAGATGGTCACAGTTGATCTCCAAGCTTCCCGAAGCCTCATTGAGGATCAAAACTAAATCGTCCAAGACATGCCACTCGGAACAGATGTTAAATTGTTGAAAGTATTGTGCATGTTGGCCTTGTTCTCCAGACTAGGACCTTGTAATGAACCTGTGGAGTAATCACAGTCTAGTAAGTTACGACTAAAGGCAATGTCTTATCCGCTGTGACTGCCTGCACTCCTTGAATACCTGCATCAACATGTCAAACTTGCAGTCCAAATATGTGGGTGATGTTCGTCACGGGAACAACTCTAGTTGTAGTGAATTTGATCGCGTATTGCCCTTACGGTAGGCGCACGAGTCTACGTCGAATTTCTCAGCGAATATAATACATCGGTAGGCTGTGGTTGATCAATGGCCACTCTGTCCAGTTCTAGCATTCGAGACGTTCGCCAAGAACCACTCGACAGTCTCCCTCAAGGCTAAAATAACATGTCAGCAAGCAATATTTGACTAACAAAACGGAAGTTACAGACCAACGTCGAAGGGGGTAAACTTGAAGTCCGATCCGATCAACTTGACCAATTTTGCATTAGAAGCGGGTTTGCGGTCCTGCCCATTGTCTTTGGGTTCGTTCTCGAAGATCGCCCCTCCGGGGTACTGGAGGGTGTCGACGATCGAATTTGCGAGCTGTCTGATGCTTATTTCGTCCTTCTCATCCACTACAGAGGGGCTTAGACGGGATCTCGGCAATAGTGATGCACTGTACCAGAGAAAATGATGGGTTCGACACTCTCGTATTCACGAAGTTGCCAGATGAAGAGCTTGGCGAGATCTCGAGAGTAGATAAACTGACGCAAGGGCGATCCATCACCCAGAACTTTGAATGGTGTCCCGTTCTCTATAACAGGAGGGTAAGATCACCACACTGCGAACATGATAAACGGACTCGCACGTTTTGCGAGATAACACTTGTGAATGAGAGCGGGCATGACGTGAGCGTACTTGAGGTCACTGTTCGAGTGCGGTCAGGGATGGATCAAGACATATACCGGTTGAACTCACAAGTTGTCGTGGGGTCCAAATACATTAGTGGGTATAGCGGACGTGAAGTTGCAACCAAACTCTTCCTTGTACGCGCTGTGGGGCAATGTAAGTAACAAGGGAATAATAAAGCTTGGAGATAAGCGGACCGATTTTGCACATCAACCATTCTTTTGGCATATGCGTAGCCAAAGTTAGAGTCGTGAGGGGGACCGAGGTGCACTTTCTCCTCTGTTAGAGGGTACTCGACCTTGTCGGGAAAGACGCATGTCGAAAGGCACGAAATGACTTTTTCCGTCTTTTTGATACGAGCAGTGTGCAATACGTTGTCGTTGATCAACATGTTGTCCCGGAGGAACGTCATCTAGAGTTGGGAAAATCGTCAAGCTAAAATTATATCTACATGCAGATCGTCGCTACTGACCTTGCGCTCTCTGTTGGCAAAGAGTCCTCCGACTAATCGCACAAATGTCAGAAGGATCGAGACGCTAGAATTTGAGATAGACATACCAAGGGCTGCCAGGTGAATAACATGCGTAGGCTGATACTTTTCGAAGAGCTGCAAGGTCTGTTGGGGATCCCTGTTCGCATGAACGACACAAGCGTGAGCCCGCCTCGTCCTATACTGAGATTTGGCAAATACCTCAGGTCGGCATCGCGTGAGCTGGCAAAGATCCACTTCTCGCCTGGCTGCTTTCCAAAGCGCGAGCCTGCAGGCTCGTGCTCGATAACATATTCGATGGCTTTCCCGACGAGGCCAGTGCCTCCAGTGACGAGCACGACGGCAGGCATTGTCCGATTTCAAAGCTCGTTGATCCGAGTAGTGAAGAAGACAAGTACCGATGGGCCAGTCACAATTTATGTGATTAGAGGACATTCCCACCCAAATCTGTTACATATACCCTGGCTGCATGAAAGTTCCCGCTCTCCATTAACCATAGCGTACGACTAGTTTCCCAGCAGTCGACTAGCCAACTAACTCCCTGCACAACCTACATGGCTATGCAGGACAGACAGGCGATGTCAGCCGAGGTCTACAGCCTCGCAACGTCGAGCGAACCAATGGGCGAACGTGTCAAGGAAGCATTGGATGTCATCGAGAATACTCTGGATACATATACGTGCGTGCTAGTTTGGCTTGAATTACATCCATGAAACAGATGGTGTCTTTCGCTTTTAGACCAGAGAAAATATCGATCAGCTTCAACGGAGGCAAGGACTGTGCGTGGCGCGGCTCTCTTCGCTCGGGCTCTGCTAATCGTTCACAGGCACTGTCCTCCTCCATCTCTACGCCGCGGCATTCGCCCGTCGGACTCTGAGTGCCAAGCCAATCCCAGCGGTCTATGTCCCTGTTCCATCGCCATTCCCAGAACTAGAAGAGTTCATAAAGGAGTTAGCTAGGGCATACGACCTTGATCTCTTCACATGCTCCGCTGAATCAGAAGTTCCGCTGCCAGTCGAAAGTGTTACCCCGGGCGTGGCAACACCCGATGCACGCGAACAAAGCGAAGACGGCGTTGGTCGCACAGGCTTCTCTTGGCCCGTCGGGAAGGCTCGGGGCGGCGAAGGGATGCGGCGTGCTCTTCATAGTTACAAGGAGAAGTATCAACAAATAGAAGCCATATTAGTGGGAACAAGAAGATCAGACCCACACGGTGGTGAGTTCTTCCTTCGTCTGCAGCATGAATCGCAAAATAACATTTGACAGCCACACTCACGTATAAGAACAAGACGGATGCCGGATGGCCCTCATTCGAACGTATCAATCCTATCATCAACTGGTCTTACTCGGATGTGTGGACATTCCTGCGGCGATTGAGCGTGCCTTACTGTTCGTTGTATGACCAAGGGTAAGCACACCTGCACTCACGGAGACTCTTCTTTGAGGAGCGAGAATAGGTATACATCGCTCGGTTCAATATATAACACATTTCCGAATCCCGCGCTCCGTATCCAAGATGACACGTCATTGGATTTATTCTCATCTCCTGTCACAGTCGTCGCCCACGAACCAAACGCCATATGCACGGCCGACACACCTGCTCCACGTCAACCCAAGCCCACAGTAGAAGATGGTCATCTCGAAGCCTTCACAATCATCGCCAGCAACCCAGAGAGTACATGCACGGCTGAGCCCCGCATAGATTTGGCCGACCTCTCCGACACTTCACCCGATTGTACCCTTGGCTCTTTCCGTGTCATTGCCAATGACCCTTTTACCGTCTGTCTAGCGGAGAGCAAGCTTTTCAATGGCAACGGTCACGCGAAGCCGCCATCACAGTCTACGCGATATAGGCCTGCTTACATGCTTCAGGACGAGGGTCTTGAGCGGGCTGGCAGAGTTTCCGGAACCGCGCCGCCAGGGAGGGCGTAGTGGACCCACACGCAACATTTGGACGATGCGATAAAGTCGTATACTTATTAGATCGCTCGTATTAGAAGGAATGTTAAGTTGTATGTACTAGTTACCAATCGAGAAAATTGTCGATCGCGTCGCGACAGTCTCACGCGTCCAACGATGACTTTTGTCCAACCACTAACGCTGCTCACCAGCTCCAACGCGAGATGGACGACGACACAAGAAAAGACAATCGCTCGAGATTACCCATTCACTGACCTTCACTTGGAGACCACGGACCAGTTCGTCGTTCGAACGTACCTCCAATTTCTCTGGCTTCCAGAGGTACGATTATCGTTCGCGTGTATCGAGAAATATTCGCGTTTCTAACCATTCACAGTCGATCATGCCCATCAACCTGCTTATCCCGTCCTTGCATCGCGTCCAAAACGCGTCGCTACAATCACCAGACTCTCCCCACCCACTGCATGCGCTCTTGGAGCCGCTGCTCCTCTCAGTTCGTTCCGTTGTCACGAAATACCACACAGAGCTCCCCCAGATTCTCGCGCAGGACGGCGGAGAAGGTGAAACGGAAGAATCCATGATGTGGTACGCGCTTGGCTACGAGATGGGTGAGGGCGGAGAAGGCAGTACGAGTCTCAACAGCGAAGACGCGATCATGCTCGAGGAAAAGTCGCGGAACATGTGGCTCGAAAGGCTCGAGAGACGAGAGTGGGTGCCGATGTCGTGTGTGGATGCTTTGTTTTTTCTTGACGAGGCGTGTACAGGGTACAGATTCAGATTCTCCTCTACCTCCTCAAGCTATCCCTGCCTGGACCTTGCACCCCGCTACCCCCAGTGACGATACCTGCGAATAGCGTAGTTCCCTCAACCAAGAAAAAGCCACAGAAAGAACGACACAAGGTCGTTGTTCCATCCGCACAAGAACGGTTAGAGTCATTCATGGACAAGCTCTGCACATGGCAGCTTGTCATCAACTTGAACGACTCTCATAAACGAACGGACAAAGATGAACGCGATTGGATGCAAACATTCTGCGAAAGTGTCGTCGAGTGCCAGTGAGTCCACCTGTCTGGAACGTCAATTGTTTATCGAACCCTCTGTTCACCGCAGATTCAAATCGACGCTTCCCGACATGTGCGCACTTTTGCGCTGTAAGCTATTCCCCCACTCGGCCTTTTCAGACGAGGACGAGGACAACGATACGCGGTCAAGTCCTGGACCTCAAGTGACTGGTTCCCCCCACCCACATTCCAACCGCAAACTTGCCCGATCGTCTACTTCCACCTCCATCTCCCGGTCCAAGGGTAAACTTGACCCCAAACTCATCCAGCGCTCCACCTCTGTGCTATCCCACATCACGTCAGATACGCGATCTCGTTCACGTTCCTTGTCTGTCTCGCTCGCACAGGATGCCTCTGCAAGGCGCTTCACCTCTACTTGCGGAACGTCATCATCCCTCAAACGGGCTCTAACTCGCGAAGTCAGCATGTCGCGTGTGTTCAAACCTCGGGCACAACAATCACATCGGAGTCAACCCGGAGGTTCAGGTATAAAAGTGCCGGCTAAGGCGAAGAAGGAAACAAAGAAGGAAGACAGGCGCGCGCAAGGGGTGACGCTCGTCGCCGCGACGCCTACGAAACCCAAGCTCAGAGGGGACCCGAGAAACCACGGAAAAGCCCCGAGTCAAAGTCAAAGTCGGGCTTTCCATTTCGATCTTGAGGCACCCGTGGAGGATGGCATTGGCAATGACTTGGGAGGTGCTGATAGTGATGGCTCACCTGAAGTCAAGGACGAAGACGACGAACTTTGGTTACCGAATTCCTCACCTGACGTCCTCCTACTAGGAGCGAGGAAGCGAGCTGCGAGTGGTTCGTCGTCAAGTATAGGTCTTTCCGACCAGGGTGGGGAAGGAGGAATGGTTACACCAGTCAAGAAACGGATGCGTATTTATTAATTGTACTAGAGACTATGTATTAACCTGTAATCACATGTATGCGAGCAAGTCGAATGGCGTTGGATCTATTGAACCTGAGAGCATGACAACTATACTTACAGTACCTTGAATGGTTGGTGGTCTACATCTGATGTCGATCGAGCACCGAGAGACAGGAAGAGGCCATGTGAGACAATAAGCATGAACTGGTCTGAAAACGATAGGTAGTGTGTACGCTCACCGTGCGTCGTAGAGCTGTGCCTCAGTATGTGAAGGCGTAACTCCTGTCCCACAATCACGAACTGTTGGGAATCATCAGAACCCCTAATTTTAAATATGATAAATATCGATGCATGAGAGCGATTTTTCCTGTATTCTGACACGCTGAACGTGTGGTAGCCATGCAGGAGCAAGCGACAGGCCGGGAGAGCGTGAGATCCAGCAGAGGATAAACTCACGCTGGCGTGGACACAAGTAATGCAATTGGAAGTTACTGTCGGAAAAGCGATCAATCGAACAATCGAGAGACCGGGAAACGGTCAAGTTCATTTGCCGACTGAGTTGATGCGTCGAAAATAGACCCCATTCGCATTCAACGTTACATTTGGTTGGTACTGATGATGTTTGAATTGTACGCCTCCAAGGTGCACATCGCGATTAGCGGGCCCAAGCGAGACGTATCGTGACCAAGAGGACCTCCAGGTGTTGAGCCTGTGGACAACAATGCAGCCAGAGCAACACGACAGGGCAAACCAAGAGCCCGATCAAATAAGAAAGACGCAGACCGCCGGCCATGGCAAGTGCTGAGAATCCTAGGAACGACAGACCCGCAGCAAAATGAAACCCTAAAAGAATAAAGCAAGGCAAAGCTGTCTGGTTCCCGAACGTATGGACTCACCAATAAAAACCAAGTCCTCGGAAGAAAACAAAGACGCAGGTACCAATTGCATCTAAATATACGCCGCCGAATTTGCCTTGCCCAGTAAACGAGACTCGATAGATGATCAGGCAGTTTATCGGGGTTTCGTGTCTAGACACGGATTGATTTGACGAGAGCCATAAAGATGCAAAACCTCACGTTATGCACGAGGTTTTAGTTGTAGCGTGCCAAAACCAGTTGTGTGAGATTGAAAATGGGCGTACGTATAGTAGCCAGCTGCCGCCGAGTGCAGAACTGATCACGGAGAGTTCTCCTTCTGAGCTGATTCGAAGCCAAGAGTACAATATTGTTGCAAGCGGTAAAGGGTGTACAACATACGTGGCAGGCGCCCACCGTATTACGGACTGATGGTTGCAATGTCTTCAAATAGCAACTTTGAACACTTGTTATCACTGTCACTGGCATTTAAACCTCACAACCTTCCAGCTGTGGGCTCTCACATTTATACCTGGCCGCCGTCGTGGTTGTCTTTTCGGCAACTTCTGTCACTGCGAGGTGAACATTTCAGCATCCGATACGCTTGCTCATTTATATCCAGCTGCCATAGCTTTAAAGCTTCCAGGGTGTGGGCACGTCCACAAAACTCGGACCGTGTTCACGAATATCAGGTGGCCAGAGGATATCACGTACCCACGTGGAAACGAAGATAGCCGCGAGAGTACACCCGCAGAATAGAGTAAGGGTAGTCCGAGTTGGTGTCATGAATCCAACGCGCTCGGTCCGTGAAACTGCAGTAACCTATTCCTGCGCCGCGGTCGTTGAATGTTCTCCTGACTACAAAGCTTCCCCCACCACCCCTGTTGTCGGATTCGCTTACTTCGGTTCGGAGCGCTCAGATCCTCGTGCCATCGATTATAAGTACCCCTTTTCACGCTTTAGCATGTCCAATTTCTGAGGCTTTTAGATGAAATCACCCTAGCCAAAATCGAGATGTTGTCGTTGACAAAAGCACGTTTATCCGAGCGGAGGATGTATTCAGCATCAAAGTGGTCCATATCCAAATATCAGGCTAAAATTACACGATTCCTAGATCTCCCTGAACAACTCAGCGCACTGCCAGGTGCGCGGAGCAAAGAGATAAGCACACGCGACCTGTTGTTCACGCAGTATCTCGCTGCCTATGTAACCAGGGTCACTTTCGGGGCGCCTCCCTCAATGTCATGTGGCCAAGGACTAGCTAAGTATATCGAAGCAAGAATTCACAAGATCTGCTATCTGACGCTACTGGTTTGTGCGAACGGTGCCTCGGCATAAATTAGACTTTGCATCACCTGTGCAGGGTGACTCGGAATTCGCATAAGAGGTAATCCTTGCAGCATGATGCCGTCGAAGTCAAACTAGCCGAGAGGGTTGGACGACATCGCAGGTCCAGGTACCTGGGAAGATCTTTCCTTACCTCCGGTATAATGCAGGAACGATTTCCTTCTAATCTGAAAAAACGTACGAAAGGGAGGAAAGGAGCATGGATGGCCTGACATCGAAGTGGGGACATCGAGTGTGTCATCCAAGGAGACAAGATTGTCGTAATGTACGAATATTGTTGATCCTGACTGTGGGTATCGGAGATGGATGGTGGAAAGTATTTACCTCGAAGGGATACATTAGACTAAGTGCCGTGCTATGCTGTCCAATGATATGTAAATATGCTCGTGGAGATGTGCATGATAAAGGATGATTCAGGTACGTCGTCCATCACCATCATGGCCCAAAGTCCGAGGAGAACAACTGCATCCCTTATTTCCCAAGCTGACTGCGTGTAGACAATGAGGAGCTTGCGATAGCAGTGATGAGAGCTCCACCGTGGGTCTGTCCAAGTGGTGCCGGAGGGGGTTTGCGCCGTTTTGGAGGTGCAGGGGGTGGCCTGCGTACTCTTTGAGTGCCGTTGGATGTAGTTGGTGGGAGATCGGAAGACGCGGATGATGGTGGAAGATGAGGGTGATGCTTAAGACTTTTTTCCGCCGCCTGACGAAGGAGCGAACCGTCGTCCATAGAACCGGTCTTATCCCTCCACCTTGGTGCATTCGTAGTGGTTGAAGCTACAGCGCCCAAGCTAGTGGCACTATCCACGCTTGGTCTCCTGACTTCATCAGAGCCCGATCGCGGCGGAGGTGGCTTATTAGATTGTGACTTGATATTCTCAACACTACGACTGGGCTTGACTTGTTTCGTCTTGACCAGGGGTGGAATGGCACCATCATGTCGTCTTTCGAAGGCTGTCGACGTGGCGGCTTGAGATTGTAGACCCGCTTGCGTCGTCGACGCAAGAATGTCGTGGCTAGGGCTATCCCGGCGGAAGCTGCCCTGCGAATTCAAAGCATCTTTGTCGAACGAACCCTTTCGTAGCTGCACACACCATTCCCCGCTGAGACACCGTTCCACCAATCGCTTCGTGGTCGGGTTGATATCTCGGATGTTAGCATTCTGGGTGAGGGACTCCAGAGCCATCACTATTTGAGGACGTTTGTAGGGAATATCCCGTAATTGCGTCTTTGTAAGAAGGGGATGTAAAACACGGAGGTACGTGTGACGCAACTACAATGATTTGAGTCAGATTCCAACCATTGCATGAGTGGAGTTTACTCACTGATTCACTCTCGTCATCAAGGTCCACCAACTCGCGCAAGAAGACATCGACAAGTACGCAGAGGTCATTTGTGTAGAAATACTCCGAAGTTGCTTTCGAAGTGAAGAGAATATACAGTAGCTTCAATAACAGTAATTGCATGCACAGATCCTCCGCAGACCGAGCTAAGGAACATTTTCAGTCGTGTTAGAAGAATAACCCACGCAAAACGTACATGCACGATTGAGCATAAAGATCATATTCTCTCCCAACGTCTTGCTGGAACCGAGGCGAGATATAAGCACATCTAGTACCCGATTCCGCACCTCAGACGTTTTCCCCAGGCCACATTGGGGCGAGGCAATATTGTTCAAGCCTGCAACCATGAACTGTTCGTTGAGCGCTACCTGACTGAGGGTTATTAGCTAGCAGAAGAGAGTTTGCGATACTCACTATCAATTTAATGACGGAGTAGTTGAAGGTCTCATCCGACATAAAACGTGTCTGCTCCACGAGCTCGAAAAGCTGGTCGATGAACGAATCACTGAATATACCTGTGGCAGAGTGTTCAGTCGGACGAACGAAGTGACCCAGACAAGAAAAAACGTACGCAAGTCTTGCTCTGACAGCTTCTGAACCCGACAGACTTCGTAGAGAAGTCTGACGCTTAGCACCCTGAGCTTGGCTTCTATCGCAATTGGGCCCATGATGATGCTTGCACGAGAGCCTATGCCGTTGGAAGCGAGATTAGGGCCAATGTAAGAATCATCGGCATCCGGATCAATCTCGACCAAGATATGATCCATCAGTAGTGGGATGAGGGGTTGCCATCGCTTGTGGCTACGAAGGAAGGAGGATTGACGTCTACCCCAAAACAAGAGCAGGCTATACAAGATAAACTGTCCATGCGGATCCGTTTTCTACAAGCTTGTGTAAGCTGTGCAAGACCGGTACTGCCTCCGTTCCACGTACCGACTGTACATCCTCGATCGCAAGTTCACACATCCTCTCAGAGTGAAAGACGAAAAGCTCGGAATCCAAAAGCAAGTGACATGCATGCTCTAGTTGTAGTGGACTTTGAAGGTATTGTTCTGCTGATAAAGTTATGATCAACACAAGATGGAAGAATGGAAGCAAAGGGCTGACCGTGATAAGAAGCGCACAAGGATACGAACCTCCGGAGTGCAGTATCAAGCATTGTTAATGTGGCCGAATCATCGCTCGGAAGACGCAGGATGTCGTCAAGTTCTAAACGATGGAAAGACCACGATAAAAGATGCAATGAGTTGTTCTGTGATGGGCCAAGAGTTGCAGGGTACAGAGCGTGTGACGAAACGTACCTGACCAAAATTGCTGGGCGTTCTCGATGTAATATGTAATCCCAAAATCATCTTCTGCTAGCATGTTAACTGCAGAAACCGAAGTCTGAATCATCTTGATGATGGAACTCCAGTGTTGCGGGCTCCCACAGCCTGGGATTGGAGCGATGAAAAGGAGAAGTAACCGAGGCAGTGGGCTCGGCTGGTCCGAACGCTTTTTATTATTCCTCAACCGAGAGCCTATGCGACGGGACTGAGTAGTACTTTCAAGTTGAGAACCTTGCAAGCTGAAGCGGGGAGCCGTGTTCAATGTTGACGACAACGAGCACGATTAGCTCACTCACTAGCCTTAGAGTCTTGCGGTGTCCGGGGTCAGAGTCTACTGGGAATGTGACCCTAACCCGAGTGCGACGTTGGTTAGGACTGCCATCACTCCGCGAGTAGCCCTCCGGGATACAGTTCATGCATCTCCGATTTTCCCATTAGGCATGTTGTTACCGGCGCACTTCCTGTTAGTTAATACCTTCTTACTGTGGATGTTGATTGCTCCTGTTCTCTGCATCGTTCGAACCACAAGCACAAGGCAATGGCAGCCTCCGGTTATTTATGGGCAGCCGGGCCCGGCGACAAATTCCCCGCTTCCGATTGGATAGCTGAGCATCCGTTTCGTTACGTCACGGGAGAGACTAATCAAGTGCACACGAATTAATTTCCGTACTTGGGATGATTTGAGGTGCAATTATTACACGAGATGCGGTCTATATAAGTCAAAGCAACACTGCAACAATAATAAAATCTGCGAGAACAATAGAACCGAGCGACCAAGAAAAGCTAGCATATCATGCATCGAGAGCTGCAACAAGTCCGTACGCCGAAGCTGCAGCCGCTCCGCCGACAAGTAGTGTACTCACTGCACCCCACAAGTATCCTTTGACCCCTTGGCCTGCCCCACTTATCCTGGCTTTGACTGCCCCAAAGATGAGCAGTACGACACCAGTCAGAACGCAAGAATAGATCAAGGCCACATGAGCACGAGCGACGCAAAAATAAGGGATGAGTGGTATAATCCCTCCGATGAGATAACCGAGTCCAATCGTAATGGCTGACACATAGAGACGTTTTGTTGGCACCTCCTCTGTTAAAGAAGACAAATCGGTGAAACGATTGCTAAAAAAAGGGGAGAAAACCGAACCGAGACCCTCGCCAAACTTGAGCAAGAAGGGAGTCAACCCCGTCCACTTGTGAGACTGGGTTTCTTCGTCTGAGGATGACAAACGATTACCGTCTACACCTGTGTCATATTCGACGTCACGCAAACATTTCGTGACGGCTCTCGAAGTGTGCTCATTAACACCGACTGGGCCGAGAACAGCGTAAACTTCTCTTTCCATTTCACCCTCGCAGCTGCGGAGTACTCTGTGCGATGTGTGGCGCTTCAAGAACCGATAGTGGTCTCTTTCAGCCTGGGAGGCTAGGAACCCACCGATTCCCATGGAAATAGCTCCTGCAATGAGCTCCGCCACCCCCCCGAGAACGACCA
Source organism: Boletus sp. NGJ (assembly GCA_019096195.1). Classification (NCBI taxonomy): domain Eukaryota; kingdom Fungi; phylum Basidiomycota; class Agaricomycetes; order Boletales; family Boletaceae; genus Boletus; species Boletus sp. NGJ. The sequence continues at coordinate 612,220 of JAGTXK010000027.1, forward strand.
GTCTGGACTCTCCAAGCGAAGACAGACCAGCCGTCAATGCAAAGGGGACAGTCAAACCGTCAGAGAGACCAATGACCCTATAAGTGTGTGTGTGTGCATGAATGACGGTGTCGTACAGGGGGAAAATGTGGGAAGGGGCTTACACATCACGGACGATATCAGGATTGACGAGGGTACGATCGTCGTCGTCGTCTTTGAGCTCCTTGCAACACACACCACCCTCTCGTCCATGTCTATCACACTTGGCAGGAAGGGGGACATTTCCGTTGGTGTTGTCCAGAGCCCAGACGGGTGGCTTTGATCTCGGGCTCGCGTCCTTATGTTGGGGGAGGGGGAGGGGGAGGGAACCTTTGGCCTCTGAGGACATTTTGGAGAGAATGGAGGATGACGGCCTGGATGATGTTTTATACGGTATGAACACTTGCTAGATTTGGCATGGGGAAAAGAGCTAATGTAGCATCCATTCTGACCCTAACCTTAGATCGATGGGCCACTGCCATTATTATCTGCTGTCCATATTTTGTATTTTCCCCTTTCCTTTCCATCAAAACGTCCTCGCCGCGTGCACGAGCCATCTGACGTCGGAAGGGATGCGGGTTCCTGGTGGGGTTCTTTGGCCAATTGGCGAACGATGATTTGAACAAGATGCAATTGGCGGTAGCACTCGGGTATGCAGAGGTTCCTTGGAAAGAAACTAGTTCACTCGAAGATACACGACCCCGCGTCTATACTATGCATTATTTTAGCGACTCTCCCTCGTTGTGATCAACAGCTCCGAGGGGCTCCAAGTCCTGGATAACTGTGAGTAACTGCATCGCTCTTACGACTCAGCTGCCAGCTGTGGCCGTTCAGGAAAGATATTTTATCCGAGCACATGTTGATGGTGAAACCTTGGCGTAACGCTTACCATGAAATTCGCAGCCCATGACTGGCTACAAGCTGCGATGAAGAGAACATTCTTATTTTGTCCATCTTGTCCGATTCTATTCGCACCGCTCGGATCAATTCACAGCAACGCACCTTCCAAAGGTTTAACTTCCTCGACCGTCTACGAGAACGTTCCGGCGAGGCACTCGTAGTCTCCATTTCCAAAAAGGTTCCGACGGACAAACATGTCAAATACACTGAATATCATTGGCCCACAGCTTTTGAGTGGCTCCGCCGGCGACGGACAACTTAGAAGACAAGATCAGGCGTGTCGGCGTTGAAACGTTGATAGTCTGTCGCTCTGTTTCAATGTCAACGCCATCCACAGTGTCTCTGGCCTGTGAAGACATGCGCCCCCATCACGAGAGCACAAAATCATCATTTAAACCGCCCTTACCGCCCTTATCTTCCAATCCTACTTGTTGCGTTTGCACTCTATTACCTGGAACCACCTCAAGTTGGCAACAGCAATGTCGATAAAACAGGTGCGGGTTCACCAAACACCAGAGGATAAAAAAAGTCACTGATTAGCATTGGTGAGTCTATCGAGCAATTGTGGATGCCAATGGTGGTTTATGCCCTGCTTCAAATCCCCTGGAAGACTCCTCCCCATGAAGCTGTACCCATACTACTGCCGCGTGCTGATTGTGTGTCAAGATCAATCGCCGCGTGAACACCGCCAATATTAATGCATATGTCATCAAGCCCTGACGAAGCCATTACTAGGCCTTGGCGGCCAGCAACTGCCAGTGCACCGTCACGCGTGGCTGCTACGCTCCGTCACCCAGACCGACTGTGTCGCCGAGAGGATGGTCACCATTCTACGAGTAGCTTCAATCCCCCTCGCATTCTAATCCACTCCAAAAATTGAGTTGGCTTTATAAGCTGTGCACAAGCTGGGGCTCCTAATACCCGCCATCATGCATCATGGGCGATCACAGCCCCGAAACAAGCCCTCATGACAAAGGATGCTGTTCGCTTGCTGCCTATTGTGTACTAGTCCACTTGATTTATAGTTCCGAACCTTCCGGTATTCTAACCAGCTCCAGGGACAACCCATGTTGAATAGCCCCAATGATTAATATTCCTTGGCACAACGGGCGCTGCCGCTGGGCATCAGCAAGAGTGCAACGTTATAGCTTGGCTACTCCCGCAGCCATTTTGATTAGAGGTCGGCTAGCAGAGAGGGATATCAAGGGACCTGCTGGACTTTACAACGTATATTATTTCTTTTTTGACGCGCTAATGCGGCAACTTCAAATGCTTGGCTAACAGCATTCAGTTTCATGATGCGCCTGATTGGTGGCTCGATGCGCTAAGCGTCTGTAAATCGCTCCTCAACTAAGGGCACTGCAGTTGCCAAGTCGCGGATGTGTTCCTCCATATTATCCCATTACGTGTCTCACCGCTCAATATAAATTGGAAAGTTTTCGTTCGTGTTACAAGCGTCTCTTCTTCTCCAAGCTCGACTCTTCAGAATGGTGAACACCACCAGCGCAGGCCTCATTGGTGTTGTTTTGCTGGCTCGTCATGGCGATCGTTCTGGTGTGGTTTTCCAGAACTACACAACTTACAACTCCGTACAAGGATCCTTGACGCCATATGGAGCGGTAGGTACAACGTTGGGTATTTTGCATAGTACTAAGATTCGCACAGAGTCAAGAATATGACCTGGGTGGCTACCTGAGGGATACCTATCTTAACCCAAAGTCATCATCTTACATCCAAGGCATCGAGACCGATGTCGCTAACATTAGCCAGCTCTTCGTTCGCGCAGACGCGGGAGGAGGGAATGTCATACTCGATTCCGCTTATGCTCTACTTCAAGGTCTTTACCCACCGACGGAGACGTCCGTCTCAACCCTCGCTGATGGTCAGAAGGTCGAGGCTCCATTGGGAGGGTACCAATACATCCCAGTAGAGTCTCTCGAGTTCTGGCAGGCTCCTTCTCTCACAAGTTGGATGGAATGCAACGTGAGTGTTTGAGAACGGGTTATTAGATTACGATGCTAATCCAGCTTTTCTAGTATTTCCAATTCCACCTGGCTCGTTTGAACACCGGTGTTATATTCCAGGACGCAGCTGTCCAGGCCGCGCCTTTCCTTCAAGCCGTTCAACCTTATATCAACGGCATGAATGGTAGCTTCTATAACATCGTATGTGCCGTCCATTCCTTTGTTGGTTGTATTCTGACTTGATTGGAAGTGGAATGTGAGTAATAGAGAACGAGAGCAATTGGGCTTCGTCTGAACTGTTCGCAATCCCAAGATCTATGATTATCTCAACGTCCAGTATACCCACAATGCAACATTCTATAAGTCGTTCCCCGAGACCCTTTTGCAGCAAGCTCGCCACTTCGCTAACATTCACGAGCAAAATGTCTTCACGGACAGTGTCCAGAACGGAGTTGGCGAAAGTGGGTGATTCGGTGATGTTATACCATGGACTAGCTGACGGTTTCATAGTTGCCATCCGAACGCTTTGGCCCGAGATTTTCTGGTCGTTGGGCAACATGACTTTGCCTAACAACACAGTCAAGCTTGCATTGACAGAAATTGACTACAAGCCCTTCATCAGTCTATTCAACGTCACTAATGCTACTGTGACCAACCCTGAGATATCTGGCATTGGTGAGAGAACAATTGCCGGTTCTTCTGCATTAAACTCATACGATTGTGAATAGCCGACTATGCCTCCGCTGTTGCTTTCGAGCTGTCTCAAGATGCTGCAGGGGAATACGTAGTTGCCATGAAATTCAAGAATGGGACGAATGACGAGGCACTCAAGCCTTTGCAAATGTTTGGCCACGACAATCTTACTTTCCCCGCCTTGATCAAGGCCCTCGACGTAAGCTCTCAGCCTGTTCATCTTACCGTGTTTTACATTGTGACTCCCCTTGTCTTAGTGGACTACCATTAACTCCACCATCAACTGGTGCTTCTCTTGCAACCAGACTATCCTCCGTGGATGTTCCGTTTTCAACTACAGCAATGATCCATTCCTCCATCCTGCTACATAGTGCCAGTGGATATGAGTAGATGCTGCATCTCTAGATTGCTCGCGGCTGGACTCATAGCTATTTCCCAATCTACCGAAAACTAAGTGGATTGCTTTGCTGTGGCATATATTATTTATTTTGAAGTGATCACGAACTTCATGTGACAGCTGTGCTACAAAGTTTTGGCGGCGACAGTTTTGATGTGCCCTACTGAGTGTCATCGCCAGGCCTGATGCATTCTGTTAATATCTAGACGGTGTCTCGAGTCGACTCCCACCTCGCTATCCCAACTAAATCTGATCCTCGCAGCCAGTAGTAAGGGATGCTTCGATAGATGTGCCATCGAGCTGACAGAAACTCGGTCTTGAAAATTCTTGCCATCTTCGATCGTACCTTCTGTGAGTAGGTTCGTACAGTGCGCAGCGTTGGACTCTACAAGAACTCTCACAGAGCGCCCATTTCCACAGCACAGAATGCGATGTCCCCTGCAGTCATCAATAAATCACGCACGTTCCTGGATATTTCTATCCGTTTAACTCCGTTGACCTGACTCACTGAGGGACCAAACGTGCTTGGCAGTGAGGGCCTTCATCTGCCCCTAAGGGGGGCAGCGGTCGTAGTGTGGAGGTACTGGCGGATATTATTTCACCGACATGAATGAGGGCTGGGCAAGGTGGCCTCCTTGCATCTCGGCGCGTGACAGCTTTCTTGAGACGCTACTAACGAAATCGGGTGGAGTAAGTATGTCTATTGATATCGCGACTGTGACGAACGGCTATGGATTCCCTGAACCTTGTCATGGAGAGGCATGCCGTCCGAAGCGGGCAAGAAACGCGGCTACGGTCAGGGCCCATGATGGGGAACAAAAGGTGTGTGGTGCCAAATCGATTACGAGATACGCTTTGCTCGTTGCTGAGTGCTTTGAAACTAACGGAATCGCTGGGGCCTACTGCTTTGACCTCGAGACCTGAAACATTCAACGATGCGCTTTGGGATCTGTGGCAGGAGTCCAGCGTTCATAAATTAGACCGTCGATGTTTGTTAGCATCCAATATCCCAGCCCGAAGCTCGCCTTCAAGGTATTTACGATCACGTGGTCTAAATATCAATGGCACAACTGCCGTCTACTGCGTCAATCTCTGCCAGTGACTGGGAGTTGGCTTTGCCCGCTCGCCGTCGTCGATCACTACTGTCGGTCGCCATGTCAAGGTCTCCAAAAAAGAAACGAAATACTTGTGCAGCTCTTTCTGCGGCGGGTACTGAATGTTCATGTCCGCCAGTGGACGGTGTCCAGTGGTGCCTCCGACACAATGAGGTGCGCTCTAGTCAAGTCTAGTCCTGTCCCCTGGCAAATACCGCCGGCTTTAACTCACAGGAGCGTCTCAAGTTGTACACTAATTACAAAGCTCACCACTCACTTCTCAAAGCATACCCCGATATCTCGGCGTGCCACGATATGGCGACGATCATGGCGTGCGACAGCCTTTTTCTTCTTCGAGAGTGGAATGCCCACCTTCGGGGCAAGTACAATTTGCTCACCAGGTGTGTACTCAATAAATGAAATTTCTTCTGGCCCATGTTCACCATCCCGCAGATGCATCGAGGCGCGGGTCTACTTTACCCGAAGGTTCTTCGGGTAGGTGTTGTTCGCATCTTCTTGACAGTAAGTCCTAAAGTGAAAAAAAACCTCTGAAAACAGCGAAGACATGGTAAGCCCTCTGTGCATGTTACAACCATAGGCAAACTGACCCCCAGTACAGGATTTTGGTCACAAGATATTCTGGGATAATCTAGTGCGGAAGAGGTCCGAAGTGGAACAACTAATGTTGCACGTAGAAACGCGCGGCTATCAACTCATCCTCGAAGGCCAGAACGCACTGTGGGTTTTAGAGCAAGACACGTACGACACCGGAGACTGTTCTGGCTACGGCGATCGCACCCATGATGCTGACGCATCGTTCCACTCTACGGAGAGCGTTGAAGGTTCTGCTATCGAGGATCCTCTGGAGGCTGTTTTACGCGAGAAGGCTATCGAATTCAGAGAGAAAATCCGGATGTGTCTCGCTTGGTACTGCGCCGCTTCGACGTCGAGGTTTTATGCAGAGCGGCTGGAGGTCATCTATGCCTATGTTCGCCGGGCGATCTACAAGGATGCTTCTCTCATGTTTCTCTCGCAGGGCTATGGTAGTGTCATGGCCTTGTTGAGCGACGAAGATCTAGATCTCATCACGGTGGAGAAGATTTGGCACGCCATCAGCGCGCTGTGCATACACGACGTTCAGTGCGCTGTCGATGATGTACTACGGTCGACAGACGGTGACTATGTGGTCGTACTCGGCGGAAGGGTGTTCAAAGATGTCAGTGGTGAACGATTGCCTTTGCATGCATGGGGCCACATGATGGCCATCCGCCACTGTTATTCCTGTCTTCGCACGACTTGTCGAACGGTATATTGATAGTTGTGACCTTTCTGAACCCATAGCACTCACCATCCTCACAGATCGATGAAGTCATCGACCTCACCCGGTACACTCTGTTAACACGAGCGCCATTATCCCAAACGTACCTCAAGTACAACTTTAGCATCGATGGCTCCAGAGAACTGATCTTGGCCGGTTTCATTCCAAACGACATTCCGTTCTCCTCACCTCGCCATTCGATCATCTGCAAAGACTCAGGCTCACACTCTGCTGGTCTTGTCTGGGAAGAGACCAAACGTAATCTCTCCCTGTATGCTGGCCTTTCTCTGAGCGATCCGATGGCCCAGGCGTTTGTCAATGCATGTATTCGCCACCCCGACCTCATGGTCATGGTCCGCAAAGGGGCAGATGCGCGGATTATCCGTTCTCCGTCTGTCGTGTGGACCTCTCGCAGACGACACGCCCGAAGTCCCTCGGCGCTCGCTTCTGTGTCTTGGGAGAAGACGACGGATGTTGTTCGTCTCTCAGACCTGGCGCTCGAAGATGCCCAACCATCCGGATGGGCGCACGAAAGGATCGCCGATTGTATGCAAGTCATTGTTGTTGATGCCAGCGAGGGTACGATGAACGACTTTGTCCGGAAGCTCGTCGAGGTCTGGTGTCGGGTTTATAACGTCGGCGACAAGCACGAGCTATACGACGCGCTCAAAGAACCCTACGAAGCCGCGGGCGAGTTGGAAGAGTACCGGATGGTGACGGGCCACATCGCGCTCGATTACTACCGGAGCTTGTGGGGATGTATGCCGCCCCCTGTGCTGGTCGATAACCCGGAACCGTTTCCGATTCGGTTTTGATTCGTTGTACTCTTCATTAAATTTTTTTTTGGGTTTTCCATTCGGGACATTCCCTCTGCATTCACGCATTCCATCTGTAGATGCTCCCCATCATCGTTCGTACACTTTCATTTTTTAACTGCATCTCCTGGAATAATCTGCACGGATACTTAGCAAAGTTCAATGTATCATCATCCATTCATATCATCATTATTAAATTATCGTATAGATCGGATTATAATCCCAATGACCGTCAACCGAGGCACAAACAACCCATGGAGAACAAATACATAAGACTGCAAGCACAAAGACCAGATACAACGCCTCAGAAACGAAGAGATGCCCAAAGAAGAGAGAGTTCCAAAAGACATCACGGACACGTAAGTACTCAGCGCGCGAGTACCTAGGCAACCGACGCAGAGATATACATATTAGTAGCGAGTTGCACGTGCATGACCTTTGCCCTTAAAAGTTTTCTGTGTAACAAAGAAAGCCACAACAAGAACAATGGCATCAGACACCGAGCGTCGAAACCCCGACAAGGGACCATACCTTTCCCGAAGAAAAACCTTGTTCCGCCAGCGGTAGGGCTCGAGTACTTGTTAGACATCTGGTGGAGTTGCTTGGACAGCACGGGAGGTCCACAAAAGAACTGCGGAAGAGCACAGATGGGGTTAGTATGATGTACTGCGGGCATGTGCGTGTGCGTGTGCGTACCACGCCGACGTCTGTTTCAGGGTGCTTGTCGACGAGGGATGTGAACACTTTATCCCAGTTCGGCCGCCCGAAATGAGTTGGGGCGCGCAGTGACGTGATCGCGTCCTTTTGTGCACCAACGTCTTGAACCTGTGTAACACACGTGGCCACCGAAAAGCAAGGTGCCGATATTAGTCCATTTGGCAAGTCGGGAACAACGGCCGTGAAAAACGCACGATGATGTTGTTCATATCATCCTCTTTGATTTTGGCCGTGAGATAGATGTTAATCTCGATCCGGTTCTGAGCATCTTGATCTTCAATGGCTTGCAAGAGGGAGTGGAACCATTCCGCGCTGCCAAAGTCACGGATGACCCAGGTGAAGTAAACCTTGGAAAGGCGTGTCGGCTTCGCGTTGTTTATGTTGTTCATGCAGTACCAGATGGATTTCAATATACTGTAATCAAGTCGATATCATCTGTATTGCTTAGCAACAGGCTGAAACTTACGAGGCGAAAGGCGTAACGCCAATACCGGCACCGACAAGTAGGATCGTTTCGTAGTTCAAAAAGTCCTCCGAAGCGCTACCAAATGGACCATCAACCATGACGCGTGGAAGTGTCCGGTTAAGGGGTGGGTTCGTGTTGGTGCCTACCACCATACCACCAGTAGCATTTAATTCCTTCTCCTTTTTAGAATCGAAATCGCAACCGAGCGCTTTTGCGAGTGCCGTAGTAAAGTCGCCGACGACACGAATATGAACAGAGATGTAGTCCTCCTCTGGCGCACTATAAGGGCTTTAGAGAAACTCGTCGAGGATAGGCAAAAAAATCACATGCCTGGTAAGAGTGAAAGGATGCCATTGGAAATACGAGATTTCTGGGCAGCAAATGAAGATATATTGTCCGGCGCGAGTCATCGTCTTCTCCTTCTTGATCTGGATCTCAACGACCTTTGATGGGTGCTGGATGACCTTGGAAATGTACGTTTTGTGACGAGACCGAATCTCGCGTAAGACGCGCTCATAGGTCCAAATGGTGCCACCAACAAGCCAGTAGCGCTGATCATGTATTGTGAGAAGCAGAGTACTGAGGTAGACATTGAACGCACCCAGAAAACACCGACGGTGTTGGATGAACAGAAGGGCTGTCTGTCAGGCTTGATCATGCACCACAATCCGTGGAACTGCCATGCAAGGAAGAAGATGAGGAAGAGATGGTGAGTGTACCAGAATCTCTCAAAGTTTGCGCGTCGGCGTTTCTCCATGGCAAACCAAACCATGATTCCAAGACAGGCGGTCATAATCCACCCAGTAGCACCAGGGCCAGTGGCAAAGTTTGCCTGCAAAAAGACTAGGATACGTTGACCAGTAGTCTTGGCATTGGGGTCAAGCATAGCGAGTTCCTGAAAGTTGCGCATGTGAGCAACAATATGGATGACTGTAAACACGACCATGGACCACGCCGTCGCTTTGTGGAAGGTGATGTTTTTGTCGAATGGGATGAACTGGTTTAATGGGGTCCGACGAAGGAGGGAGATGAAATTGCGACAGACAGGCAAAAGGATGAAGATGACATCGGTGTGTAGCACAAGAGCAGCAGAACGAGCGATGGCTACCAGAATGTTGAGACTTTGTTCAGTTTGAAAATGAGATAGAAATACTGACAATAAGTAATACCGAAGGTGGCACGAGCGTTTGTTAGGTCATCGCTCAGCTGGTAGTTCATGAAGCCAAAGGCAATGACCAGACAGTGGAAGAATATCCAGGAGAAGAAGAAGAGTCGCCTTCCCCCTTCGTTGATCATCCATAGGTCGAACCTTTGAACAAGGGTACGTGGTTTCTGCGGGCCCTTGGGAGTGCTTCCATTTATCCATGTCTGCTGGATACCTTGAAGCCTGTCACGCTCTGACCTGTTCCTGTGGAGGGATGCCCCGATGGATGCGCCAGCGTAGTTGTAGTCGGCCCTGGGGTCGATGAAATAATCCTGATCGGCGAAAGGATTGCGGTCTTTGAAGTCGACGTTAGAGGACTGTTTCTTGGCCATATGTGGTGAGTCGAGGACACGTCCAGCGATGACCAAAGATGATAAATAGGACCTGCCTGAGAGAAGGAGAGAGCAGAAATGAAACCGAGAAGGGAGATGGACTGGTTACCGTCTTGTTTTTATTATCGGACAAGCCAATCAGTCTCCTTGACAAAACCTTTCACATGGAATTTCCCGTCATCATCTCCGAGCCTCGGTGCCGCAACTGGTTGAGAATTCAGTAGGGGGTCCAATTCAGACTGCTCGATTCGTGGGCAGAGTCTGTACAGGATGGAATATGTGAACGTAGCAATGGATCACGGGCCCAGCGACGGTGCCGGTGATAGTTACGAGCGCATGCCACTTTTTCATTGCGATTTCCTCGCTGCATCTTCACGATTGGGTCTGGTGGTTCCAATCTTGCTGCAACTTTTCTGCCACCGCTCATTAATTATCCTTGGCATTTTCTGCCAGACACGTCAACCGTCGCGATGGGTACGCCATTCACACCACCACACACGTCCCGAGATGGCCTCAGATTGGGGACAGAGCGGAGGAAGCCGAGGAGCACTTCTACCTGACCACTATTCTCGTCGGAGACAACAAGCCAAGAGAACGCTCGAATTGTGTTGTCCTACGATTGGTACTTAGGTTCGGAGAGAACCGTACAACTCGATGCATCTCCAGATTTGCACCCTGGCATTATTCCATAGGTTACGTACTATATGTAGTACACACCAGGTCAATGTCGTCCTGCCCATCTCCAAGTGGAAACAGTGTGCACGGCGGTTGCTCGCCCTCTGGTTCATTGTTCCGCAGCCTGTACGATTCTGACACGAATGTGGGCATTTAGTCAGGACGGATGCCATCGTCTGGATAATTGTTGGCAAACGGCCCGTAAGCCAAAGACCAAGATGTAGCAACGTGCCAAGGATTCATGTTGATCAGGAGACGGGAAGGACCGAGTCGCGGATTCCTACTCAACTAGTTCGTGGCTCGTCGGAGACTAGGTTCGCGCTTGTAGATCACAATCAACGGTATAGCGATGCATGCCAGCCATCAAACCGGTAGATACTAATACAAACCATGACAGGTGGTCGTGTGGAACAACTTTCACAGCCGTTTGACATTATTGGCAACGGTCAACAATGGAGAGCAGTCAAGCAGGAGATTCCAAACGCAACTTGTCTTTTCTCGACCTCGTTAATCAGTGTAACAACTTCCATCTCCCTGCCAACCACGGCTCAGACGATCCCACTGCATTCACGCACCGAGACTACGTGGTACCATGGTCGTTGTCCCAGTCCCCAAGTAGCCCCGTCATTGGCCTCCTGAAGCCAGAAACGATTGACGCTCTACGCCAAGAACCAGAGGGTACTTTCATTATCCCTGAACGAGCAACATCAGGATCAAGATACCGTGTTAGTTTTCATCCCTCTATCAATTCCCCCTCCAAGCGCACAGACGTTATGAAGAAGCTCTGTGAACGATGGCGCGACAGCGATACCATCTTCCAAAACGTGATCGGACCCAAAAAATGGAGGAACGAGCTGTATCCAGTGTACTGCAACCCATTCACCGCCCACCTCTCTCACGATCCTAATGCCAAGGAGAACGACTCTGATACCGGTAACTACCTCTTCGAGATGGAACGCTCTGCTTGTCCGTTGTTTGGCGTCCCTACTTACGGTGTGCATATGACGATCTACCAGGAAGATGCTGCCGGTAATAATGTGCGGATCTGGACCCCAACTCGGTCTCGAACAAAGCAGACGTGCGTTTCCATAAGGTGGTCCTCGATGCTACTTGTGATATGTGCTATCGTTCAGGTGGCCAGGATACTTGGACAACAGCGTCGCAGGCGGAATACCGAGTGGAATGTCCGTATTTGAGAATCTTGTCAAAGAATCGATGGAAGAAGCAAGCATCGATGAAAGCATCGTAAGGACACACGCAAAATGTGCAGGTTCGGTCAGCTATTACTTCCAGTGAGTATGCAGCCTTTTGCGTCTCGGACATGTTCACTCCACTGAACCACACCCAGAACCGCGGAAGGATGGTTACAGCCCGAAGTCCAGTAAGGTTATGGTTTCTTGCATCTCCGTTGCTTGCTCACTGTTACTGGACAAGATACGTGTATGATCTCAAGGTGCCGCCTGACGTTGATCCCACTCCGTTCCAACCGAAGCCGCTAGACGGAGAAGTGGAATCATTTGATGTAAGCCCGCACATATCTAGACTCATGCGTTGAGCGATAGATTGAAAGAGCTCAGCTATTGCCGCTGGATCTGGTCATCACGAAAATGAAACAAGGGCTGTTCAAAACTAACTGCGCCGTTGGTGAGTCAAAGGGTTGCCCATCAGTTGCAGATGCTGAGCAGTCCATGCAGTTTTGATCGATTTCCTTGTCCGGCGAGGGTATATTACCCCTGATAACGAACCTGACTTTATGGATATCGTCACGAGAATACACACCAGGTTCGAATTCGAGAGATGGTAATGGATCAACTTCCGGAACCTCCAAAGTACGATGGCGAAGTTATTGCACCAGAGCTAGGGATACCAGATATACGAGGGAAGTGGGAACCTGGGAGACCTTGGGATTAGAATAAACCGCAACTGAGCCTAGGTAGAATGCAAAGCTTAACTTCTCGCTGGTTATGTATTGGCACATGATCACCTGCGATTGGCATTGCGTACCTCTCAGGACCTTACTGTATTGGGCACGGTGACGCCCTCCACCACTACCACACGACTCAGCGTCCAGCATGGCCTATTTTTTCGCATCTCCGGTCGACGTAGACATCAAGCTCGACGGCGAGGAACAGCGGAAGCAGGTAGATACGAAGGGGGATAAAGACAAGATTACCCAGTGTCCTGTTTATTACGATGGTGATTCGGTCGGCGGTCAGGTTCGTCTCTGGGCTTGATTTGTTCCGAAAACAGCGCGCTCGATACACTTACAGGTCACGATACGGGTACGCGATGGGAAGAGAATGACGCATGAGGGTATCAAAGTCGAGTTCGTGGGCACCATAGGCATGTCCCGTCGCTTCCCTTACTACCAGCTTTCGTCATGCATTTGGTGTAGAACTCTTCTATGACCGGGGGAATCACCACGAATTCCTGTCGCTTTCACAAGAATTGGCATCACCAGGTGAATTACGACAGGCTCAGACGTTTGAGTTTCTCTTCAAGAACGTCGAGAAACAATTCGAGAGCTATCAGGGTATCAACGTGAAACTACGGTCAGCTTGTAGTGCTCTCGGCCCTCGCACATCTTCTAAAATTTGAACAAGATACCTTATACGGGTGACCGTCTCGCGACGGATAGCGGACGTGACGAAAGAAAAAGACATTTGGGTCCACTCCTATCGTATGCCGCCCGACAGCAACAACGCAATCAAGATGGAAGTGGGTATCGAAGACTGTCTGCACATTGAATTTGAGTACAACAAGTCAAAGCGAGTCTCCTTCTCTGCTCGCTTGACTCTGCTTATGACCGAGAATTATCAGGTACCATTTGAAAGACGTCATCGTTGGCAAGATTTACTTCTTACTCGTTCGCATCAAGATCAAACATATGGAACTGTCGATTATAAGGCGCGAGACGACGGGCTCGCCACCGAATCAGTATAACGAGAGCGAGACCATCACAAAGTTTGAAATCATGGATGGAGCGCCAGTTCGAGGTAAGTGGTCCCATTTCGGGTTTGATATACACTGTCTTGATAAGTTTGTTGTGCAGGCGAAACCATACCTATTCGGTTATTCCTCGGAGGTTTCGACCTCACGCCAACGTTCCGTGATGTCAACAAGAAATTCAGTACACGGTATTACCTCAACCTGGTACTCATCGACGAAGAAAATCGGCGATACTTTAAGCAACAGGTCGGTCGTCTTTTTCTGATGTTGGCCGTGCTTACAAACTGTGAATTGCGCTGCAGGAGATCACGATATTTAGAATACCGGAGGTGAGTTGCCCCTACCAATGTATCTCCACCGACCACTAAAATTATTCATCAGAACTAGGTTGTCGTTTAGCTTTCAGACTGTATGCTTGTTTTTTTTTTTACCACTTCTCCACGATGGCTTCCTACCACGCTGGTTTGAATCTTGAACAAATGCCATGTATTTTGGCGAGAGAGAAAAAAAAAAGAAAAACATGATACAACTCAGACACAATCTCTAGCCATGAGAGACTGGCACTAATACTACATCAGAATGTCTGCAGGTTGAAACATCAATCACTCATGCAGAGATTCTGGTCTGGTTCAATCTCCTATTGCCCTGGCATCCCGGTCGCCCGTTGTCTCCATTAAGCCTCGTCCAAGCCCGCTATTTCACGTGACGACGACACACGCCTCCGTCCTGACTCGAGCTCGGCGTGCGTAAGTGTAGGTGTTGTTTGCATAGGTATTTCTCCAATGCTCATGCGGGTGCTGGTGTGGGACTGACTCGGTTTGGAACGCGCCCTCGGCGTCGTCTGTGGATCTTCTCGCTTTCGGAAGAAGATTCTCACCAGAAAACGAAATTCTACCCACACCGGACTTGGGACGAGGTGACCGGGGCCCCACGTTGCCCCTGCGATACATCTCGATGTCCGTTGCGGTGAGGGGTGGTCGGGCTGACTTGGGAGAGCTTGCCGAGGCAAGCCACTCTGCGGAGCGGATGCTCGCGTCGCTCAAGGCGCTACCAGCTCTTCTCACAAAGTCACGGGCGGTCGCCCTTCGTGATTTAGGAGTGCTGTGTCCTCGAGCTGGTGGAGAATCTGGGCTGTAGACGGTGGTACATTCCGAGGGGCTGTTGGCGACCGTGAGAGAATCCACGGGATGGTTGACTGTGTTCAGGGTCAATCCTCCCGATGGGGATACAGGGTGTTTGTGTCGGTCTTCTGAGATATATGTGATGCTTTCAAGGAGGGGGGGCGCAGGTTTCCGCTTGATCGAGCCGCTTGAGCTCAGTGCGACAGAGGTACCGCCTTCCTCGCTCGGACTCTGTGCATCCCCGGTTTGGCGTAAGCTGGTTTGGCGGGAGACCCCGACAACTGGGAATGGATCCTCTTCGTAGTTTTGACCAAGGATGGATCCGCGGTATTTGCCTGTCACGCGTGGAGGAAGGTTTGGGAAATTGCGTTCGAGTTCTCGAACGATACTCTGGTCGTCTGAGGCGGCTCCCCCGCTCCCCCGCCTTGCATGGCTCCTTTCAGGCGGCCGAATCCAATTGGGGGGTACACTGTGGTTATTACCAGTGACCACTAGCGCCGATTCGGCTCTCGGTGTTCGGAGCACTGCGTTTCGCACGGCAGCCATCTCATCCGAGACATTATCTCCACGCTGTTCCGCGCGACTGCTGGCACCTGCACGCCCCGGGATCAACCCAGACAGCGACCTCCGTCTCTGCTGCGCCGCGTCCGCAAGCATAGTCTGTGCGGGAAGGTCGAATGCGGAAAAACGGATTTGCAAGAGAGGCGCCTGTCCCTTCTCGTAGTGGACAGTGACGCGTTGCTCTTTAGGCGGTTTCTCAGCTGGTGAGCGTCCGTCCGCTTGCCCTTGCTCGGAGTATGAGTGGGAGATGCGACGAAACGTATTCATCCGTTGAGGATTGACGCCGAGCATGAGAGAGATGCGTCTGCTGATGTGAGACACACCGCGCAGTTCATCTGTGAGGGTTTCAAAGTTTTCCGCGACGTCAAGACTGTTTGACAGGGAGGTCAGGCTAGTGACAGCGAGACGCATAGCAAGTACAGCGCACCCTTTGAGTAAGCCGTACATGAGAACGGCCCGCGCGCTCAAACGCAGTATTCTACGAGCCAATACTACACCGAAACAAGCTTGGGCAAACCCGGCGATAGGTTCGATGACGCCGATTATAATCCCTGCAGTGATCCAGGGGATCCCATGGAAGTAGTGATGTTCGTCAGAGTGGGTGAGTTCTATCCGTCTTTGGTCTAGGAATGCCCTGGAAAGGCGAGAGAAGGCGAGGAGAAAGAAGATAAAGTGGATGATGGTATATATCGTGAGAGAAGACCAGCTCAGAGAAAGCCACAGCGACTCGCTGTTATGCGAAAGCCCTACAACTAGAGGTTGGTTGGAAGATGCTCCTGGTTACGTTGATAAGCATCTCACGCGTGTACGTGAAATCAGGATATACCGAGATATATTCCAATGAACGATGACACCTCATTGATTGCTACAGCTATCACCATTAGGGTGGGCAGTGAAATTTCGAGATACGGCTGGAGCTTGCGAGGAAGGCCGGGGATGAAATCATGGAAACTCAGCTGATAAAGATAGATCGAGTAGACAAGGATGGGCGTGAATGATACAGCTCCTGGTCACGACTTCCAGTCATCAGGTGATCAAGGAAGCTTGGATAGGCGTACCAACGAGAAAATCAAGTGCTTTAAAAACAGGCAAAGAAATCCGCACTGCGGGGACCACCTGCGACAACATGTCCAGCAGTGCCCATATGAAATACAAAATGCCGTCCGCTACAAGGAGAAATTGCGCCCGCCTGTCATACTAGATGAGACGATTAAGTTCTCCATAATAATTCGAATACTTGCCTGCTCGGACCGGAGTACAGGTAAATAAATAGTAGCGATATTATGACTTCAATAACGGGGGGTATAATGAGGGCTTTATATTGCCCGAGCGTAAAGCCGACGCAGCGAAGATTTGGAGTGAGCGACAGACAGACGAGGCTCAGCGAGCTCATAGGGACGAAGGAACGAGGGGGGTAACGAGCATGTCACGGTAGCTTCAAAGGAAGGACGAAGGCAGACTGGCCGCTGCTGGGGGAAGCTCTCGAGTCGAGACGTGAAAAGCCAGGTTACGATGATGGGAAACGGCAACGAAAGAATAGCCATACGGATATCGCGCTTTTTCGTTGCCACACCGAGGACGGCTGTAACCATCCTCACCCGGCAAGTGCAGAACAAGGATGAAACGCGACCTCTACTCCCAAAAGTCGCCGGACAAGTCTTGATTGCATTGCCAAGTGGTTTTCATGCAAGAAGTCGGATAGTAGCTGGTCAATTTCTTGTTCTGAGGGTCATAGCATAACTGGCATGATGGCCCGTGTCTACGGACTTGTTTACAGTTTACTCACAGTAGTTGCAGAGTAGACTGATGAGAAACGTCTGGCTGAAACACCATCGCGTAGTGTAATAGTGAGAACGAAAAGCAAAGCAATACCAGTTAGGATCATTCAAGTTCCCACCAGTCACGTTCGTACCGTACCCGATGGTATGTATCTCCTCCACCTCCTCAGTCGGGTCCATAGTCACACCAAGTCCAGAAAATTTCCGTTCTCCAACATGCGCCGTCTGCGCATCTGCCAGCGCGGCCTGGAGACCCAACACCGACCTCGCGCAACCTCGATCCCTTGCTCCATCCCTTTGCGCGTGCCCGCGAGCGGATGCGTGCTCTAAATGCCGCCAAAATGGACAGGATATTTGCGAAACCTTTCATCGCAAGTTTGGAAGGTCACATCGATGCCGTCGAGGTGCTCTGTAGGAAGCCGGGAACGGTCAATATCGTCGCCAGTGGTAGCTGGGACGGCGGTGAGTCGTTCACGCAGTCCATCAGCTATAGACCGACCCGTCACAGGCGTCATCGTGCACAATATCGCCAAGCAAATGCCATCGCATCAGATACAAGGCGCCCACAAGGGAAAAGTGTCTGGACTTTGCTTCGCAGACCGCGATAGACTGCTCAGCTGTGGTGTGGATTGTAACATCAAGCTCTGGGATGCTTCACCACAAGAGCAAACCTCTGTCAGAATTATTGCACAGTCCATCCTCTCCCCCAACTAACAGTCATTCTAGCAACAAAAACCGCTGAACGTGTTCGCCGGAAAATCACCTTTCAAGTACGGGTATTTGTCGACCAACAAGGCCGTCTCACTCATGTAATTCCATAGTTCCATCGATCACCACAGAGTAGATCCTCTGTTTGCTACAGCATCGAATGTAGTCCAAATATGGGATGAGAACAAGTCACCACCTCTTGCCATGTCGTGTTTCTTGCTGCTGATCATTTTCCTCCAGGAGCGCCGCTATCTCCAACCTCACTTTTCCAACAGCCACTGAGACGGTCACGTCAGTGCGCTTCAACCTCGCCGAAGCGTCCGTACTCGGAACCATAGGTTCCGATCGCAGTTTTACTCTGTATGATATCCGCACTGGTAAAGCCGAGCGGAGGGTCATCATGCAGATGCAAAGCAACGCTCTATCGTGGTCACCGACTTTCCCTACATCAGTGCTACTCGCATCAGAAGACCACAACCTATATACATTTGATGTCCGCAGTCTGTCAACTCCAACGCATATATACAAGGCGCATGTTGCGGCTGTTATGAGCTGTGATTGGAGCCCCACGGGTCTGGAGTTTGTGAGCGGCGGGTGGGATCGAACCTTGCGCATATGGAAGGAGGGGCAGGGTACACAACCGGAGGTATATCACACGAAGCGAATGCAGAGGTGAGTCCGTTCCCCCTCTTCGCAGAATCATTTCCTCACGCCCGCATAGGGTGTCGTCGTCAATATTCAGCGCAGATGCGCGATTCGTTATATCAGGATCGGATGACGGTAACGTCAGGGTATGGAAAGCCAAGGCTGCGGACAGACTGGGCATCATTACAGCGCGAGAGCGTGCCGCAATCGAGTATCGTGAGACTCTCAAGGATCGGTGGAAACACGACCGAGAAGTTGGCAAGATATCACGGTAAGTTGAGAGACGTTCACTTGGATTCTGTCATCTGAGTCAATCCAGAGCGCGGCATCTACCCAAGCCTGTGTATCAGGCGTCAAAACTCAAGCGGACGATGCTCGAAGCTCAGCGTGTCAAGGAAGAGCGCCGGCGGAAACACACTCGCGCTGGAGAGAGCAAACCCAAGGCGGAGAGAAAGAAAGTTGTTCTCGCAGAACATACCTAGCAATGCTATGTTATGTCTTTTTTTGGAGGTTCGTGTCAAGCAATACGATGCCTCTTTGAACAGCAGCCGAACCTTTACAATCTGGCCAAGAAAACTAGTATACATGCATTGCAGCAAATCGCATGAGAAAGTAGGTCTCACAGATCGACAGATGATAGATTTCATTGCGAAATAACATCCTCCAGTTGAGTGACGGGGATCGCCGATGGGTATGCCCTAGTCTGTAAGCGTGCTTTCGTGGCTTGTTCGAAAGCATATGCAAGACCAATGAGCTTGTACTCGCTATACGATGTCCCGATGAATGCAATACCGAACGGCATGTTTGGGGCACGACTGTGTAGCGGTACAGGGCACAAAGGCACAGGCTGGGCATCTTGTGGATAATGACCAAGGGGAACTGTGCGGTGTTTCTTGGTGGGCAAGACATTCGAATCGTTGTCATTGCACTCACCAGAAATGATTGGGTACCCAGAGATCCCGGTGGGCTTCGTTGCATAGCCTGACGGAATCATCGCGTGAACAAAACTGTGGAAGTATTTGAATATATACGCACTGTCAGTTGGCAAAATCAAGGCGTCCAGTTGATGAGCTTGGAGGGCTGCATCGATCCCTCGCGTACGTCCCAGTTCCCGATTCTCTGCCAATGCGGTATAGTATTTCTCGTCGATCTGGCTTGCCTCAGACGCAAGCAATCTTGAAAAAGAGATCTCAGCACCACTATCGAAATGCGTACAATGTGACAAACTGGGATTGATCCGTATAATAAGGTGGCGGTAGCTCGACGTCTGCATGTGCGAGGTTGAATTTGATCACGTCTGCCAGACTCCTCACCCCAGTGGGGACTTCCACCACCTCTGCCAAGTACTTGTTTAGGGCTATCTTAAATTCGGCTGTCAAGACTATGTCCTCTGCCTTTGATTGTTCCAGTTCGTGAGCGCTCGGGAAGTCCACCGGGTCAATGACATGTGCTCCCAAGTTACGAAAAACGTTCAGTGACTTCTGGAATGTGTCGTTGATGACAGGGTCGTCTTGCAAGAGCGGGCGGGGAACCCCGAGTCGTTTTCCGTGCAAGGCACCAACATTCAATGCTCGGGTGTAGTCAGGCCATTCCTGGGGTGGAGGCAGACCGATGTCACAGGGATCACTCGGGTCATTCCCAGCAATGACGGAAAGGAGGAGTGCCGCGTCGGCAACACAACGAGTCAAGGGGCCAACCGTATCTTGGTGAGGAGAGATAGGGATGACTGATGGCAGGCAGACTCAACAGGATTGATTCCGTATATGGGTCACCACCTTACCTCCGGAACGCGAAACAAGACCAACGGTGGGCTTGATTCCCACAATATTGTTACGACTAGCAGGGAGAACGATGGAACCTGTTGTCTCTGAGCCAAGGGCGGCTGCTGTGAGACCTATCGCCGAAGCGACGGCGCTGCCGGAGCTAGAAGCGCTTGGGTCGAGGTTTGGATAATACGGGGCAGTAGTCTGTCCGCCGCGAGCAGAGAAGCCGTTGGGCACCTTTTCACCTCGGAAGCTTGCCCATTCGGACATAGTTGCTTTTCCCAGCAATATGGCACCTGCTTCATGGAGTTTCGATATCACAAACGCGTCACGAGGGACGATAGATCCATCGAGCGCGTAGGAGCCTTTGCGTCGCAGATCAAAACCAATGACCCACAAGACAAGACGTGCTCACCAGCAGTCGTATTCATGCTGTCAGAGGAAGTAAGAGTCATTTTATAGGTCAACTTTAGGTAACTTACCCAAGTTCATGGGCTGTTGCAATATTGTCTTTGATCAAGATAGGTATGCCATGAAGTGGTCCACGACTCCCGTGCTCAGATCTCTCAGCGTCCAAATCTTCAGCTCGGCGCAAAGCTGTAGGGTTGATCTCTGAGATCGCACGTAGAGTTGCACCTTTTAAATTTACTTCCTCAACTCTCGCCAAATATGCCTACGAAAGGTGACATTGTAAGAGACAAAGGAAGGACGTCCAGCATACCTTTACGAGGTGGGTGGATTTGAACCGGCCGCTCTCTAAACCGTCTTGTATCTCGCTAATGGTGGCCTCGTAGAGGTCTGGGAGGTCGTCAGATCCTCGCATAATGAGAGTGATCGAATTCAAACATTTAATTGGCAAATTACCTCCTATGTTCTTGCTTGCCGCCGGGTTACCCGATTTGGAGTGTTTGTCACGTGATATTACAGGATACAAACAGGATTAAACATCCGACCAGAAGCACAGCAAGTTAGTAGAGCAGTTTAGCAACTTGTCTTTTTCTATCTCCTCATTCTCGACTTTCCTAGTTGACCATGTCTGACTCTGACGGCGATATCGACGATGAGCTCCTTGAACTTGCCGGAGCTACCGAGAAGAAACGAAAGCGCCAGGTTAGCGGCTCGAAACAGTCTGGAAGCAAAAAGCGCAAACCAAGGCATGTACTTGCGCTAGCTTAGTTTTGTACCATTTTATTTACACCAGTCTACTAGCGCTTCCGACAGCGACTCGGAAAATGTCCTGGAAAGCGAAGGAGAAGAGGAGCCCAACCCCTTTCCCTTGGAAGGCAAGTATGAGGATGATGCAGATAGGGAGCGGTGAGTTTTACTCTAGGTACCGCAACGTAGTTTTTGACACCGCATTCCCGATGTTACCGACGTTGCACCGGATAGACTACTTGGAATGTCTGAGATTGACCGAGAGAATATTCTTGCCGAGCGGCTGGAACAGATGCAAAAGATACAAGACAGACGGAAACTACAGGAAATGATCAAGCAACAAAAGAATGGCTCGGGCGATGCAGATGCAGTAGCCAAAGCCGCGAAACGTGCTGACAGAGCCCTCTCTTTACGAATTCGTGTCTAACGACCAACTCGCAGGTCAACATGCTGTCAGAGGGGCTACGAAGGAGAAATCCAAGAAACTTGACGAGCTTAAAGCCCGCCGCAAAGCAAAGGATGAGAAGAAGCGCGTAAGCATGGACAATGCAAAAAGCCAACTTTGTCTCTCAGTGGCTTCTAGCATCGCACGGATTCTCCCAAACGGGACCGTTCATCGTCACCTATGGACATGGACACCTCGTCTGGTGAGGAAGAGGATGGTCAAATCACCAAATACGAGGAAGAGGAAGAAAAAGATCGCAAATTGTTTTCCAAACAGCCTAACCCTGACGACGTACCAATCACTCTTGAGGATCTGTCGTCCTGCAGACTAACTCGGGACATGCTTGCCAAGTATTGTATGGCATCTTGGTTTGAGGACTATGTTAAAGGCAAGTTCCAGTTCAGCGCCTATTCAGAACCAGCTGAAGGCTCCCCATGCAAGGTGGTTGGGTACGTTACCTGATTGGTCACGAGAACAATGAACCAGTATATCGGTTATGTGAGGTGACGAGTGAGTCAGACTTGGAGCTCTTGCTACTGCTGTGTTAATAGGCTGCAAGATCTCGTTGCAAGTCTCTCACGACCGTACAAAGTTAACGAAAGAACTGTCAACCAAACACTTGAGCTTAAACATGGCAAGTCAGTCAAGGCGTTTAGTATGGACAAAGTCTCCAATGCAACCTTCGATGCTGTGGGTACTTTATTCTTCACCTCCATCAGTTCTGATGCGGCAGTGTAGAAAGAGTTTGACCGACTTGGTAAAGCGTGTGCTGCGGACGAAGTGCGACTCCCGTCCAAACGACAGCTAGAAAAGAAGGCTGCACAGCTTCACAAATTCGCTACGCAACTCATGACAGAGGTCTGGGCGTCCCCTGCGATTGCCAAGTGTGGCGCTGAGGTATCATTTAGAGTGACATCACAGCGATGGTTGCACGCAAGAACCAGTTTAGCCAACAGCAGAGCGCAGCGGGCATTACGATAGAACGTTCCCGCCTTATTCAAGCAAAGACGCTGGCTATGCGGCGTCAGGATTTCGCCGAAGTAGATGACATCGAGGCAAAGCTAAAGGAACTTCCTGCTGTCCAAATCGCTCGCGAGGAGGATGAGTCACTTGCCGACAAACTCGCCAAAGTCAACGAGCGGAATCGTAAAGCAAACATGGAAGCTGTGCGAAAGGCCGAGCTACTCGAGGCTGAACGGAAACGAAGAGAACGGAAAGCTTGCGAATGCAGGAGGCCCCGGCGTTGCCACGCCAAGCGATCCGAGTGCGCGGTTGAAGACCATACCGAGGACGTTTAACGATACATCCAGGTTTGTACTTTATCCCGTTATTCGTGACTTGGATTTCAGGATACGTTGTCACGCCGCCGCATTCATTCACATTATGCTGGACAGATCTGGAACGCCGAATGTGAATGGAACGCCGGTCATCGCACCGCAACCGACAGCAAGCCCGCGACCCTATATCCCCACTGCCATTATCGGCCCTTGCGAGCTCGCAGCTCTCGCCGCGGAAAGACAAGTCTTTAGAAGCCTCCTTGATAGAAAACATAGAAGTCGACCTCGGGGATTTCTGATTTTGGGATCTTGTATCCGTTATGTATGACCATCTTTCATGACTCGCTGGATGGGATTGGCTTTCTCACGTGCTTGCTCACAAATCTGTTTGACT
The DNA here is from genome assembly GCA_019096195.1 of Boletus sp. NGJ. Lineage (NCBI taxonomy): Eukaryota > Fungi > Basidiomycota > Agaricomycetes > Boletales > Boletaceae > Boletus > Boletus sp. NGJ. The sequence goes on from JAGTXK010000027.1 coordinate 635,609, forward strand.
GCCAACCTTTGTAATCTCTGACCGTGTCTCCCTATTTGTACTCTACAGCGCGGGGAGATTGCTAGGCTGATTACCGACAGTCTGCTCTCTCCAGGCGTAATATAATGTCACTTTATTGCAGTGCTGTGAGTGGCGAGAACGAGAACAGGTTTCTTCAGAAAGCAATAGTGCTGCAGGACAATGCATGTCATCCACATTTTCTTCTGTGTGCAGTGTTAGCAACAACGGAGATGTCAAGAACGATTCCAGCCAAGTTTACGCGGCTAAACAAGCAGCGATACCAAAGAGTCCAACAGTCTCAAAGCTCCATCATTGACGATGCCATCTCATTATTAATGCAATGCCCCCAATCTATTGGACCAATGAATTAAAGAAAAAAGCATCAAAGACGTTCCTGGAGTGTGATAAGTAATTCAAAATCGAATACAAAAAAGAAAAAGAATCAAAAGTGTATAAAAACCGTCAATCGCACTCACGCACATCCTTACGTCGCGCGACGATATAGTATCCTTCACATCCCTACAAAGGCATCATGAATCATGGTCCGTCAACGCCTACTTTTTGTGCGGACACTGCGACGACGGGCGGTGCGCCTGTATACGGTATTAATGGTGACGTCGTCCGGCCGCTCGTGAAAAGGGGTGGTGCACTGCTCTCCCCGTGTGGGCCACCGACAACAGGGGCAGGGGCTATGCCTGGACCCGGTGGCACGCCAGGACCGCTCGTGAGTATCCCAGAGGGTGTCACGCCAGGCCCGCCACTCGTGGTAGACAAGACGCCCGGGATGCCAGGACCTGTGGGTGGGACGACACCTGGACCTGCGAGGCGGGGAGAATACCCCAGCGGCATACCTAACTTTGGCAGCGTAGGTGAAGACTTGCGTGGGAGTGAAAAGGGTCCGGTAGATGACGAGGAACATGGAAGAGGTACGTTCATCGCAGAGATTGAGGGCGAATTCCCTGAGATGGATGTGGGTAGTGCACGGGGAGGTGACGTTGTCAGCGGCCGGGGTAACTGTGATAGCCCATTTGGGGTTGGATTTGAAAAACGGTGTGGCACAGGTGTGTGGAAGCGCTCAGGAGGTAATGGGAATGGAGCTAACGGAACATTCGAGCTTGCAGGGCCTGGCTCGCCTGGACCTGGGGTCCAGCCGTGTCGTGGGGAAGAGGCTGCGGAGGAGATAGCGTGATGCGATGGTGCGAGGACGAAGGGTGTTGCAATTGGTCGATCGCGTTCCCTTTCTCTCTCTCGTTCTCTCTCCCTTTCTCGCTCATCATAATTGTGTGAGGGTGGGGGTGGGTGGGTAGAAGGAGGCCGACTTCCAGGCATGCTAGTCCCTCCGAGCTTCGCCTCGTCCCTCTTCCAATGCGACTTAGAGGAAGGGTTCGCAGACAGATTGATGATCTCCATTGTTTGTACTCCTGGTGCAGGGCCAGAGCCTTGGGGAAGCGGAGAAGCTCCGTCGGGACCGGACGAACCTGCGCCAGCATGGTGGTGGTGTACGACGTGATGGTGGTGCCTGTGGTGGTGATGCTGCCCTACATGATGATGCGATGTTCCATGTTGGTGTTGGGCATGTGGGTGTGGGTGTTGCCCATGAGGATGGTGGTGTTGAGGGTGTTGAGAATGTTGGTGTGAATGGGACTGGTTTGCGTGCACTGGGTGCGGCTGATGGGGCTGGATGGGGTGTTGTTGCAGCTGATGGCTGTGCGGGTGCGGATGCGGATGTTGGTGCAGATGACGGTGGGTGGGTGTCGGGACGATCGGCTGGACTTGGGATCTCTCTCTCTCCCTGTCGCGTTCATTCCTCTCCATCCGTTCCTTCTCTTCCCTGCGCCGCGCGTCCCCAACACCCCAATCCGTGCCTCCCGCAGGCTTGGAACCCCAAGTAGAATACCCAGGTCCCATGTTGGGACCAAATTCCCTATCTCGCATCTCTCTCTCGCGCTGTGCCGCCAGCTCTCGATCACGTGGGGTGAGCTCTCGCTCCCGCATTTCGCGATCCCGCTGGATCATTTCTCGTTCTCTCTCCCTCTGCAGTTCACGCTCTCGCTCCACGAAACCGGAGGGGCGTTGGATTCGCGCTCCTCCAGGACCGATGACTGGGGTACTCGTCGTGCCTCCGGGGCCAATCACGATACTCGTTCCACCCACACCTGGACCAAGGGGATATCCTGCCGGACCCGTTCCAATAGAAGGAGGTCCCTGAAATACGCCCATTGCCGGCTGCGAGAACGATGGCCCGTCAGCATTCGCGGCGCCTGGCCCTGGTATACTCCCAGGTCCAGCGATGGCGTTCGGTGTATGCTGTGACGGTGTCAAGGACGGTCCAAGTGGTCCAAGGCCAGCTCCAGAACTACCAAGTGCGAGTGGCGGTCCCCCGATTTGAGTGGCATTGTTGCCAGGACCGATGCTGGGACCTGAATTTTGTGGGTAGGTCTCCGCGGCACCTCCGATCCCGAATCCATTCACTCCGAATCCCGGGTTTGGTGTGGGACCTCCAAAGCCCACGGCTGCGGGGCCAAACCCGGATGTGGTACTGTTATAGCCAACACTGACGCCCATCGGAACGCCCATTGGTGGACCAAAACCCATCCCGAACCCATATCCCATTCTCCGGTGCTGAAAGAGAAACTCAAGATCGGCCGCTATATCATGAGGAGAGAGTGTTGGAAGGTCGGGGTAGGCCGTTGTTCCACCTACGTAGCCACAAATTCAAGTTAATTATACTGATACACAGCTCAAAAATGGTTGGCATACCGAGTCCATCAAGCCCCGGGTAAACACTGAGAGCTTTTGCACAGGATAATTTCTTGTTTGCTGCGAAACGCGACAGGTGGGATGGGAGAGGGAAGGTGTTTGCAATTTGCCGGAGGGTAGGTGCAGGTGGGGGGTTGAGTATCGCATTGGGAATACGCCGAGCTAAAGACAAGTTAGTTCGCGAACAGAGCCAAGGATTCACGTATATGTACCTGCCGAAGGCCGCTCGACTGTCCTCCTCTCCCTCTCGAGCTTGCGTCTCTTTCTGTTTGTCTCGGCGATCATCTCAGTCTGGAGTTCAGTGCGAGCAATCTGTGAATGGAGAGAAGGGGATCAGTAAAGTGCATACATGCGCGCAAAAATGAAGGAAAATAAAAGTCACGCTGCTGTATCCATACTCACATCCCAGCCTTCCCAACACCATGTCTCTTCTTCACGCCTCTTCCTCGTAGCTGTCTCGATCTCGTATGCCTTCTTTTTTGACGCGAGCGTCAAACGTTTGTCGCGTCGCTTCGTGAGTTCGCTTTGCAGGTGGTGCAGCTCAGGATGGGTACCTGTTACGATAGAGGTAGATAAGCGCGGAGTGGCACAAGAACAACGGATACTGACCATCCCATACCAAAGCCTCCTCCCATGCCAAGCCCTCCATTTTTTCTACATAAACCCTCTCTCTCAACAGCGCGAACCTGAGTTCGATCGTTGCCAGGACATCGAGCGCTTCTGCTCTATGGGCAGGTTGGAGATCAGGATCTTCGTCCTCCGGCTCCGGCTCGGGTTCTGCCAGCGGAGTGGGAGAGGGGGGTTGTGAAGGCTCCTCCGGTTGTGCATCTTCATCTTCGTCTCCATCGGGTTCTACGTCGCCGTCCGGAGCTGGATGGTGGTCGTCGTCATCAAGTGTGTCTGGATCATGGTCTTGGTCGATGTCTTCGTCCGGTATTGCACCGGGACGGACGTCTTCATCTGGTGGGGATGTGGTTGGGTCTACCGACGCACGAATTGACGGTGGGACGGATAAATTGTCAACGCCAGGGTCTATGGCGGAGGCGGAGGGAGGGGTAATGTTTAAATTGGTGTTGAGAGTAGGACGAGTGGGAGATTGCCGAGGGTCCTGGTCTTCAGCGTCCTCGTCTTCATCCACGTCCATTTCATCCTCCTCGGAATTAGAAGGACTGTGGTCGTCGTCTTCGTTCTCAACATGATTGTCATTCTGGTCGTCACCTTCGTCTGAGGTGGGGGCATTTGGGTCATAGAGCTTATAACCTTGTTCCCATAGACACTTGAGCATCATGTCATTCTGATAAATATTTATCCTTGGCATGACCCTGACACCACGCTTAGATCGAGGTACTTTTGTACGATCAAACGGCATAGGGACAACGACTTTTTTGCGCGGCTTGCCCCAGCGAGTGGGGCCTTTGCGTTGGGAGTGTTTACGATCGAGGGAGCGATCCTTGCGTGGATCAGCCTCTTCGCCCTCTTCCTCTTCCATAGCGCGAGGAGCGGTAGGCAGTTCTTCCTCCTCTTCTTCCTCAGCATCCGGGGTAGCACTGGCAGATCTGGGTTTGGAGGGAGGGAGAGGACCGAGGTCTGAATCAGCGTCAAGGGGGCGACTTGGACCAGCTAGGGGTGTTGTATTGCTGGCAGGGGAGTGGCAGTAGCCGGGAGTAGGAGTGGAGGTGGGAGAGCCGGTAGTCCCGTTCTTGTTGTACGCCCAGTCCCACATGGGGGCGGGCACAATACCCCCGCGTTTCTTGCGCTTGCTAGAGGGGGCGCTGGCTGTCCTGGATGGGTAGCTGGTGACGGGAAGGGATTTCCTTGCGAGACCTGGGCGTTGTCTCTGCTTTGGGTTGGCGGAGGCGGTGGAGGCGGTCCTGCGGGAGCGGGGTGGCGGGTGTTGGTCGTCGTCGTCGTCTGTGGTGAGGGAGGGATTGGTGTCGTTGACGATCTTTGCGTCGTGGTCGTCGTCGGTGAGTTCCGAGAGCTCGGACTCGTCTATGGGGTTGGGAGGGGGCGAGGGTGACGGGGAGGAGAGGGAGCCGAGTGGGGAGACGGAGTGGGACATGTGTTCACGCGCTGGGAGACGGGGACGGGGGACGAGTGGGGCGATGAGGAGGAGGAGGTAGAGGAGGAGGGGGAGGGAGAGGAGGAAGGGCGAGGACGGGAGCGACGGGGGGGGGATCGAAGGAGTGTCCAAAAGGGGAAAAAAGAAAGATGGACCGTGCGTAAGTGTCACGTGACCGAAAGTCCAAGGTCAGGGGTTAAATTCCTTTTTTGTACTTTGACCATTTCATGAACGTGAATCTGGACGTGCTCGAGTTAATTTTTGGGCAGCTCGACGGGTCTGATCTCGTCGCGTCTGCCCTCGTCAGCCACGCCTTTCTCGCCGGCGCCATTCCCTCCCTCTACGCCCACATCGAGTACACAACCCGCCATGCAAAGCGCGCCCAGGTCGTCATGTCCCCCTTTGCCACCCTCGCCGCCCACGACCAACTCGTCGTGCACGTCAAGCGCATCGCCGTGCACGCTGCACCCGTATTCCAGCCCTCCTCCCACCAGGTTAACCCCTCTTTCTTGAAGGATCTCGCACACACCCTCGGCGCGGCGACAAACTTGCGCAGCTTTGTCTGCACAGTCAAGATCATCCCGCCACTCCTCCCCCACCTCGTCGACAAGCACAGGCTCCACCATCTGAGGATATCAGCCTCGCTCGGATCCAGGCAAATGGCCGTCCTCCAGAACCGCACCGGTCTCCAGAGCCTCTCGCTCGACTTCCCCTCCTGGAACGTCATCGACGCCTTGCCAATCTGGACTGCCGGCATGCAACGGACACTCGCCCATCTCACTCTATTCGTGTGTGTCCCGTTTACAACACGTACCACAAAGCTCACGTGCCCCAGATGTCCCAGGACACTCATGCTACCGTGCTCAACGCTACTCTTGCTCAGCTGCCCCGCCTCCGTGGTCTGCACCTGATCGGTTGTCCGAGGATAACCCATATCATCGCCCTCAAAGCCTTGTCCCACACCCCCAGTCTTCGCGAATTGTCCTTCACCATATTCGTATGTCTCTGTCTCTACGAAGCCGTCATATCCCTCACATATCCAACAGCCATCTCAAGAATACGCGCTTCCTCCCCTCAATTTCTCTACCCCACCTCTTACTCACCTATCTGTCGACATCCGTGCCTCTTATCCTGGCCTTAGATCACACATTGCCCGCATCATCTCTCGCCTTTCACCGAGACATGCCCTCGCCATATGCGGCGGCTGGATCGGTGAGATAAAAGGCTCCTCAGAGTGCTCTGACACATCACAGGATGCTGGCGGTAGAAACTCTCACGGTGGGGCTGATCTCGGTGTTGCAGACGAAGGTCCATTGGGCCATTCAAACCAAAACGCAAGCGAACCTCCACCCAATCCAGGCAACCCCGCTCCTCCACCCAACTTTTTGGGGTTTCCTTTTCCCTTTCCCCTTGGTAATCTCAATGACAACGACAATGACAACGACATGACAACGACAACGACAACGACAACGACCCTGCAAATCCTCCCAACCCGGATTTTAATCCCGATCCAAACTCGCCTCCACTCGTCCCTTCACTCCCGTCTACACTGTCGATTCTTCATCTTCCCCAGCTTTCTCCCGCTGGACTCAAAGAAGTCGTGGAACGCTGCGAAGGTATCCAAGTGTTGGGCATCGTCATAGGGGATGCCTTTGCGTCCCCAACCTCAGTCAGGGCGAGCAGAAAGACTGGTCGAAATAGAGGACACGCAGCGAAATCGGGGGTAAGACCCGAGGTCTCTGTGCTGGCTGGTATCCTCTCGCGTGCGATGGTACTGCGAGAGCTGATCATCGACACCAGCGCCACAGACATTTCCGGGAGCAGCACCGGTTCTGGTCCAGATGCCAGAGCGGGCGGATCGCATGGCGCGTCATCCAGAGGCGGCAATTTGCTTACCCCTCTCGCCGTCCGCATGCTCATGCGGGAGTCTCCCTGCCTGAGGCGAATTGTCGGCGAGGGCCGTGTATGGGAGGTGTGTTTTCGTTTCATCTCAAACGACATCGCTCACGATTGATGCGCTCCCCGGTCTAGTCCCGTACACCCACCCCTTCGTCGCCTGTCCCTTTCCCGCACTGCCTCCCGATCGATCTCGCGCTCTCCAAGGCCCATTATGGTCCTGGCGCAGGCAACAATCATGCACATGGCCCACCCGGCTTTGGGACGCATGGAGGTGGGTATGACCAAGTGGAGGTGGGGAACGACCATTGGTTCTGGCTGACAGACAGTGCGAGTGGGGGAAATGGGTCTTGAACCGGAAAGTATGATGGACCTGAAATGCTGTCGCGTTCTCGATCCGGTATGTAGTAATATTAGTACTCGTGTATACGATCGGTATATAAAATTTGCTGTATATCAGTATGGACTTGCGCTGCACGTCCAACTTCCGTTTTGGACATTGCGTACTCCCGACGCGCCAGGTGTCGCATGAAAACCATACATACGCGTACGACCATACCGTATGCATGAAACATGTCCAAAATGGTACTCATAAAGGTGTATGTTGATCGTACAAATGAGATATCAGAATCAAAAGACGAACAAGCAAATGAAGCATTTCAATGATGATCGACGTTACTCAACCTTGCCTTTCGTCGGCGCCACGACAACTACAGTCGTTTACGCGTCTTTTCCATCAGCTTGGCTGTCAGCGAGTTGTTTCGCATCAGCCGCCCAGTCCGCCTCCCGGACCCCAAATTCCACTGGCAAGACAGTAGAGTTGAAGGCGAGCATCGTCAGTCCATATGGCTTGCGGACACGTGATTCCCAACCCTCTGGAAGGCGCTCGTCAAAAAGAAACGTCCGAAGATCTTCTACTCGGCCACCAAAGATGGTGAGCATCGTAGACGAACTAGCCAGAACAAGCAAAGACCGCCATGTTAATCCACTTAAAATAGATGGGATGATAGATGACGTACTTGGCACTGCCAAAGATCTTGTGGAAGAGGCTCAGGGTGTACTCCTTGTTGGTCACCTTTGCCTCTGCGCGACGTTTGCCCATAATGCGAGACATGTCTTTCTTGGTGAGGAGCAGTTTTCCGTCTGCGTCCTTACCAGTGGAAAACGAGAGAAGTTCCTCGATAAACTCGAGGTGCTTCACGGATTGGTTGGGTTGCAGTGCCGCATCCAGTCCTAGTCGGTGCCAATTAGTCAGTCTTTGCTCGCAGTGCGTCAGACCATTTTACGTACGGGTGAGTGAAGCGTCATGTTCAATGCCGTTGTGCAAATCAAGTTCCTCCAAATCGAACGTATCCTCGCTGTAGTTCTTCTTCAACATGCGGGCGGCAAAGTGTGGCACGAAAGAGCAAAACGAAGGGCTAAAGTTGTATGTCGTACGAATCTGGTCCGTGAGGTCGGTGAACTTGACGCCTCGTCCGCTGCGCGAAAGAATGCCTAATGGAATTTTTTATCATGTAAATGCGAAAACGAGTCGGTGAGCCCCATGCAGACACACCATGGTTAGCCATTGCGTTGAGCGCCGGGCAAGAACACCGGCTGTCGCCTTCCTCGGGTGGCCTGTATTCTGGCCAAGACCCTCCATAGCCCGGGTGTCCTTCGGGCGTAACTTTCCCAACAGGACGGCTAAATCGCACAAGATTCCCTAACGTCAGAAAGACATCCCATGTCATCACACCAACATCGTAGAAGGCATTGGAGACAGTGCCAAGAAGAATCCCCATTGTGCGCTGCGAGTGGGCAAGTGAGTCCGAGTGCGAGGAGGGACGGTGAAACGCGCAGGTAGAGGGACTAACTTGAAGGGGAACAGGGTGGAGCCTTGACCTTAAGGCTGATATAGTATAGCCATGGGGAAGCGAATAAATGTGGCACAACACGCTGTTGCAATTTTCAATACGTTTTGAAAGCGCGCCCTGGAAATGAATGAAACGTGATCTGCATAGATAAGCTCGTCACGCAGATGGGCCGGCTGGAAAAACATCTCGCGACAGTGAGTTCGAGGGCAGAAAGCTTCAAGCAGCAAATGAAGGCTACAAAGTGTTCGGGTTACAAAACCAAAGGAACTGAGATATCGCATGGAGTCACGTGGTGATCCCAGTATTGCCTCCGAATCTCCGTGTGTTACTGTAAGCGGTGAGAAGTCCAAGTACTTATCGGAGTTTGAGTGAGACTGTAATACAGCTCACCTAGTAGTCCTTTCCCTTTCTATGGCTCACCAATATGAACAACGAGCCTCGCGCAGCGCGAATTAATTCAGCTATTTTTTTTTTGGTATACCTCTATAATTGCTCTGGTCAGATTGGCATGTGGTGGAGTAGTCCGAATATACTCAGGCCCTGATTGTTTGTTCGGCTGGGGTACTTACGTGGTTGAACAAAGATGTTCCGAGTCAGTTATCCAGGTTTCTAGATTCTGGATGAGCGCTTAAGCATCCATACAAAAGTGTAACGAAGCGCCGATTTGATTTTCTCGCTGATACGAAGTCAAGACTGCGCGCCCCCAATATGATTGCATTATCTCACAGAAGAAGCTGGGCAGAATTCCTGAGGAGGAATGAACGAGAAGATCTTGAATGTGTGAGGGCAGACTGGAGAGCTATCGTTCAGGCTTTCAGGGCACAGTGAATCTGGGGAGTACCTGTATTTAGGGCAACAGCGATTAGCAGGATTAACATCAAGACCTCGACGAATAACATGGTATACAGCGGATCTGACAATTTTAATTTATGTCACTCGCCGACAGTAATCTCGGTTTCCTGCTGGCAGCATAGAGAGTTGGACGTGGTAGGAACCTGCCAGTGGCTTAACGGTACCACCACACGGATCTCTGTGGGAAATGTCCATTACCACAAGTTTCAAAGGACAACCGTTCACAGACGCAACAAAGTCTAGGGGATCGTATGTCCGTGCTCGGCTTCCGGTCGGGGGTCTCGACAAGCTTTGATTCGAGATTACAATGGCTCTGGAGCCTGAGGCCTGAGGGAGCAGTGGTCTTGCACACAGTTTGTGCTATCTGTCGATCATACAGAATCGTACACCTTCGAAAGCTTCGTGATACTCACCGTTGTGTTGGCTGCTGTCACTGATACACCCGGGTTACTAGATGCCATTTATCCTCCCAATGTTGTCGTACTTTACAATATGCTTATCGGAATAGCGGTATTAAGTCGACTGTGTTTCAAACAATGGTGAGTGTAGGCTCGAGTTGAGACAAACCAATCGAGAATACGAGCACCTAAGACTTACAGTAAGTAGTACGATACTTACCTTGGATTCACCAGCTTTCGGACCTTTTATACCGGGTGGACGTGTGTTGATCGTACAAATGAGATATCGTGATTCAGAATCAAAAGACGAACAAGCAAACGAATGAAGCATTTGAATGATGAGCGACGTTACTCAACCTTGTCTCCTTCGTCAGCGCCACGACACTTGCAGTCGTTTACGCGTCTTTTCCATCAGCTTGGCTGTCAGCGAGTTGTTTCGCATCAGCCGCCCAGTCCGCCTCCCGGACCCCAAATTCCACTGGCAAGATGGTAGAGTTGAAGGCGAGTATCGTCAGCCCATATGGTTTGCGGACACGTGATTCCCAACCCTCTGGAAGGCGCTCTTCCAAAAGAAACGTCCGAAGGTCTTCTACTCGGCCACCAAAGGCGGTGAGCATCGTAGACGAACTAGCCAAAACGAGCAAAGGCCGCCATGTTATTCCTACTTAAACAAATGGGATTATGGATGACGGAAATGGATGACGTACTTGGTACTGCCAAAGATCTTGTGGAAGAGGCTCAGGGTGTACTCCTTGTTGGTCACCTTTGCCTCTGCGCGACGTTTGCCCATAATGCGAGACATGTCTTTCTTGGTGAGGAGCAGTTTTCCGTCTGCGTCCTTCCCAGTGGAAAACGAGAGAAGTTCCTCGATAAACTCGAGGTGCTTCACGGATTGGTTGGGTTGCAGTGCCGTATCCAGTCCTAGTTGGTGCCAATTAGTCAGTCTTTGCTCGCAGTGCGTCAGACCATTTTACGTACGGGTGAGTGAAGCGTCATGTTCAATGCCGTTGTGCAAGTCAAGTTCCTCTAAATCGAACGTATCCTCGCTGTAATTCTTCTTCAACATGCGGGCGGAAAAGTGTGGCACGAAAGAGCAAAACGAAGGGCTAAAGTTGTATGTCGTACGAATCTGGTCCGTGAGGTCGGTGAACTTGACGCCTCGTCCGCTGCGCGAATGGATGCCTAATGGGTTTTTCTATTAATTAAATGCGAAAACGGGTCGGTGAGCCGCATGCAGACACACCATGGTTAGCCATTGCGTTGAGCGCCGGGCAAGAACACCGGCTGTCGCCTTCCTCGGGTGGCCTGTATTCTGGCCAAAACCCTCCATAGCCCGGGTGTCCTTCGGGCGTAACTTTCCCAACAGGACGGCTAAATCGCACAAGATTCCCTAACGTCAGAAAGACATCCCATGTCATCACACCAACACCGTAGAAGGCATTGGAGACAGTGCCGAGAATCCCCATCGTGTGCTGCGAGTAGGTAAATGAGTCCGAGTCCGAGTAGAGGGACTGACTTGAAGGGAAACAGGGTGGAGCCTCGCCCTCAAGACTGATATATAGCCATGGAGAATAAATGTGGTAACGTCTTGACAGCGCGCCCTGAAAATAACTGAAACGTGATTGATCCTGCGTAGATAAGCTCGCTACGTAGATGCAGCCGGCTGGTAAAAAATCTCGCGACAGTGAGTTCAAGGGCAGAAAGCTTCAAGCAGCGAATGAAGGCTACAAGGTGGTCGGGTTACAAAACCAAAGGAACTGAGATATCGCATAGTCTAAGCCCGTGACGTGGTGATCGCTCCGAATCTGTGTGTTAAGCGGTGAGAAGTCCAAGTTGCGGCGAGGACTTATCGTGATACTCACCGTTGTGTTGGCTGCTGTCATTGTGATACACCCGGGTTAGACGCCACTAATTGGAATAGTGGTACTCTGTTTCAAACAACGGTGAGCTCGTGTCTCGAACTGAGGCAAACCAATCGAGAATACAAGCACCTAAGACTTACAGCTGGTAAGTATGATAATGACCTCAGTTTTCCAAGTCGGACCTTTTAGACCCTCCGCGCTGGCATTTTCCGCACGATTCAGCCATGTAAGTGCACAACTCACAAGCTGAGAGCGTCCCGACGCGACCGCGCACCGACATGAAATTCCATGTCGATGAGCCATCGGACCGAAAGACTTTCACAAGCTTTCATCGAACGTTTGGCTAGAGTTAGTTTTTCAATGTGACGTGCCCCGACTTCATCTCTTTCTTAGGATGATTGACTGACAGCCCATCATAGGAGCACCGCAAACAAATGGCAGTTCTGTACATACAAACCAAAAACCTGTCTTTGTTTGCCATCTCGACTAACAGGACGTACGGCCTTCTATTTTGACATTCCCTCAGGCTGATGCGGCAACAATACTCCTACGAACTGTGGCTAGGAAAATAGAATCCACAGCTGCGTGATCGCACCTCGCAGGATGTGAAAAGCACTTCCTACCACTGCCCAAACTTGGCCCCTCTGCAAGCGGTTTGCAAGCATCTTTCCCCTTCGGATACTCTCCCAAGTCTCCCACAGTAAGCACGGACGAAAATTAACATGGTATGGGGACGTACAACGAGAGCTGGATCGGAGGAGTGAGAATTGTCACACCTTTGGGATTAGACTGCAACTTCCCATTTGCAAGAATTGTGGAGCTGGTGATGGAATGTGATAAGTTATATCAACACTTATCGCCGCATGACCGTGCTGATGCTTTCACCTGCAACCAAATCCATGCTGTGCTGACCACCGATGTCGGTATTGGAGTCGTGCCGTACGGTACGACACTGCGACTGGAATGAAAATTCCTTCAATGAGACCAGATCTAGCTGCTTGGACAGGAATATGTAGAAAACATAATAACTACAGTTACACACGAGCTCATAGACCGTATCGTAGAGCACGTGAGTTCTAGGGGTATGCGAAATGGCAAAACGATCCACGTATGAATGTTCACATGCAAGAGAAACGAGTAAAGTATTCCGGCGCGACCTAGGTAGTGGTATCAGGCAGAACTGAGTGACAAAAGTGTCCAGAGGACCGTGGCCCAGACACACCGAGTAACATCCAGAAACGTTGCATATCTATATGCATTCCGATATATCTGTCAATCTGCCATTAGAGACTAAACCCGGACGGAAAGATAAATCAATCGGGCTACTTACTTGTGGATACAACCTCTGACGATAAAAAAACAATAGGTGAAGTAGGTAGCGCTATCATAGAGATCTGACATTATTTTGTTGAGGAAGGTCCAGGTTATCCTTGAGTGCGAGCCAGCCAAACGCGCTAGATAAGCAGAGGGTTAAGGAAACATATGTGAAGGAGGACCACTAGCGAATGAGGGCGATCAGAGAGTGATTAAAAAATGGGAGGTATACCATCACACACCTCATTTTGCGATGTTGGATATTGGTAGCGAGTAATACGGGATGGCCCATCAAATAGCTTGTAAAGGAGTTGCGATTGTGACGTAAAGGTACTACATGATACAGCGGAAGGCCCACGAACTCCTCTCGCAGTTAAATTTTGGCGTTGTTGACGGCGTTTTTTCAAGGTTGATGGTGACATGTGTGGAGGGCAGGCGGGACCATCGAAAGTAACGGGTGGGGGAAGAGACCATGGCAAACCTAAGACACCGGTGTGGATGCTCTTTGAATGGAAAGGGCCCGCCCTAGATGTTGCACGCGCGGTAGAGAGGGGGTCGAACGCCTTGGATGGTTCGTTTGAGGTGTTCCTCTCTCGAAGTTTCACAGGGGCGTCGAAGATGTCAAATATCACTGGAGCGTTTTGGGACTCAAATGGCTCAGTTGAAAGAACTGCAGAAGAGAGGACGGTTGAATGGCTGAAGGAAGCGGAGACGACTTTGCGAGGAGTGGCTTCAAGGAGAGCCCCGGTGGCTAGACGGTACAATGAAGCCATCGCGGATAGTGTTCATGCATGCTGGGAGTCGAACAAGAGCAGCTCACATTTATATGGTTGCAATTAACATCCCCCGTTAAGGTGCTCCACGGGACATAATCCATCGAGAAAGGTTAGATCGACAGAGCTATCGGAAATGGAGCGCTGACCCTGAACTGACTGCGGACAAGTTCTGAAATCGGCCATGCAACCAATCTGGTTTAGTGACCTAACGTGGCGACAACTTCTTGTTATCCGCCAAGAAAACCAAGATTTGATGAAGCATAGGTCCTGGGAGTAACAGTACTGCTCTTTGGATGATTCGGTGCATGAGGAATAAGATGTGAGCATGGTACGACGTTTTGCACTCGTCGGCCTCGTCCACTGTTCTGTCCGGATTTTGGCGCTCCTGAGTAGGGAGAACCAATGAATGGCCGTCTAATTTGTCCATAAATGGGGTTAAAAGTTGTAGGACTGTGGAGATTGGCAATCGCATAAACGCCACGAGACGAAGGTAAGCCCAACGGTTATGTTGAGTAAAAGGCACATCGGATCAACTCTTCCAGGACACGTGCACAGATCATAAAATTGGTCGAGCAGTTGAGCATGGTGGTACTGTGGCCGCCAAGACCCACAAGGAGAAGACGGGCTACTCGCCTTGTAGCACCGAAGTCCATCTTTGGATTCTCGTGGTTCCTGTGTATTAAGCCTCCAATCCCCAAGTCTGAAAGGGGATACCAAGACTAGATTAACTAGACTTGCGATGTGCTGCTCGGGAAAAGCCAAGGAGCTTCCCGGGTTGTTTGCCGTTGCTCGGGCTCGCCAAGTGATCTAGACCTGAGCGGATCTGCCTGACAAGAGTTTGCTGCGCAGTGAACTAGTACGCTTAGGTTCATAGTAAACCGATCCGAGGACACAGCAGTTGAAGATTAGTAGTACCAAGCGATCTTGGTAATCTGGTATTTCGGAAGCTTGCACCACGGGTATCGTACACGAGGAAGCCATGCCATCTGCGGCGCGTGGATTCGGAGCTTGGAGCGAATTTTGCCACAGCGCACTTCAATTGAACTCGTGCCACTGCATGGACTCTACGGCGAAGACGACAGCTAAATCGTGTTTCGACCGCTGCTTGGACGGCGGCGTCGTTAATCAAGAGGCGAATTTGGTGCCCGGCAAGCAGTCGACGCAAATTCACAATCTGCCGTTCGCCGCACGGACTACACGTGTTGTGGGTCATGTTCACCAACACTCACGCAGCAGCCACGCTAGGCTCGATCCATATCTTGGATAGGCAGTGATAACACCTGGCGAACACGAGTTCCAACTTTCACGATGATAGAAAACCCTTGCGTTCTCAGCATCTTGGGTCGACTTTCTGACTCTCGACGATGACTACCCCTACCCATGATTTTGAGCTTCTGGCTCAAACACTGCAGAGCCCGATCTCTGGGAATCCTCTTCCTCAGTATGGCTTCGGCTCTGAATTCTGTTTCGATTCTCTCGTCCAAGACAATCCTTTCCTCTTCCGCGTCTATACTCCCAAGACTCGCTCACGCATTTTCGATGATGCGGCCCCGCCCTACTTCATCGGGCAAAAGTTTAACGAGCATTTTACGCGAGCAGCTGAGCAACTGAAAGATCCCTCGTTTGCCCCTGGCGAGTCAGTCGCCTCCGCCTGCACGTACAGAGATGTTGCCCAGCATATGGACTGGACCCAGAGGCATATGTCCCCATTTATCTCGACTACTTTCAGCTTCGTCTGGGCAATTTGGGAGGCCACCCGACGCTACAAGGTCGGTTTGAAACATGATGTCGAAATTGCTGTAATCGATGCAAGGATGCTAGCCGGCCGAGCGGCCACCGCATTGGAGTTGCTGCGGAAAGGTACCCCCAGAGAGTAGGTCCACCCACCACTCCAATCCCATTCAAATTTACCAACTCAATTCCCTAGGAGACACCTTGATTACTGGAAGTGGTATAGATATGCACTGGAATCGCAGGACGTTCTTGTGCACGGAGCTATTCCCGCTCCGGCTGTTCTAGCCTCTGTCCCGCTTCTTTCCTTGATCGATAAACTTCCGTCCTACTTCCTGCGCCAAGACCGCGACCCCAAGTCATCACCGCCATCGTTGGACAGTCTGTCTTGGGATACCATGGAGCGGAAACCGAGTTTCCGACAATTTTGCCAAGATATGTCTGACCAGTTTTTGCGACTCTCCGCCGAGCATCGCCTGCGCGACGCGACCGGAGGCTCCGTGCGCTTGGCAATGGCCTTCCTCAGGCCATGGTTCCACAGAGTTGTTGCCAAGGACTTTTCGGGGGCAACCAACAAGGCTTGTACTCTTGCCTTTATGATCGCACAGTGGCCTGCCCAGTGGTGGTCACGGGACCATCTGGAAATGTGGACAGTCATCAGGTCGCTCGTTCAAGCAGTCGCCGAGGAGGTCCGGGAGAAGCAGAAAGGGGAGGTGAACGAGGAAGTTCGCAGGTTGCGGGACGTTGTAACAGACCTCGAACGCGTCGTGGAAGATTACGAGGAAGCTGAGGTGATTTCCAGCGTTGACCCTGCAAAGGAGACCGACGACCCCAATGAGGAAAGCGTGGTGCTACCGCCCACCCCGCCCCTCTCCCCTCCGCCGTCTGCTCCACCCTCCGTCATCGAATGTCTCTACCCTATGCCCGTCGACCCAACTCATGCCGTTTCTGTTCCAACACCTGCTACGCAGGATGTCGCTTCGGTTGTTCAACCCGTGGAAGGTTCGGATGATTCTCGTCCGACAACGGTTATCTTCTCTCCAACTATCATCATACATCAACAGCAGCAGCAAGAACAGTGTACTCCTGTGGGGACGCACTCTGACTCACCGTCGCCGGAGCGCGGCATCACAAAGCCGCGCAAAACGCGGTCGCACTCACTCGCTGGAACGGCCTCATGTATCATTACTGGCGTTCTCGTCGGCGCCTTCATCACCCTTTGTATCGTCAACTCTCAGCGACGCACCCTCATATACGTTACCTAAATGGCGACCTCGTCTCGGAAGCTAAGGCTCCAACCTGTGCACTTTACACGGCCGCAATGGAAAGATGATTGTAACCTCTGTGATGTATCAGTACTTCAGTACTCTGATTCGGACATTACTTTATATTGGTATTTATTATCGCGAGCTGTGCTCCGGCTACGTGTCACTACTGTATGTAGTACTACGTAAAGCGGCATGCAATGAATTCACTTGGACATGCAACATGTCTTGTAAAGTTTACTTCCGTGTCACGCTCCAGTCACATTAGCCATGACTTCCTCTCAGTCTCATCGGACTCAGCTCGTCCTCACTGCGGTGTCGGCCTGCGTGATTACTTCCGCGTTGTTTGCCGCCTACGATGCATACCGCCGGAGAGAACGGCGAAGAGACCTCAATGAAGATGTTCTTCGGTCGATAACCACTCCCGAGTCACCTTCAACTCACGCACTTTCGGTGATGACTGAAGAGCATTTGACCGAAGAGACATACATACGTCCCAATCGCATTGGCGGATACGACGAAGACCTCATCAAGGAACAACTCGCGCGAAATTACGCATTCTTCGGAGACGAGGGCATGGCCCATATCCGCGCTGGTTCCGTCGTCGTTGTGGGTTGTGGAGGTGTCGGTAGCTGGGTTGCAGTCATGCTGGTTCGGTCGTGCGTGCGGTGATGCAACCTCCGTCTTGTGATTGGACTGGCTCAATTTCAATTCTACAGCGGGGTCTCGAGAATACGGCTCGTCGATTTCGACTACGTGACATTGTCGTCCCTTAACCGACATGCGACAGCCATGCTCTCCGACGTTGGAACTCCAAAAGTGGGGTGCGTTGAACGGACATTAAAACAGATTTCGCGTTGGGTAGAAGTAGACAGTCGGGTGGAGATTTGGAAGGAGGAAGATGGCGGGAAATTGCTAGAGGGCGCTGATTGGGTTGTAGGTAAGCTGGGTATTTTTCGAAACTGAAGTATGGTCTGATTTCCCGTCTGCCAAAGATGCCATTGATAACATAACGACGAAGGTGGACCTTCTTAAATATTGTCATGACCACAACATCAAGGTATATTCCAGTTGCTAGGTGAATGGTGGTGACTGAATCCGGTTGCTGACTTGCAAAGGTATTTTCATCTATGGGTGCTGGCGCCAAGTGCGACCCTACCCGGATACAAATCAGTGATATATCTTACACCATTTATGATCCCCTCGCGCGTTCTGTGAGGCGGAGACTCCGTCTCCAGGGTGTCTCATCGGGTATACCCGTGGTCTATTCCACGGAGGTTCCAGGAGACGTCAAGCTGTTGCCATTGCCCGAGGAAGAGTTCCAGAAGGGCGAAGTCAATGAATTGGGTGTATTCGATGATTTTAGAGTTCGAATACTGCCTGTGCTTGGTGCGTGCTTGCTTTACATTCGCCTTTTGATACTGTCCCTCACTACGCTCGCAGGCCCTCTGCCATCCCTGTTTGGCTTGTATATAGCCACCTATGTGATCTGTGAGATGGCGAAGAAGCCCATTTTAAACCCTCTACCTATTAAAAATCGCAGAAAACTGTACGAGCGCCTCCTCAGAGACTTGCTCTATCGTGAATCAAAGTTCGTTGGCGAGCAGATCAAGTATGTGGGATCACACTCCATTACTTTGTGTGGTTCGCCCGATATTCACCTTCTTTAAATCTAGCAAACTGCCAATCGATGAGGATGACGTTGCGCTCGTATTCGAAGATCTGTATTTTGGGCGATCTGTTGTACCGCCACACAACGTCCCTACTCGACCACAGCTGCTCCGCTGGGACCCCTTGCAGCCATTGGTTCCAGAGAATTGTGTTGTGTTTGAGTTTGCGGAAGCGGAAAGGCACCAGAGAGAATGCCTTGGTATCGGCAATGCCGAAGGACGTCGACGCCCGGCAGAGGTGTGGGGCGACGAAGTACAGCGTATCGTCGACAAGAACGCGGCCGAGATTGAGAAGTATCGTTCGTGGGTGGGGCTGTAGATTTGGTTTCGTGGTAGCACACGCGCTAGTCTCGCTTTACTACTATAGTACAGTACAGTGTATCTCATGATGCACAATGAATGAAGGCCAAGTTTCAAAATTTCATTGTGCAACCAGTGCATTATGAGTACTATACTATGTAGCAGGCCACGTGACGCTGGCTACCAGGAGAGGCGCGTCTCGCATCTGGATTCTCGACCCTGTACCGCACCAACAGCACAACTTAGAGATCCCCGACCTCAACGCTCTGATAAATGGCATACGTCGCCGTGGACGCGGATGAAGTGAGTACAACATGTGACAAGTATCGACCACGTATAATGATCTTCGCCGCAGCGTCTAGAGGAAGGACCAGAGGGCCTTGAATTCAAGTGTGAGTAGCATCAAGCTGGAGAGACCTGTTCTTGACTATCCCCATTTACAGCATTCCTTGGTACAACCGATGGTGGAACGCAGCCTGCGTCCTCCAACCTTGACCGTGGTGGGTTTCACTTTGGTGTTCCTCGCTGAACGGGCGTAACTCGGCTGGGCTGGTACAGGCTATCTTAACAACCATGGGGCTTCACCAAAAGGTCCTTCCGGCTTTTGGACAGTCGAATTCTATCAACCCTATTTCGAGGTCGACACTCCAACAGTTTTGAAGCGCTGCTACACAACACTACTCCCGTGGTCTCCGTCTTACCTTGGCGCCCTCTCCTCTGGCTCTGACCTATACGGTCCTTTTTGGGTCTCCACGACACTCGTTCTTGCACTCTTCCTATCTTCTTCACTCGCTGCCAGTATCTCCAAGTATCTTTCTGCGCCCGGTGCAGAATATGATTATAATTTTGGGTTGTTGGGGCTTGCCGCAACTATTGTCTATACATACAGCTTCGGGGTGCCAGTAGCTCTCTGGCTAGCATTGCGGTACTTGGGTGTTGGTGAGTGGGGTATCGTGGATGCCCTCGGAGTGTGGGGCTACGCGCTATTTGTATGGATTCCCGTCTCTGTTGGTTGTCTTGCTTGCTTGGATTGTAGGAGTACTGACAAGCAACGACAGGTGCTGTGCGTGATACCAGAGTCTATTACGCGTTGGGTGCTCGTCGGCGTGGCCTTTACTTTTTCTGGCTATTACCTTGCGGTGAATGTGTACCCCATTCTTTCCAGCGTAAGTCACTTCCTGATCGTGTGTGTGATTTCGGTTTGACCGACTTGACCGCGTTGCAGGCGGACGCAAAGGCGACGCGACTTCTCATCATTGTTGTCGCTGCATTGCATGCTGGTCTCGCACTCACGTTCAAAGTAGTTTTTTTCAGCTATTACGTTGTCAGTGACCTGAGCGGGGGAAGTGATCCACTGGGTAGTACTGATCCGATTCGATGATGATAATGTGTTGGCTTTTCAACATGACAATGTTGTATGATGAACTTGTTCACATCGACGAGTTGCGTTCCAAAATTTCAACTTGACGGGCCCTCTGATTTCTTAACCAAAACCTTACGAGGAACGAGAGGGTACACAATGAAGCTCAAGTCAGCTGCGAAGCAGTGAGATCAAGAACCTTTAGAGAGTCCTCTATCAGTTTCGCACTGGCCACCCACATTCATAAGCATCTTCACCACATGTCCAAAGCAGAAACTCGTCGATGCGACTCGTGCCCAGATTGCACTCTACAGTTCATCCACGCGAAGGCCGCTTCACAAGGAATCTCCCCGCCAAAGCCACTTACACGATCTCACCACCGACCCAATGTCCCGCCGACCTGACAGGCCAGTGTCACACACGCGGTCACCATCTCTAGCCTCACACAGGCTTCGCTCGTACTCGAGCTGTACATATATCCAACCCACGAACACGCTGCATGTAATGTCTGACATGGGGCAATGATCCCTGCTGGACAATAAACACGGATTCAAACAAAAGGGATGCGTGCGGTTTCGAGCCTGCGAAAGTTTTCATCAGGGTGTTGAAACCGCTACCTGACCGCCACCAAGGCTTCTACTATGGCTAACAAACGGAGGAGTGGGCGATACAAGAACAGGGGCCTACGAGGTGCGGGGTATGACGGGTGCGACCTAACGAAAAGATGGTATACTATATCTAAAGTATTGGCTAGGCCGATACGCCATCCTGGGCTCGTTCGCGTTCCCCTCCTAAGTCTAGCCATGCCAACCCGGGATTTGACGACGTGACACTGATTTTGTCGCGTCTTTCACCTGTACAATCTCAATTTTATATGGACACGCCTTCGACAAAGGTGGAAGAGAGCGGCGTTGCTGGTGATGCTGATCATGTCTCGAGCATGCAAAACGGTACGCATTGCAGTGGAAAGAGCCTCTTGGAAATCCACGCTTGTTGACTGCAGCGTCCCCAAAGCCACCCCGAGCTCATGTGCGAGTGCATTATTGCCCGCGTCCGATCAAGTGCAGTTTGATATCGTCCTACGTCGTCAGCGAACGCGTACATCGGGCCAGCCCAAGTTCAAAGCCGCCCCTTCACGCTTCTTAAACCTCAGCGACGACTTTGAATTCGCTGGCTGGGGCTCCATTTTCAGAATCACGCTCTCTCAAGATGACCTCTCCAATGGTCATGATGCATTCCTTGCATTGCGGAACCAGCGCGTATTGGGTCAATTTACGGCCAGTGCACTCGCTGCCAACGATATTTTGGGTGGCGTGTTCTATACCATCCCCAACGTATTCGCTATATCTGGTGTATAGTGAGTTCCATCGATCGTTCTAGGCCGCTCAGCGGTCAGGTAGCTAACCATGCTCTCCGTGATTTCAAAGCTCGCCGCTTTCCATGTTCGTTGCCACTTTGACACTCTTTCTCTGGCGGCCAATCATGGTGGAGCTGGGATCAGCTCTGCCAATAAATGGGGCGCCTTACACCTATCTGTACGTGCTACCATTCATCCTACCTGCAGAACTCTTGACCAGGAAGCATGGTTTTCAATGTGACAGGTTGAATGGGTCAACGAAGGCCGTGGCACTCGTCGGTGCAGCGCTCCTCCTCCTTGATTTCGCCGCAACTGCTGTTGTGTCGGCCGCGACTGCTATTTCGTACCTCGCTGGAGAAGTTGCCCTGCCATTTCCACTCTACGTCGGAACCTTGCTCGTATTCATTCTTTTTACTGCGGTCAGTCTCATGGGGCTTAGGGAGAGTGCAAGAGTTGCGAGTGGTGTACTTGCATTTCATGTGCGTCACTGAATGTTTCGAGCATAAGTCGACGTAAACTAATCCACGGCGGGCGTGCAGCTTCTCACAATGCTTGGCCTCTCCATTGCATCCATCCTTGCGTGGGCTTTTGCTGGAACTCTCCAGCTCCGGGAGAACTGGGTCATTGGCCAGGCAGGACTGTCCTCGCCGGCAGCCATTCTTAAGCAGGCCTTCAATGGAGTGTGTATTGGTATGCTAGGTTTGACCGGGTTTGAATGTATGTGAGCTCCACGACAAGGGATATCGTTTTGAACACTCGTTACAGGTGCCCCGGCTTATGCAGCCAAGATGCGACTAGGCATTTACCCAAAGGTTCTGCGCAACCTCCATATCTCGGCTATGATCTTGAACCCTATGATGATGCTATTCGTGTTAGCGTTGCTTCCGTTGAATGTACAGACGGAAGAAAACGTGTTAAGTCTGTTGGCGCAAAAGGTTTGATTGATTTCGTTCAATGTCTATCATGGTCACGGGTACCGACGACAGTCGCTGTAGGTGGCTGGACGCTGGATACGGATCTGGGTGGCCATAGATGCAGTGGTTGTTCTTTGCGCGGGGGTTCTCACTGGTGAGACAAGGTCTACCTCTTGGTTTCTGCTACTTCGTCTTTGCTGACGTCTCATCGGGTAGGTACAACGAGCGCTTGTGAACTCTTGGCCGAGTTGGCCCATGACCATGTGCTACCTCGCGCATTCCTAGCGGCCCTACCATACACGGGGGCTCTGTACGTTGCAATTCTATCCTTCGTTTGCTTTAGCGGGGCGATTTATGCCAGCACCGGAACAAATTTGATCATTGTTTCAAAAATGTAAGTATCTATGATGGGGTTCCACATGTGAGTAGTTGATGACACGTTGCAGATTTTCTGTCGTGTGGCTGGCTGTGATGACGCTTTTCCCTCTCTCGCTTGTGCTACTGCGTTTTTCGCGACCACGTCTCCCACGTCTCTCACGATGCTCGTTCACCAGTGTGGTTGGTGCCGTTCTTGTGGCTATCGCCATATTCGCGGGAAATATTGCCATTGATCTAACCATTGGCGGGTGAGTTTATACTTTGAGATTGACCACCGAAGTTGAGGTGTCCCTAGCTGGTTTGCACTGTACTTCCTCGCATTATTCTTATTCTTTTCCATCACGGACAATAAAGTTACTATTCTCCACTGGGCGTATTGGGCTTATGACCAAATCCCTCTCCTCCATCAACTGCGGCCCACACGGAGCTGGGGGGGCGCATTGATTAATGTCATGAAAAGGCTGAAGAGGCAAGAAGTTTGTCTGTTGGTGAGGACTGATGAGGTGCGGTAAAGTAAATTCGATGCTTGGGAGTATGAGCTGACGAGGAAATATATCTTGATCAGATCAATCAACTATTTAACATGATCCTCTATGTCCAACATAACGAGGAAACCTCATGCTTGAAGATGGTCCACTTTCATGAGGGAGTAGTGCCATCAGAAATGGAGGCAAATGCAAAGAGTACGTGATGATGTTTTTCTGGAACATGTAAGGCTAGGGTTCACGGTCCCTGTACAGTCCTGGACGAAGCTTTCCCGGATATTACTATTGATTTGGTGCGGTAATCTTTCTTGTCAGACAAAAAAGGACGTGGGTCATGATGTTGTGCAGATGCTCGTCGAAGGGGACTTCAATCCACAGACAGTGTCAGCCCTCGCACATCGCCTTCAGATTCCGACCTCGTTGATGTTCATGTGTTGCCCTGGACCCAACTTTCCATATCCCGTCGCCGATTTCGGGGCGAGAGTTATCAGCCTTTAAGACGGGCCCCGGACCTGTCTGCGCTTCGTCAAAGTGCATCTCAACTCTTTTATTAATAAATTGCAGGCATTTACGACGGGTACTTGGTCCTCGGACGAAATAAGATGCTACAGATATTTTTCTTTTTCATCCTTTGCGCCAACACAATTTAAAAATCACACTTCCTATGGCGGTATAAATTTTTTTTTGTCAGAGTACTATATAGATCACGTCAAAGTGCTGTCCTATAGGAGGGACGAAATGATGATGACACTTGTTTGGCCGTCTACTCACCTGCTATTCACCACCACAGCCGTATCTGTTATGGCTCAAAAGTTGCACCCGCAAGCTCAAAGACTGCGCGCAATTATTGTTACAGCACCTATTATTGGTGCAACTGCATGTGCGTTCGCGACAACATGGTCCACCACAGCAAGCAGGGTGTCTAACGGGACCTGTGATAGACGTCTTGTACGAACGGCTCGTGCACGGAAAGCCGCAAAGGACTCTACCTCCGCGACATAGTACTGAGCCTTCCGGACAGCACGAGGGTACGCCGGGCAAAGGAACGGAAAAAAACGGGACGAGCGGCAACTCATGATTTCGGGCTAGTGGTGAATGCACAATGTCTTGTGAAAGAGGGCAGGGCGACATCTCTAATTAGTGTGTACTCGCACGAATGAAAACGCCCCTCCCAGAGGTCGCAGTGGCATCGTTCGACGTCTATTTGGTCTCCTCCTGTTGCGTTATGATGCGGGTGCCGGGTACGCGTGCGGGATTGAACGAGCGATCGCAGTCGGCGTAGGCAGCACCCATGCCGAAGCCGGACGAGAGTGCTATGGGCCAAGTACGTCCTAGGGGATGCTTGTGAGCTGAGCGTGCCTGCATGAGGGCGGAACGCACTTCGGAAGAGAATGACAGAGGCGACCACGCCGACGCCAAACCCTACACCGCTAACGACAGGTCAGTGAATGGACAGCGAGAAAGATGGAAATCGGTATACGTTTTGACGAGCAGGTCGGCCACTTTATCGGAAATGGAGATGTTCAGTGGTTGGACGAGGGAGAGACGAGAGAGACATACAACAGCGGTCATACTGTTGCGAGGGTGAGCAGAGAATGGGGTTGAAAGAAAAGCGAGCCTGCCTTTTGACTGACGATATTCTCGCTCGACGTTGGTTGGGACGACATATTGGAGAGTGCGAAACAAATACGAATCAACACTAACCTTGGCCTTACAATAACTTACAGATCCGGCACAACTACCCGCAGTCACGTCCATCATGTCCTCCCACCAGTCCCCGATGATTTCGATGCCCAAGAAAACCACCGACGAGGTCGACTGGACGACTCCAATCCGTAATCTGATTGCAAAGTCATACGGTGAGAACCCGGAGATGTATGCCCAGGAATATCAGGCTCTTCAACGGTGCAGACAGGATGCAGTCAAGGGTGCAGGAAGCGACATGACTGGTCCGCCCTTCGTCCTTTATCCCCTTGCCCCACCGCTCATCCAACCACAGGCCGCGATCTCCTCTACAAGTACTTTGGCCAGCTCGAACTCCTCGAGCTGCGCTTCTCCGAGATTCGTGTCAATTTCTCCTGGCACGATGCCTTCACCAACAAGGTCACCATGCAGACATCCATCGCTTTCGAGAAGGCCTCCATCCTCTTCCAGATCGCTGCTACCCACTCCGCCATTGCCGCCTCTCAGAATAGGACCGATCCGGAGGGCCTGAAGCTCGCATTCCATTACTTCCGCACGTGTGCTGGCATGCTCACGTATATCAATGAGAACTTTCTACATGCCCCCTCGACGGACCTCAGTCGCGAAGTGGTCAAGTTCTTGGTGAGCGTCATTCTTGCCCAGGCCACCGAGGTCTTTCTCGAGAAATGTATCGAAGAGAAGAAAGCGAATGCGCTCGTGGCAAAGATTGCATCTCAGGCCGCGTCCATGTATTCATCTCTCTCCGAGGAAGTAAAAGATTTCATGGGAAAAGGCATCTTTGATCGCAATTGGGTAACACTCATACAGGTATATCCCACCTGAGCTCTCTCGCCGTCGACCTCACCCCATTGCAGATCAAGTCCAAGTTATTCGGTTCGCTTACCCAATTCTACCGTGCCCAAGTCGACAATAAAGCAGGCAACCATGGTGACTCCTTGGTGCGGTTTACTCTTGCAGAGACCCTTGCCAAAGAGAGCTACCGTTCTGCTCAATCGTTCTCCGCCCTTTGGTCACACGTGTCACCCACCCTACCAGCTGACGCGGGGACGTCCATTCTTGAGCGTACGAAATCTCATCTCCAAGTCTGCACCGATCGCAAGAACGAAGCTCAACGTGATAACGATCTTATTTACAATGCCGTCCTTCCTTCTCCGGATGCCCTCCCAAACATCGACAAGGCATTGGTAGCTACTCCAATCACTATTCAAGAAGTCTACAGTGCACCAGAAGTGCAAAAGGTCATCGGACAAGACATCTTCATCAAGCTTATCCCTCTGAGCGTACACGAGAGTGCGAGTGTGTACTCCGAAGAGAAAGCAAAGCTGGTCCGGAAAGAGGTGGAAAATGCCGAAAGCACAGAGGTCGAGGCACGCAGTGCACTTGAGGCCATAGGGTTACAGGAAGGTCTCGGGCGGTTCAAAGCTATGGCAGAGGGAGGAATCGACGCCGAAGACGAGATCCCGCTGGAAGTGCGGCGTTGGAGAGAAGATATCAGGGTCATGGAAGACCAAGAAAGCATTGATGCACTCGTGCGCGAACTGTCCCGCCTCAAGGATGCTGTGAAATCTGAGCTCGAGTCCATCTCACGTGATTTGGACGTCGAATCCCGCGACTGCGAGACGATGAGAGTCAAGTATGATCACTTGTGGACACAGGAGCCATCTGCATCGCTGAACAAGTCCCTGAGACAAGATCTCAAGTCTCATCTGAATGCCCTTGAGGCAGCTGCGACCTCTGATCAGCAGGTTTCCGCGATCTGGGACACTACGAAAGGAGATATATCGCTAATGTTGTCACCTGGTCTAGAAGAACTCTTTCGTGCGAGCGTACAGTCTAGTGGTGCAGAGAGCCTGCTTGACATGGAAATCAGCTCGGAAACTTGTGACGAACAAGAACGGGCTCGAATTGGACAATATACGACCGAGATAGAAGAACGTCTCGGAAGGATAAAGAAGATTGCATACGAACGGAACGAAGTCCTCAAGGACCTCAAGGACAAGGTAGTCGTTGATTTGGATGCACCTCTTTTACTGCTCACGATGTCTAGATCCAAGCAGACGACGTTTCACATCTTCTTCTCCTCAACCGTCGCAATAGCGGTGTCGAACCCGCCTTATTCGCTGCCGAACTCGAAAAGTTCAGACCATACCAGCAACGATTGGCTGCCGCCGTGCACCACCAACAGATTGCTTTACAAGAAATTCAAAACTTGTGGAAGAGTCTAAGAGACATTGCAGGGCGTGGACCTGGCGCAAAGAAGTGGGAAGAACGAGAGAAACGGAAGAAAGACGCCATTCGACGAATCTCGCGAGCACGGGACGGTTACATGGAAGTCCGGGATGGATTGACGTGAGTTCATCGTCTTGGTTGATTAAATCGCCCTCTCAGATAGTCCACAGGAAAGGACTGCAATTTTACACTCAACTCGCAGAATTGTGTGCAACCCTTTCTCGCAATGTGAAAACTTTCGTTTCGGAGCGACGTTCGGAGCGCGAGAAGCTGGCAGGACAGGCAGAGGTTCAACAACGGTTGTCCGCTGCGAAACCACCCCTTCCTCCAATTTACACCAAGCCTCCCGTTCCATCACCGCCCCGTTCGCCGCCTTCCGTTGAAGCATCATTTGCTTCGATGAATTTGCAGAGCGGGACGAGCCGTCCATCGCCACCAGCGAAGCCTCCCCAACGTACATCACACACGAGCTCCGTTCCTCTAGCTCAACCTCAGCGTCCTTATATTCCTCCGCCTCCGCCTCCACAGCAATTTTTTCAACCCAGCTCGTACGCAGCGCCGAACCCACCTCCAGACCCATATTCCAGTCTCGGACTATTTGGCTCGTCACAATTCGCTGCCTGGCCATCACCGGCCCAACCATCCGCCCCACCTCCACCATCCGGATTTCGAAGGCGGCCCCCACCGCCATCGTCGTCCCAGCCGCCACCGCCACTGCCATCACAACCTTTCCGTCAATATGCCTCACCAGGATACGCGACTAGCACGGCACTCCCTGCACCTCCATCATCTATGCAATACTCGGCTCCTCCCCCTCCTTCAAGTACTTCCCCACGACCACCAACACAGTACCAGCCGATGCCACCACCCCCACAAGGCTATAATCCTCAGTATGGACGTTAAGGATGCGAAGCGCCCTGCAGATGGACGATAGAAGGTAGGACGTGGGCGGACACTTGGGGTTTTATTTCGGAGCTCTTCTTACTGGCTAGTATCGACAGCATCGACGTCTAGAAATAATGTTTCCACCCGACTTAAAAGGTAGTTATGTGTTGTTGTATGAACTCGCTCATATGGACATGTTATGCGAACAAACCAAAGCCGTGTCTCCGATGGGTATGTACTAGAGTTGGGCCTATTGTGACGACGATGCTCCACCGTACAACACCTTGCTTGCCCAATCTGACGCGCGTCGCTCCCATTTCCCGACGGTCGAAAAGACGTTGGCAACGTGCTCGTTCCACTGTGATTGCAACATCGTCGTAAACGGCCGTTCGACGATCCTCGCGGACGCAGGTAGGGTACCCGGAATCGTCGCAGACGCGTCTACGAGTCGTTCAGAGAGGAGGTGCAGACTGTTTTCATCAATATAACGCCCAGGGATGAGGAAAGTTGCCCGTCAGCGTCAACGGAAAATACACTCAGGGGGGGACACGACTCATCGTCGTGCTTGGAAACAATCATCTATACGCACTCGTTGCGGTGTTGAGCGGTCCTATGAATGTTGGAGATCAGAAAATAGGACCAGGTGTGAGTGAGCGTGAATGCTGACCTCGTTTGTATCAGGTTGGAGAATCCGTAGTACACCTGCAGTTTGTTGAGATGTCAGTACTTGAGGGGCTGGAGAGCTTGGGAAATGACCTACCCCTCCCGTCGTGACTGCGCCTGCGAGGGATCCCACAAGAAACGACATCGATGCGGTCTGATTTCGCGGGTGTACGCGGTATATTGCAAAGCCGAAAGTGGGCTCCAAGAAGTTGGTCCAGGTCAATTCAGGGTCTTCCCACGCATCTCCACCTAGCGCTGTGTCTAAGGTCTTGTTCGAGTAATGAAAAGGTGAAATGGAACTTTCGGCTTCGTGTCATGTGCTGTCACATGCAACTGCCAACGTGACTCACACTGCCACTCGGGATTGTCCGGATCACACCGACTGCATACCTGGTAACCCATCAAGCCCTTAGCCCTGTCCTCCATCTCCATGTCAAGATGATCGAGCTCAACATCCAACCATTCATTGCGTTCGCAGGGGCCTGTCGTTATAAACCCTCTTGGCAGTGAGGGTAGTCAACAATCAAAGCCTTGCAAGCAAGCTGCCCACTGGACTAATGAGGAAACACTGGCACTACTCGATTTTCTTACTGGACAGCCACAAGGGGTTGGTGGCAACTACAAAAAAACGACATGGGTGGCGGCTGAATCCCACATGGACACCAAATTTAAGACCGTGAAGGGGGGAGCCAAGAGCACAGAAACATGTGAGAGGCAGTACCAGCTGGTTGAAACGACTCTCGGACATTTTCTTTTCATTCACCGTAGTTAGCTAACACTTAACGATCCCACGAACGATTACATAGTTGTCTCACGCCTAGGCCTTACGCCCAGACCACACGTCATACATTAGTCAGGCTACGTCATAACCCTATACCCATAGAATGGCCCAGACCCCACTACGTCACTCTACGTCATAGAGAACATTCTAGTAGCTTCCACGACTGGCCCTAAGCCGGTCCATGCGTACCTCCCCGCGTATATAAAGTAGTGTACCAACACCTGTATTCTCTAGTCTTGGAATTCCTTTTCTCTCCTGTGGATAGCGCCCTTCGCGCCCCTAAGGATATTAAGGTCTTTCCTCTTTCAAATTCCAAGACTATTACCTTGTTCCCGGGCTCTTCACCTCTGGACATTTTCTTCCATCTACACCGCTTTTTGCCTAGTAGAGCAAACTTTTTGCTCGCTAGTACCGCTCTCACTTTCGACTTCGACGCTCCCCGCATTTAGCTCCAGAAGAACCGTGACTCTCCGTTAGCGCTACGCATAACATCCAGCTTATTACAGTGGTTGCAAGTGCGGAGTTCTGTCACAACTGCGAGCAAAGATAAGGAGTTAGAGGTCACTGTTTCCCATTCCTCCATCCACTTTCCGAGCGCATGGGCTCTTCGCCGCCGCTCACCCCATACCGGACCCCAGGTTTAGGGGAACCCGCTAGTGCACGTGAAGCACTCGAGTAGAGCACTCGTCGAAGCGCTCATCTATACGCCCGTCCAGCGTAACAAATTAGGATAACGTTGCTATCAGGCATAGTGCACTAGCCCCGCTTCTCTGGTGGTTGTCAACCAGAGCATACGTTGGTCCTACGATAGTGTACCCGGGTTCACGTGATCACCTGCAACGTCACGTAGCTACGATAAGGGGGTTTATCTCGCCTTCCTCCCATGTAGCATCTTCCTGTAGTAGGGAAGTTATCCTCTGATTTCCTCTTTCGACTCTCCCACTTCTCGACAGTGCGCGGTCTTTCCCGCCGTCTTCTTTTTAAAGCTGCCTTTGGACACTCCCCGCCCCTACAACGTCTTCCGCCGACGATACGTTTGGGCACACCCAGACTACTGCTTCGTCGTCCACACTACCCTCACAACTTACTCCACACACACCCACCGTCTCTGCACCATCACTCGTCTCACAGAACTCGCCGGATTACGACGAGATGACCACCATTCCCAACCCGTACTCTCGCCCTGCCTCCGCGGCCCCCGCACCGGGCAGCTTCAGGGACCTGGCCAACCGGGTGGCCGCCCAGGGCCTTCCAACCCTCCAGCTGGCCCAACCAGCCCCGCAGCTCCCCGTCGCAACGCACCTACAACAGGAGGTCGCCCAGTACAACCTCCACCAATCGGTACTCCGGTACAACATCTGGCGCCAGGCGTTTCGCGGCAGATCCAGAAGCGGCTGGACCCCCACCCCCAATTGAGGTCCCTCGTGTGGACCCTCCCACTCTAGCAGACCCAATGATAGCCTCCCCGAGGCGAACCATCTGGGTCAACATACCATCACCCGCGAGGACACCCCGGGTCCTGCCTCACTACCCGCCACAGGCCCCTCCTCCCTCTCGCCTGCTGCCGTCCCCACCGTCGCCGGCATCCCACTCGAATTCACCTGGGCTCCCGAGGCCCGCAGCACGTGGTTTTCCCTCTACGTCCCCGAGACTAGGGAAGAGCCTCACAGCTAAACCTGAGCACTATGATGGCAACAAGGAAAAATTCGTGCAATGGTGGCGCACGGTGACCTTGTATCTCAATGGCTTTAAAACCATCCCCACCGACCGCCAAAAAATTTTCATTGCCCTTTCATACATGCACGGTGACACATGCAGCTGGTCGCTTCTCCGACTTGCTCACCGGAGGCAACACTTACGCCGCGGTGAGCTTTGAATTCTTCACAGACAAGTTGTAGAAGACTTTCCAGCCAGCCGGCCTTGTCAGGATAGCCGAACAGAAACTCTTTTCCC
The DNA here is from genome assembly GCA_019096195.1 of Boletus sp. NGJ. Taxonomy (NCBI): domain Eukaryota; kingdom Fungi; phylum Basidiomycota; class Agaricomycetes; order Boletales; family Boletaceae; genus Boletus; species Boletus sp. NGJ. The sequence goes on from JAGTXK010000027.1 coordinate 667,057, forward strand.
TCTGGCAGGGAAAGGAGACTGTTGAGGATTACTTCACCCAGCTATACCAACTAGCGATTGAGGCCAAATTCGATGTACACATCAATGGTCGGACGATCGTAAACCAAATTCGCCACCAGGCCCGGAACGACCTGGTGGAGTATGTTGAAAGGTACAAACCTGACCTTATCGACAGCATGGACGTCCGCGAATGGGAGGACCGCCCTTGTATGGGCAGAGGAAGTACTCGGCGCCATCATGGAGCACAAGAAGACTTCCTCCATCTATGCAACGGGCCTCATCTATAACCCTCGATTCGTACCACGCCCCCGCTACAATCCACCCGCCGCTCCGCCCCCCTCGACGCCCGCAGCGCGTCCGCATCCTCAGCAGACCGGGACATTCCCCGGACAAGATGCTCCTATGGAGCTCGACAAGGCACGTGCAGCTGGGCTGTGCAGGAAATGTAGGAAACCATGGCCGTGCGCTGACCACCCCCCACGCCCTCGCCCACAGGCGAGAAGCATCACGGTGAACGGACAAGAAGTTTCCCCCAAAATGTTTGCTACTATACGAGCAATGATGGACTTGGCCGAGGCTTTCAAAGAGGAGCCTGTAGTGTACACCTCAGATGTACGAGAAGATTCAGGTTTTCAAGCTGTACAGTAGATACCAGTTGCCCTACTGTACCAATTAAGTCATTGTCGCGTAATTGATTCACAGTTCTAGACATTGACGAGACTGAGACCGAAAACCGAGTAAACCTCCCTGGCACACCGCCAGTGAGAAATGTAACCATCATGCCGCGAAAGGTAAAGTTCGCGCTGTCGGTAAAACGAGACGACGGACTCGAACGACGCTAACACCATCCCTCGCAAACATCTAAAGGAAGCACGAAAGGAAGAGACGTCCTCTCGCTCCTGGTTAAATATGTTAGATCTCTGGTCTATACGCTGGATGAAGACTCAGGTGGAGAACACGGATGTAGAACGAAGCATCCACCACCTCAAGTCCTTCATCCACGACACCAGAGCGATCAAGTGTCTTGGGACCTCATGCAAGATCTCCGAAAACTCTCGAACGAAGATGCATACTGGGTCCTCCATGACCTACAACACGCACCTAAGTTCCGAAAGGCATCCCCTCGAACAGCAAAGAGGAACTCGTTGGAAATTCCCGTCAAGGTGACCCTTGCAAACCACCAGACAGCCGAAGTCAAAGTGTTGATCGACTTAGGCTGCACGGGATCTTCTATACACGAGGACTTCGTAGCTAAAAAGGGGGTACCCACTCACTCCCTCCCCCGTCCCCTCACCGTATACAATGCCGATGGCACACCAAATGCCAGAGGCAAAGTAGAAAAGTTCGTGATACTCGAACTCCAGGTACACGACCATAAGGAACAATTGGCCCTCGCAGTAACAAACCTCGGGCCAAACACGATATTCCTGGGTCACGACTGGCTGAAGACTCACAATCCAGCCATCAACTGGAAGACGGGTAGAATCTCTTTCCGCTGTAAAGGAGACCACGTCACGAACAACGTGGACGAAGAGGAGGACGAAATGGACGTAGACTACATGCCCTCACAAGGCAATCGCTTATTTAAACTCGATGTAGTAGAATACATGAGAAATCGAAATGTCGCAACCGAAGTAGCGATTAAAGACTACGCCCAAAAGAAAAAGAAAACCTTCGAGGAAGCCGCCCCGAAATACGTCCATGAGTTCAAAGACGTCTTCGACAAAGAGAGCTTCGACACCTTACCCCCAAGACGCCCTTGGGACCACGCCATCGAGCTCCTCCCGGGAAACCACGAGGTGGACTGTAAGGTCTACCCATTAAACCCTGGCAAACAGAAAGAACTCGACGCCTTCCTCGAAGAAAACCTGAAGTCCGGGAGAATACGACCTTCCAAATCCCCCTTCGCATCAGCGTTCTTCTTTATCAAGAAGAAAGATGGACGCCTCCGCCCCGTACAAGACTACCGCAAGCTAAAAACACGGTAACAAAGAGAAATCGCTACCCGCTCCCCCTCATCAACGAACTGGTCAACAAACTCAAATCGGCCAAATACTATACCAAATTCGACGTGAGATGGGGGTACAATAACGTACGGACGATGGCCGAAGGGGATGAATGGAAGGCAGCCTTCTGAACCAACCACGGTCTATTCGAGCCGCTCGTGATGTTCTTTGGACTCACCAACTCTCCAGCAACGTTCCAAACTATGATGAACGCGTTGTTTAAAAATTTGGTGGACTGAGGCGTAGTGGTCGTCTATATAGATGATATCATGATATTCACGCAGACACTCGAAGAACACCGAAAAGTAGTACGAGAAGTGCTACAAATCCTGAGGGACGCCCACCTATACCTACGCCACGACAAGTGCGACTTCGAGGTCCAAGAAACCGAATTCCTCGGACTCATCGTCGCACAAGACAAGGTAAAGATGGACGACAAAAAGGTGGAAGCCATCAAAAGCTGGCCAATCCCCACTTCGAAAAGGACGCTAAGAGGTTTCCTCGGATTCCTCAACTTCTACTGGCGATTTGTAAAGAACTTCGCTATGATCGCGCGCCCCCTAAACGCGCTCACGTCGGTAAAGAAAGACTTCGAGTGGACGACGGCTTGCCAAGAAGCCTTCCAAACCCTCAAAAACACCATCTTCTCCGCCCCGGTGCTGGCCATGCTGACCGACAATGACCCCTACCGCATCGAAACCGATGGTTCCGGCATTGGCATTGGCGCCATCCTCTCCCAACGTCACGACGGTGTATGGCACCCCGTCGCCTTTATCTCCCGTTCCCTCAATGACGCCAAGCGGAACTACCATGCAGCCGACCTGGAAATGCTCGCCATCATGTTCACTCTTAACAAGTGGCGGCAATACCTCCTCGAAGCTGCACACCCAATTGAGATCTGGACGGATCACAAGAACCTTGAGTTCTTCCGCCAAACCCTAGGATCTCACACGTCGCCAGGCCCGTTGGCAACAAGTACTACAAGAATATCACGTAGTCATCAGCCATCGCCCTGGCAAAACAAACCCAGCTGACCCTCTGTCCAGGAGGCCAGACTTTGAAAAGGGGGTGACATCCGATAACACCGCACAGACACTACTCCCCGATACCCTTTTTTCACCTCCCCCCTCACCAACCTCCACCACGGTCTCCCTCAAAGCCGTCACACCCGCGAGCACGCTCACAAGGATCACCAAAATGCAGTATAAACTCGAGCAGTTCGCTAAGGATGGCCTAGAAAAAGAGGGTTCACACTGGACTCGCAAAGAAGGACTCGTCCATTGGAAGTCGCTCGTATACGTGCCAAACGACGCGAAGCTCCGGGAAGACATCCTGATCGCAAATCATGATCACCCGATCGCCGGCCACCCCGGTATCCGACGAATGCGTGATTTAATCATGAGTGAATATTACTGGCCATCACTACGCAGAGATGTGGAGTCGTACGTAAAAGGTTGCGACACCTGCCAAAAGGTCAAAGCCAAAACCTCGGCAATCAACACTCCACTCCACCCAAATGAAATCCCATCATCCCCATGGGAAATCATCTCCATAGACCTGATCGGCCCCCTCCCCCAATCCAACGGCAAAAAACGCCATTCTGGTCGTTGTCGACCGGTTCTCCAAAATGATCCACCTTACGCCCATAATGGACACCATTACGTCACAAGGAGTCGTGCAACGATCTTCCGCGATCAAGTATTCAAACTCCATGGCGTCCCGCGAAAGGTGATCTCAGATAGGGGAATCCAATTCGTGTCGTCCTTCATGCGCGACCTCTACTCCCTCCTCGACATCCAAAGCCAACCCGTCTATGGCCTACCACCCACAAACCGACGGCCAGACGGAACGCATCAATCGAGAAGTGGAGAAGTATCTGCGCATATATGTCAACCATCGCCAAACCGACTGGGCAGAATGGCTACCACTAGCCGAGTTTGCCCACAACTCCCAAACCACCAGCGCCACCGGCGTCTCGCCCTTCTTACTCAACTATGGGCAACAGCCACTCTTACCCCACAAGCGAGTAGAAGTGCGAAACGAGTCCGCCGCCTCATTCGCCGAAACGATGAAGTCCCACCACGAATTGGCAAAGGATGCGTTGGAGAAAGCGGCACAAGCGATGAAAACCTCCCACGACAAACATACCTCACCCACCGTCAACTACACAACCGGTCAACAGGTCCTATTAGAAGGGACGCACATCTGGACCGACTGACCAACAAAAAAGTTCGACAACAAGCGACATGGGCCGTTTCGAGTAAAGTGAAAGGTAGGCGAAGCCTCTTACGAGCTCGACCTCCCAAAGACGTGGAAGGGGATCCATCCCGTCTTCCACGAATCACTCCTTACACCCTACCGACCCGGCACCTCCCCCTCCCAGACGAAACCGAAACCACCGCCCCCGGTTATCGTCCAACAGCAAGAAGAGTACAAGGTTGAGCATGTCGTAGACTCGCGCAAATGACGTGGCAAGACGGAGTACTTAGTACAATGGAAAGGGTATCCATGAGAAGAGCGCACATGGGAACCCAAGAAGAATGTCTCAAATGCCCCACAGGCAATCGAGAAATTCCACCACCAAAACCCCACCGCCGTTCGCACCATCGTAGACAACGAGTGTGACTGCTCAACGTGCGCCTCCCCCGGTACACCCCTATTCGATGACCCCTCCTTCCGCTCGTATGCCGCATCACTCAACCGCCTCCCCGACCACCTCTTCAAAATCCCCGATCCCCTCGGCGACCCTCGACTCACCGGTATCATCGTCCACCAGGAGTTCGACGCTTAAAAAGGGGGTAATGAAACGACTCTCGGACATTTTCTTTTCATTCACCATAGTTAGCTAACACTTAATGATCCCACGAACGATTACATAGTTGTCTCGCGCCTAGGCCTTACGCCCAGACCACACGTCATACATTAGTCAGGCTACGTCATAACCCTATACCCATAGAACGGCCCAGACCCCACTACGTCACTCTACGTCATAGAGAACATTCTAGTAGCTTCCACGACCGGCCCTAAGCCGGTCCATGCGTACCCCCCCACATATATAAAGTAGTGTACCAACACCTGTATTCTCTAGTCTTGGAATTCCCTTTCTCTCCTGTGGATAGCGCCCTTCGCGCCCCTAAGGATATTAAGGTCTTTTCTCTTTCACTGGTGAGATTTCATCTGCTACTAACGAGTTCAAATTTGATACTAACAATTGGAGTAGATGAGGAATAGTTATTTTGCTGTTGTCACTCTCAAGAATGCCTCCGGATTCACATATTCAGACAAAGATGGTGCTGGCATCACTCTGGTGCAAAATGACATATGGAGTAGATATATCAAGGTGTGTATTGTATATACGATCAAGACAGTGTTGCTAATTTATCACACAGACTCATAAATTTGTGAAACCCTTCAAAACAAAGGGTTTCATCCATTTTGATGCTGTTGAATGCCTCATGCCTGATGCAAGCTGAGGCAAATATATCTGTCAAGGACCGCAAGCTACCAATCATGGCCCCGCCACCAATATCAATGATTCCACTCCCCTCAATCTTCATCAATTGTCTACTGTGGCAGACGAAATCTCTATGGCTAATTCGCAGTTCCCAGCAGCCTCACAGATGCCTCCACCACCATCCAGTATTCCTGGTGACCTGAATCTTGTTCCACCTTCTGCTCCATCCAGCTTTGTATCAATCTCAGCAATGTCCTCGACGTCCTCTTTGCTCACCAGTGTTAGCCATCCAAAAAGGAAATCGGACTCCATTTCTGCTATTGAGTTAGAAACCAGTAGTTGCAAACGATCTCGACCATTATCAGTGACTGCTCTAGCACAGCAAGCAAGCGGTGCTGCTATAGCAGATATGGCAGCCACGATGAAGGACATTTCCAAGAATATTACAACACGTGCAAATGATCTCAAAATGGCGATGGAGATTCTCAACGAGCATGATGAACTGACAACCATTCAGAGACTTGACATTAGTGACTATCTTGCAGATCCAAACCACCTGAATCATGCCGTTGTTTTCCGCAAGCTTCGTGTGAGTGAGAGGAAGTACTGGTTGGCGCGCAGGTTAGCAGAGCTTGGACACCAACCTGTGACAGTGTCAGACCAAGTGGGTGAGATGGAGGTTGGTAACAATTGATTCGTTTCTACTTCATGGTACTTTTTCAACCGCCACGCTTTTTATTTTTGTGAATATACTGTTTGTATTGCAATGGACAATGTCATTTCTATTGCTATCACAATCCGCACCATACAAGCTCCTCTCGATAATCAGCCCACATCTCCTGCATGGTAGTGTTGCGTCGTCCATTAGCTCACCTTCGTTCTACCGCATCTGCCGGCCCATCACCAAGTACTCCGAGTTCTTCATCTCCTCCATCTGCTGGAAAATCTGATTCTGAAAGTTCCAGATCAAAAAAATCCTCTGGATCATATCAGTGAATAAAATTGTGAAGCACACACAGCGCAAGTGGGAGTTTGGCTTGAACATGCATATTATATTCAAGGGGGGTTTGAAGGGCATGGAATTTGCACTTTAGAATGCCAAATATGTGCTCAATAACATTACGAAGTGCTGCGTGTCATAGATTGAAAAGCTCCTCACAATTCTGAGGTCTAGATGTAGTTATTCAAGTTACTGTAGTGGCATCCATAGAATAGACTTAGCAACATACCTCAAATGTGCTTGACGCCATTCTTTGAGATGATACTCAGACACTGCGATATGGAACCATGAGTGCGTCTGATGTCCCAAAGCCTGCATCGGCCAGGAGGTATTTGCTGTGTGGAATCTGTAAATCCTTGGTGTGTGCATTGTTCCATAAAGTTGTGTCTGCAGCCGATCCATCCCCACCAGTGAGCACATATATGAAATAGAAGTCGAAAGTTGCAGATGAATAGACAATTCTGTGAGAGATATCCTTTCTGGTTGCACATATAGGGCTGGTCGTCAACAGCAGTGAACACATGGATGTGCGTACCATCAACAGCTCCAATACAATCACCAAAAAAGTGAAACCGTGGGTCGTCAGTGATTATGGATGAGATTGGAGTATTTGCTGTCAGGAATTTAACCTGTGAGGGATAGAATGGTGTGCCTGCAAAAAAATCTAGCATTCGTTTAAAATACCTTGCGAAATATTAGATGATGCAAGTGGTGGAAACCATGCACAATTATGAGCGATACTGACTTATTGATCATACCAGGTGAATGTTGAAACCTCTCAGCAACCTGTCGAGACGACAGTCCCGTAACACATGTATACAAGAAGATGCCGAGTTGTTCCTCGACCGACAATCCACTCCGTGAGCAGGTAACCCCATTGTGCATCAGTACTTGAACGAGGTGATCAAACACAACATGTCCAACTCCCAGACATGTGCATATACGTTCAGGATGCCCATTTAGAAGCTCGATCATCCAACCTTTTCCTGTCAGAATTGACATGTGATGTGGGATTGGACTTGCAGGTGTCAGGAACAATAGATTGTAGTAGTAGGCTACCTGAGTGATTAGAAGTGACACAAGGACGATGAGGCAGCGACGGCGTTCTTGTTGAATATGCTGAGCTTCGAGGTCCATGGTGGTACACTCAAGAGAGCGTTATCAAATCTATGGGTAGAGGGCAGGAGCGCTGTTTGAGGGTGTATGCAGGCAGTCAGTGTGATCCGGACAATCCCGAGTGGCAGTGTGAGTCACGTTGGCAGTTGCATGTGACAGCACATGACACGAAGCCGAAAGTTCCGTTTCACCTTTTCATTACTCGAACAAGACCTAAACGTTACACGTTTGATTACCGTACGAAAGCCGAGTGATACATAAATTACGACTAACTATCTGCACGAGGAGCTGTACATAGAAATGCGAGGATAAAATCAAAACCACAAATCACGATGTTTTTTTTTTTCATCACTTGACATGGAGCTTCACCATCGCATTCTCCAGGCAGGTGATGACCTCGGAATTCAACGACCTCGAGACCTGCCATATACCCGGGGCCAACGGTTGACTCAAAATCACCTCGGCACCCCTGGCGGATCCTTCCAGTGGAACGGCGTGATCGCCCACTTGCTCTGGATGAATAGGGACGAGATAGATGATCGGTACCTCCACCATGGTGCCCGCTCGACCTGGGTCGATGTACTCAATGGTAATGAGTGTGTCCCCGGGGGTGCGGAAGACGTTGGTCACGAAGCCTTTGGCACCATTGAGCTCGCCACCATGCCAGCGGCCCAATGTCCCACTGATTTCCATCAGCACCTTCTTGTCTTGGAAAATTGGATCCAGTAACCAGTTGGGAGCTGAAAACGGTTCACGTGAGATATTATTTTTTGATTGACCGGTGGTTGCTCACTCGAATCATCGTCGTCCGTAGCCAAGACCCCCGGTGTCGGTGCTGAATGCATAAAGCTTGCCGACCCCATGGTGCGAGGCGTCGGCGCACTTGAGTATAACGCAGCTGGAGTCGGAGCAGCAAACGGTGTTGGAGCAGCCGCTGGTGTCGGTGCAGACTTTTATCGAGCAAATAAGCTGCAGCAGATACCTGTGACTTGGTGGTACTTACCCATGAGTAATTTGCGTCGGCTGGCCGCGCAGGTGACGTGTTGCCCCACGCGTTATTAGTATCCGAAGAACCACCTCCCCATCCTGCACCCCAACCCGGACGAGGCGTTCTGCCACCATCGTTAGCCCAGTTCGGGGAAGAATTACTGTTCGCGTATGTGTCAGGAGTCCGTGAGGAGGCATTCCACGCGGGTGTTTTATTGCCTTCCTGATATGGATTAGGCGTCCGCGAAGAAGCATTCCAAGCCGGTGTCTTGGCACCATCCTGGTATGGGTTAGGCGTACGTGACGAGGCGTTCCAAGCGGGAGTCTTGCCACCGTCACCAGGGGCTCTTCCATCACCATTCGCGTACGGATTTGGTGTGCGACCACTTCCCCATCCGGGTGTGCGGCCACCGGTCGCTTGCGCATAAGGGTTGGGTGTTCGTGCTGGTGCTCCTGGAGCCTTGAAACCACCTTGTCCATAATTCGGGTTAAAAGGCTTGTTAAGCGGAATGAGCGTTCCATCGGGTCTGAGACGAGGGAATTGAGAATCACGAGGTCAGGGCTCATACGCGTGACTCACAATTTGCGGTGGAGCTTTTGCTTGTCGATGGTAATGACCTTGTTTCCAGTGTGTAGCTCTACGCGTGCAAAGTTTCCGTTGGTATCTTTGATGATCCCGACGTAGCCTTTTTGCGGACCCTTGACGACAGCGACAAGGACACCAATATCTCGATCTCGAGGACCGCGGCCCATGGCAGAGCCAACCATGCCTCCTGAGGTTACACCGCCGGCTACATGTGGGTTCATCTTACCAAGGTCTGTACCTGGTTTGACAAGGTTTCCCTTTGGTGCCAATGAAGCCAGGGAGCGAGCACGGGTGACAAATACACCACCGTTCTCGGGAACATCACGGTTGTGTAAGAAAGCAAAGAATGATTGATGAATGTGAAGCACTCTGCCTTTACGACTCTGTGGAACGTCTGAGAACGGGTCAGCGATTTTAGTGTAAACGCACCTCTCCATCCACTTCTCGGACATTGTCATTGACTCGAAGCTCGTGACCCTCAGAGTCGGTTGCTATTGCACGGTTGGAATCCCTACGCATGGATATCTGATGAGGTTGGACAAGCCGCACTTGACCGTTCTGGTCAAGCACTCGGAAGGAGTCGCGTTCAGTCTTGTAGATGACTCCCACCGTTTGAAGACTAAAGACTCCATCACTATCAAGGAAGTCGTCACAAAGTGTGCACTTACTCGAGTTGAACCAGATCATGCAACTCGTAGTTACCCACGACGTTCGTGCCGGAACCCACCTCGGCAGCCTCTCGGAGATCCTTCGAGAACACAGAAACCTGGATGGAAACTTTGTGAACATAGAGAGACACTACGAACGTATGGACCTACCTCCTGCATTGACATATCGGAAAGAAACGTGACTACGTTGTCAGAAACAGACACCACAAGACCAGTTTCGTCTGCGTTCTGACCGGTCATCACTTTGACATGGTCACCCGGTTTGAATCGTTTGCGGACGCTGCGTGCTGGAACGTCAACTTTTTGGCCGTCAATATCCACGCCGACTGCAGTGAGGGTGACGACGTCCTGGTTGATCGAATCGACAACGCCATGTACACCGGCTTGTTCTCCCTCAAAGACTTCGACGTGGTCTCCAGGTTGGAGGACAGAGATCGCAGCCTTCCGCGATGCTTCTGCAATAATAGAAAGGTCAACCGGATTCTCGTTCTCTGCACCGTCTTGTCCTCGGGTAAAGCGCGTGATTTCATCCAGAGTGGGATTAACATCGTCCAGTTGTAGCGCCGAGAGTTTGAAGTCTTTTTCAATAAAGCCGTCCTTGTACGTGTCATTTTGGAAGACGTAGACTTGATTCCGTTTGGAGACCTGTTTGCGACCATACACCTTGACTACTTCTTCATAATTGAAGAACCGTTGGGGAGGTCGCATTGTGGAAATACCAGTGGCAGCTTTCTTCCGCTTCCGTCCGTCCACGCTCGCGTCGTCCCTCGGGTTAAGATCAATACGAGGGATGAATTTAAGCCCAACATCCTCGCCATTCTCAGTTATGTCCATGACTTGTGCAAGGTCGCCCTGGTATTTTCCGCGCTTTATACGAACCCATGCTCCGGGAGTGACCGTCAAGTCTTGCTTCTTGATTTGCAAAAGGCTGGCCATTTCCTCGATGGGCACCAAAGTGATACCACGGCTAGGATAGACACCGACGAGACCTTTGCATGCCTGGTTGACCTGTTGGGCGCTACGAGCCTCCACGTATATCATCCCCGGCAAAGAGTCTCGTTCGAAAGCCGATAATATCGAAAGCGGTTGAGCCGTATATTCGAGATCAATCGCCTTGCGCATGAGACTGAACACAATGTCTCGCTCCCGTCCGGGCTGAAAAGGAAGGCTGAGTGAGGTTATAAAGCTGTATTGTACTGGTACACTACCTTGACTCTGACTTGCCATAAGCTCGCATCATGCACTGAGGGCATGAGCAAGCGTTGTGGAACCTCATTCATGTCACCTGTATACCGTACAGCGGCTCGTCCATAGCGCTCGTGTAGATTTTGCGCAATTTTGGCCAGGTCTTGATCGTTCAGTTCTCTCTCTCGGCGATCAAGTCGAGCGTTAACAGCTGCTCTTCGATTCACATCCTCGTCGTCCCCCTCAAGACCGGCGTCCGCAATGAACTCATCTAGACGAAGGTAGTTAGGATTGTGGTGGCAGTGATCCGACATCAAGACAAACCACCGCCAGCTTCTTCTTCTTCTTCTTCCTCCTCTTCCTCTGTGTCGACCTCGGCCTCTACATCGAGGAAGCGGTTGACTGCATTGCGTTTGTGACGGTGCTACATGGATGTAGTCTGAATGAGCCTGAAAACTGTGTCGCGAAGAACCCGAACCTTTGCACGTTTCCTCCCGCGGTAATCTTCTTCGTCTTCGTCCTGATCCTCGTCCTCTTCGTCGTCAGACAGTGCATCGTAAATAGACCCTCGAGACTTTCCGCTTTTACGCTCCGGCTGAGTTCGCTCTACCTCTTCCTCCTCCTCGTTCTCGGGTTGCACAGGATCAGATTCCAGATCCTGCATCGCGTAGTCGTCGTCCACGTCCATTAGGCCGAGGTAGTGGTGGTACAAAGAAAGGTAGACTTTGAGGATGAGTGGAACTGGGTGACTGTTCACGTTTCTGATTAGTCAGCCTCCCACTTTCGTCCGTCGGTAAGACCGTAAGTTACCGTAATATGCCGCTAGGATGGCCCAATTCCCCGAACTCCCACTCGACCTGCTGCCAGTAATTTTCGACTTTGTTCTAAAGCCTCAGCATATATTCACACTATGTCTTGTGAATAAAGCGTTCAGCAGATTTGCGACCCCTTTGCTGTATCGTTGTGTGTTCATCTTTGCATGGTATAAAGAAGCAAAGACCAAGGTCGGTCCTGGACTGAAATTGCATTGCACAAGCCGCTGGATAGCGCTCTCCACGCAGGTTATCTTGCTCTTCCGGACCCTATCTACATGTCCTCATCTCGCCCGTTATGTAGAGAAATTAGGCGAGTCGCGTTGATCTGACTAGCTACTTCAATCTCTCACTGTCCTTGGTAGAGATCAGAGACTTTCCGAAGGCTCTGTCCGCCGACGGACACTCTGAATTACTACAGCTGTGCGCTCAAGGGGTCAGAAATTGCGTCAACCTTAAGTCTTGTACATGGACCAGGGACGGATCCCTTCATTCTACCGTGCTCGAGTCTCTTGGCGGGTGTCCACAGTTGCATGAGTTAGAGATTAATGGACACGACAGTGGATATGATCCAACTTTACTCACTCGATTTTCTCGTTTGAGCAAGATTTCGTTGATTATGCCCAGTGCTCACGTTCTAGACATTTTTCCCACCTGGATGTCAATCACAGGTGAAACACTACGCAGCCTCACGATCATCTGTAAGGTGAGGTGGTACACGCCAATCCAAACCACATAGTGAGTGATAACCTGTTGGCAGGCATCAACCCTGGTGACCGATCCGTTTCTGGTACATCTTGCGCCGAACCTTCAACGTCTGGAGTACCTGTACATCATCGGGTGTCCCAAAGTAACCCATCTGGGTATCGGGACAGTCGCCTCCGCCAACAAGAGCGGGCTTATCGGGATAGGCCTCGAGGGTGTCTCACAGTCATTCGTACGTGTTCGCGCGCGTTCTTAGCCCGCTTGTCTTAGTCTGCGTCCGGCAGGATATGTCTGCGTTCAAAGCCACATGTCTCCATAACGACGCATTCAGACGGTTAAGAGCAATCACGCTGACCGTCCACATCCTGTACATGCCTCTGGCCGAGTGGACTCGTGACGTTGGAGAGCTCTTATCTTCCGCCCCGCTGGAGCTTTTTTCGATATATTCCACAAGTGCTTCGACATGGACCCCCATACTAGATGGATTCTGGAAACGTGTAGTGGCGAGACACGGTCAGCGACTGAGAAGGTTCTCTGTCCATCGTATGCAGATTAGTCTCGCCGCATTGGAAGTGATTTGTTCGCAATGCCTGCTGCTGGAGGAATTATTTATAGTAGTGGAACAACGCGAACTAGTAAGTCCCTAGCTGATCGTTATCGTGCTGCTGCATGCGAAATAAACATATAAATTTTTTGCAGGACGATGCGGCCCGCCTGTTTGCGTTGGCAAAGAAACTTCGCACACTTCACATCAACTTTCCGCTGAGTGAATCCTCAATGGTGTCTCTACCCAAGCTGATGGAGAGGGCGGTCTCGATCGTATCCGTTTGTTCTCCAACACTTGCTCACATTGGATGTAACACACGAGTATGGCAGGTGAGAGTGGCGTGCGTTACTCTGGATGGTTTTCTTACTTCGCTAAGGTCAAGAGAACTGTCCATGAGGATGAGAACGGCGAGAAATATGTTATACCAGCGCTAGCTCCGCAGGAGAACCCGGATATTCCTGAACAGTTCCTTGTCATTAGAGCGTGAGCTTGGGGTCGCGTGTGAGTTTTTGAAGTCGTGGGGTTGAATTTTGCATCGTGTTCAAGGGTCCTGTGGGGTGCTTATATTTCACCGTGATCACTGTCAGACGATATGTTGATCCAAGCAGTGATACCGAGTTGTGCTTGCAAGCTGTGACTTAGGAGAGATCTTAACCAGAATTAGATAGGCCAAACACGTGTAGCTGGGCAGAGTGGCTATAATGGTGTCAGCTGGATGCTGGCCGACATTCTCCTCCTCTCCCTTGTCCTCAACCATGGAATCCGTGGGCCCTGTATCAACGAGCACTTCAACAATACGAGCATTGCACCCACGACAAGAACATCACGCTAGTTCTATTAGTTCAGTCAGCGCTTCGCAGCCATCGTCACCTCGGTCGACTGCACTACTTTCGCCTCCCGACAGCCCATCAGAGTCGATATCGTCGTTGCCGTCCGTCGGATCCTCCTTCTTTTTCTCTTCTGCAGCTGCCAGTCCCCCACATTCCCATCCTCAATCCGACCATGCCAAGGAATACACACAGGGGCTCATCATTCCGTCTCTGACCCTCCCAGAGGCCCTTCCGCCACCAACGCAGTACGGAAAGACCCTGGGAGACATTCGGTTACTTGTGATTGGGGATGCTGTTGAAGATCACAGTCTAGTGTCCAGTCTGTTGTTGGCTGACAACGAGGACGTGGTGGACACCAGTGAGTGGGAAGCAATCAGCGACGGTTTCGTGCTACGCGCTTCGACAGACTGGATTGAACACAAGGATGCGCATGGACTCGAGAAATTTGAACCATCACGGAACATTGAGCTTATTGTCCGTCACAACATTCAGGATGATGTACGCGTGCCACAGCTCGTTGTGAATTAATGCTGATGAACGGATGGTTACCAGCCTTCGTCCGTACTGCCAGCCATCCATTCACCATGCCATTCTCTACTGGAAATAATCGATCAACGCTGCCAGCCGTCAGTCGCCCTGGCCAACCTGATCGCCTCACCGTGGACCCCGTTATACACCGCTCTTATAATTCTGACAGATTTAGGTGAGCAAGCCACTCGTCTCCGTCTTCCTGTTCATTTGCAGAAGCCAATCCTACTCTGTGCACAGGACCTTCTAGCTCCGAAAATGAAATTATTGACACGCTTACACCTCATATTCCTGTTATCGTGCTTCGCCATGGCTTGGACCAGACCAAATTCCCTTCACGACCTCACATGTCTTCCTTCAGACCTTCCTCACCCTCGTCGCTCCGCAATGGCTTATTCCGATCACCAGAGACGCTTTCATCCTTGCGCTATGAGGCAGCTGAACGGTTCCTGCGTTGGCGGGAAGTCGAGCGCGCAGTAGAAAATATTGCTACAAGCCATCGCGAAACGGCACACTACGTTGCCGAGAAGCCACAGGGTTGGGACAAGGCCAGGTGGGAGGCTGAGTGGGAGGTACGACTATCCCAGGACGTCGCTGCTCGTGCCAGAGAAAACACTGTTACAACTCGGCCTGACGCGATCAGTCCGCCCGTCCCTTGTGTCGATCCCTTGCATCTTTCCAGTTTGCTATCGTTGTCTCTTTCTCTCATTCAGCCGGTCAGCGACCATCTACGCAAGAGCATGTCGAGTGCTTGGTCGAAGCTGTCCGACGGTGAGGTGCGAGTTGCATTGCTAGGTAGCTTTTGCATCGGAATTGGGATTGGCCTCATGATTCGATAGCTTCTCTTTTGCTATTAATGCCGAATTTTGGGACCAGGTTATCCTGTATTATCCACGAAATTTGTTTCCATACAATTTTCTTTGAACTAGGTGTGGGGAGGCCATGAGCTGGATGTATGGCTCAATGGTCTAGTCGCATGATACGTGCTTCGGGTGACTTCCCCGCCACAACGGTGAAGATTTACGTGACCCGGGTTCAATTCCTGGTTGAGTCCTTTGATTGCATTGTCATTTATTGCTGGACGCCATTTTTGTTGTCTTTTCTACATTTCCTCCGCTAATGATTTTTCCAGCATTTATGGGGATAATTTACCACAAAGGAGGTTCACTGTTGACAGCTATTTACCAAGTCCGTCTGAAACTAACATGACCAAACACGTTATACACCGAGTCGGAGTGGCACCACTGGGCGTAGTCTTGGTCCCACCGCTTTCTGGCGAATGGCACGATTGCCAGCGGACACTCGAGACTGGTCGCGTCTAAGCGCTTGTGAAACCAACCATCGTTCAATTGTGGCAACAATATCCTGTAAGTTACAAACAGTCAGACACTGTGAAGTCCTCGATACCAGTAATTCGTCCAACTCACAGCTATAATCGGTTTCGAACGCGGAGTAGTAGCCCAGAGGTACTCTCCTGTTTCTTTATCCCTCAATGTGATTTCATCTCTGAATTGCATCAGAGCTGGGAGGTTGCGGTTCTTGCATAGCTTATCGTTGGCTTGGACCATCAATGCATGCATAGCGCACACGCGATCAATGCACTTCTCCCCTCCTGATAGAAGGGACAAGCAGACATGAATGTCCTTCGCGTTGCATATTCTTGCATCAAACAAGCTCCCTATGAAGCTGGCGATATTGGTACCGTGTGAGGTAGGTGACACGGTATTCGCCTGGGTGGATGACACCTCCATCCAGGTCTCGTTCTGTATATTTTCTGCTTCGTTGGCAAAGTTCCAATGATAACAGTCTGCCATATTTACTTACCGAGTTCCAGTTGCTCTTAAACGCTGCCAACGACGTGTGGCGAATGGTGATCTCCAGTTCCTTCCCTTCCATGTAAGATACTTTTGCCACCTTTTGAACAACAGCACGGGCGATACTGGATGCGAGAGGTACGGTTCCCGGTGACGCTACTCCGAACTCGATCAGTGACTCGACAAAGCGTTCCAATCCTTTCGCGCGGTAGTCCAACAACCATTGGTTGACCATGTCGTGGAACCCCACAGGCGTCGGCGAGGCTCGACTACCGGACGAAAGGCTTCCGTGACCCGAGGAGGGAGAGCTGCTGGAGGTACATTGGAATGAATCTTCATTGATTTGTCCATTCAACGACCGATCGGGATGGCTGCACCGTGACATCGAATCATCTTCACTCGCGAGAGAGCCTTGGAGAGCCCGGAATGCCATCACGTCAGGGCGTAGGCGAGTCAGTGACGTCAGCGAGCCAGCCGTCATCGCGACTACTGTTGAGAGACGGATCGTCCGTCTCAAACGATAGTTCCGTTGGCGTTGGCGGAGGGGCTTGGAGGAATACTAGTCCCGTCTTCATAGACATGGGCAGGACATCCGTCGTTTCGTTTGGCAGGTCGTTCCACGCAGCGGCCACTTCGGCCGTCGGCAAGGGCAGACTAACCCCTGGGAAGCACTCCTTCATCCGCTGAACTTTAATCCTCAGTTCGCTGGAAAAGAGCTGTTGCTGAATGTTCCTCTGGAATTGCCATTCAATACATCGTACGAACGGATCCATCGTGGCAGATGTGAGGGATGAAATGGGTGAAGAGAATGAGGTGCTGTAGGTTACTGGACGCCGACTTGGATGAATTTATAGGCTGTGGGCTTGCGGACCTGTGGACAATTGTGGGTGTGCTTTGACGACACGAGGCATATCAAAGCGCTCACGCTGGTGACAAGAAGTGGACCGATACTCCGCAGAACAGACATACGAGGGCTTCGTTCACCAGTCAACAGAGTGTACGGGAGATTTGCAGACCTCCATTTTTGAATAAATATCAAGCGCGTATAACCGATATTAGCCAACCATTCTATGCCACACCTCGGGTAGGTTCGAAAGGTGTTTTTCATGCGGATTAATGGGCTCGTAATCTTACGACCATGTCAAGATTTACCATGATCATCTTAAGTGGGCAAGTCTTGATTTCGAGAACGATCCGACTTCCAACAAAACAGACCTCAGGTCCGCCTCACCAGAGTGGCGTGCGATATAAAGTCTAATTCACCACCGTAGCCGATACATGGAACGACAGAAAGATCAAAGCAAAGGCTCAATCGCACGTATCTGCCAGGTCAGGAGAAGGAACCGGACGTTGCCACTGAAAATGTCCAACTTGTTTCCCAAATAAAACACAAGGATCTGGTCGAGGGAGGCGCTGACGTTGACGGTTTGGCCACCTTGCCCATAATTCACGTCGGTCCACCTAGCGCGTCCAAAGAGGGGTCAGCGAGCCGCCGTGCAATCAAAGCGTTTTGGATGAGCGGGTATTTACCAGTGTATCCATGTCATGCCTTGCATGGACGCGGGGAGTCGGGAAACTTGCTTCGAAGTCGCACCTTGCACGCCGACGGGCGAAACGAGCAGCTTGGGACCTAGATAAGATGCGTCGGGTAGATCAGGCTGTATGAAAGGGAGCTGATGACTCGATACGCACCCAACATGAATTGATGAACTACAAGAGGGTCATTGACCCCAGTAGCTTGGGCGACGAAGGGGTCGGAGAGCAAAAAAAACGTAGTAGAGCGCACGCATGATACTTCGTCCGGTCGCCTGAAGCATCTCGAACAGGGTCTTCACGTAGGGAGCGAGCTGGTATCCCCACTCCACATGTAGGAACAATAACGTTGGCCGCCAGCAAAGGTGCTGCGGGTCAACGACATGTATTCACAAGATGTAGAGGTAGCAGGTTGTCCAGTCAGAATGTGGATCCCCTCGTTGATAGCCTGTTGATGTAACCAAGGGTACAACTTTCCTGCACCTTCTTGTGTGCCAATGAAGTATTGGGAGAAGGCACGAGCGTACGGAATAAGATTGATCACTTGGCCATCTATGATAATGAGTATTAACGTGTCTTCCAGTTGCAGGGAAAGAAAGACACCCACTGTTTTCGAAGGGCTCTCCCGAGGTGCCGCCGCCTAGAAATGCCGTTACTCGTAACTGGACAATACATCATATTTGATCTTACCACCGACTTGGTCAATCCAGAAGTTGTGGATGCCTTTTGAGAAGTAAATTTCGTTAAGCTGCTTCGCTACGGGGCTCATCAGTGAAAATTCGACTTTCATGCATGTTTGACCTACACAATAACCGCTTGCACCAGGATTGGTGGAGTCATAGAGACGAGTGTACACTCCTGCAAACAAGTCACTTATTCCGGTGCCGTCCCTAGTTGTTGCGAGGAAACCTTGCTCTTGCAGCGCAAGATAGTTGTCAGAGAGATCCTCGACGCTAGGCCATAGGGACACCATCGTTTTTGCACCAGTTAGGTTCTTCACTGTTTGTGCCATCAATGCAGGGTCGGGCCAGTATTCGGGATCGAAAGACCTGATGGGTGTGAGAATAGCGCAAGGCGATCACGAACACCTACGACATACCAGTCACCTGATACTTCCAGTTGAAGAAATCTGGATGTATAAACGTAAAAGACGGACTGGTCAAGTGTCTTCGATGACATACCAACGACAATCACGGAGACGTTGACTTGTTCGTCATGGAAGTGTTGTGCCAGATCCATGATTTGGGTTTGGTTCCAATATCGTACTTAACTTTGACTGTTGGTAGCCAAGGGCAAAATGGGGTGGCGTAGGTTGACGCCCTTCAGGTCCACCCATTTCGGTACGTGAATGTACAGTTCGAATGCAGATGCTGACCTGTCACTGCAGTGTATTGTTGCTGGAGAGTGTCAGTCACCAGGCTCTGTGGTGGTTCTGCCAGTGGAGCACGGTAAGAGAGTTTATCAGTTTATAATCACCAAACCACTTGCATATAATAGTTAATCACGGTTGCTTCGCTGGAAACAAATCAGGTACGGATGGGACTGAATTCTGAGTGTCTATAACATGAGATCCTAAATGGAACGATTTTAGCACAGCACAGGCGCACCAATTCGGCCTTGACTAGGCATGTTGAAGAATTGCAAGTAGCCCTGGGAAGAAATTGGCTTGCGAATATCATCCTAGCCTCGTGCGACACTGACTTTATTTGACATGTAGACGGGAAGGGGAACGAAGGAGTTGAAATCAACGAGGTCAATGCTCTGTCCTTTCTTGTTTACAGAGTTATCCTTGCAACACGCCTGTTGGCCGACCCCATAAAACTGTTCAGTGGGATCGGATGTAAATGAAAACTCGGCCATAAAGCTTGGAGTCTTGAGCTCCTGGGTATAGTATCGGGAATAGAGGCACTTGTCGTCCGTGAACTCTTGCGTCAAGAGCGTCCAAGATTTATTCGTTTCGAAGCGGTAAAAGGATATCACGCCGGTGACGACTTGGGCTATGATGTTTCCGTTTTGTAAAGTCCCGTTGCCTTGGAAAGGTACGAGTTGGTCGTATGCTAGATTTTGGTTTCCTCCTGGGCCCTCGAGCTGATAACTCGTTGCCGGTCGGATCTCTCAGGAGACTGGCTCGAATGCGTATGTTACTGTTACCATAAGGCTAGACCATAATTAGATGGCTCCTCAACAACAGTATAATACATACTTGAATGAAAACGCGCTCAATCCTGTCGAACTCGGCTGGGTAGTGTTGGTCATTGCAAGTGCGACAGAGGTCAAAGCGAAAAAGGCACTGATACCTAACATCGAGGAGATTTGTCGAAGTCGGGCGAAAGGCTAGCGTCATCTCAGCCCACCTCTTATCAGCTGGCCACAGGGGGGCCGCTGGAGTATTCACATGAAGAAAAGAAGATCTCGCATATGCAAAGATATTTCAGCCACAAACTAGCCACACGCAGAAGAATCAGGATCAGCTGAATCCGAATTCAAGCGAGGATTTACGAAAAAGCTGAATATACTGGATGTTGAATCACCCGATACGTACAGAGACTCTGCGACGGCTATCCTTGAAAGGCGACCCCTTTCTTTGTGGTCTCTGCAAGTCCACCTCCTGCGAACCCTGTACCTGAAAGAAGAACAAGTTAACAAATGGGATGACGGAAGACCGTGGTTTCGCGACAGAATCGTAGACCATGCGTACACACCTTCCCTCTTAAGCTCCACAATGTCAGAATCCGTCAATACCCGGTCACAAACGATGCACTGGCTAGCGGGCCGCACAAGGGAGTCTGTGCAAACTTTGCATACGACGTGGGAACAAGGCCGCATTACTAGAACTATGTGTGAACCACCATATCTCGAGGCCAACAAGGCGCACGTACAGAACAGCATTTTATTGTTAGAGAGATTGGTTTTGCAGGAAGGGCATATTGGATTGTTTGACTCTTCAACCTTTTTGACCCCGTTAATCCCAGGAGTTGAGTCTGTTGAATGTGCGTTCGAAGAGGCAGGGAAGGAAAATTGAACAGGAATAAATGACTTTAAGCTTCGAATACGGGATGAGACGGAGCTTGTGGATTCCCGGCAGTGACACGCACTTGACTGCATGAGGTGGATCCCCCCCTCGACACATTGTTTGAATCTTGACATCTTTCAATGACGAAGGTGGGCCATTCGACGTATAGGTAGGTGTCAGCGAGGGTAACCAGAAGTCAGGTAGTTTGTGTCGTAATGCCTCTGCCTGTTCTCGCTCTATCAGCCTGAGTGCAGCTTCTTCAGCCTCCCGCGCAAGTATCTCGACAGTCGAGCTGTCGAAATCAAGTTTCCGTTTTCCTGAATGGCCTGTGAAGCGTTTTCTGTAAGATCAGGACATGACCAACACCGAATCACGCACTTTCTTTGGTGGACTCGGCGCCAGATGTCGAGGTAATGGCAGGTAAATTCGCAGATAACCCCAGTTGACCCTTCTCGAAATCTCTCAGAACGCGTTCCCTTGCAGCTTCCAGCACACGCCGTTTTTCTTCTTCTGCCTCTCTCTTGAGCTGTTCTAGGCGTTCTTTCTGTCTCTTTATATCTTTCTTCTGGTTCACTGTGTGCGTCTCTCAGCCCATGTCTCGCTGGCGGAATAGATTGCGTACGGAGATCAGCATATGCACACTCTTTGCAGAACAAGTGGCCATGATCACAAGCAATTGGATTCCGGGCTCGCTGTAAGCACAGAGCGCAGGCGTCAAAGCTTCGCATGGATTCATTGCCCAAACGTTGCTAAAGCGCCTCAGTTCACATGAATTTGAACCTCTGGAAAAGTGCACAGAAGACATACGCGTTTCGTGCCATATTCTGTCTTCTGCTTTTCTGCGTACGAGAAAACGGAAGAGGCCGTGTTGTTTTTGCTATGCTTCGTCATGTCTCTCGAGATTCGAACCTGAGGAACTAATACTGTACGAAGTGACTGCTTGCCTAATCCAGGATGACCCCTCTTGTGTACCGTCACGTACCATATGCTACAGTTTGAGTTGTTGTCCACTCAAGGTAACCAGGATCGCAAGTACAAAGCATTGAATCTCTGCAACGACACATGACCGTACTCGTGGTATATCGACAGGTTATGCAGTTAAGAAGACATGACATCCTTGAGCTGTGTCGTTGGTATCGCCTCGACGAATGCTTTCCTCTGCAACCGTACATGCGTCGCCTGCTCGAATGCATACGCGAAACCGATCAACTGATACTCGCTGTACGCCGTGCCCATGAAACACAACCCGAAAGGCATTCCGGGAGCTTCGCTATGCAAAGGCATGGGTGGGTTCGGTGTTGGCTCAGTGGCATCGGAAAGGAAACCAAGGGGAACTTGTTGCAATATTTCATACACGAAACGAACACGCAAGCACAGGACGATACACGTACCAGATACAAGTGGATATCCTGCAATCGCCGCAACCTTACTTCCATAACCTGCATGTCGAATTGGTCTCGGTGTGTTATCCTACCGGAGGAAACCTGACGTACCATGGCTTGACGGCATGATGATTGCATCAAGCGCAAATTTCTTGAGCGTACCATCGATGCCGTCTGTGCGACCAAGCTGATAACCTTTCTGAACAGCTTCGTAGTACTCGTCGTTTTGCTTGCTTGCCTCCGATTTGTAAAACCTTGCGATGAATGGATGGCGGTGAAAACCTCATCCGACAGAAACAAGCCGACTCACTGAGATTGGTCGGTATGGAAAGGCTCCGGAAGTTCCTTGTCCTTGTTCTCATCGTTGAACCGAATGAGATCTGCGAGGTTGTTGACGTTCTGTGGACGTTTACGAAGCCCTTCAATGTATTTGTTGACCCCAACTTTGAACTCCACAGTGAGAACCAGGCTTTCGTCTTCAGACTCCTTGAGCTCCTCAGCGTTGGAAAACTCAGCAGGATCCACAATATCCGCACCGAGGGAGCGGAGAACGTCGAGGGCCTTGTCAAACTCTGCACTGACGGGACTGCCATCTTTGATCAGGTTTCGCGGCACACCAACTCGTCTTCCCTTCAGAGCATTTTTATCCAAAGCTCTCATATAATCGGGGACCTCGGGTTGTTCCTTGGTTGCCTCGTCGTCCTCATCCTTTCCAGCAATAAAGCGGAGCATCAGCGCAGCATCTGTGACGGAACGACACATCGGTCCGACCGTATCTTGAGTAGATGATATCGGGATGACTACATGATCGGTAGTCAGCAACCGCTTTCGTCAAGTTTGCCTCCTTGAGATTCACCTCTTGTACGAGAGACAAGCCCAATGGTAGGTTTGATCCCAACGATGTTATTCTTGTTGCTAGGAGAAACGATCGAACCATCTGTCTCCGAACCAAGGGAAGCAGCAGCAAGTCCCACAGCAATCGCGACACCACTGCCAGAACTCGAGCCAGAGGCATCTCCGTTCGGGTAGTACGGGGACAGAGTTTGTCCACCCCGTCCAGAGAACCCGTTGGGAACGGTTCCTCGAAAATTCGCCCATTCGGACATGTTGGCCTTGCCGAGGAATATGGCTCCTGCCTCGCGTAGCTTCGCCGCTACAGGGGCATCGTCTGCGACCTCGGAACCAAGCAGAGCATATGATCCTGGGACAGCTATGAGACGCTGGTCAACACAGATCTGGAGGGCGTGTGCATACCGGCAGTTGTATTCAAGCCTTCAAGGTGGAATTTCAACGCAGATCAGTGACGACGCGCGAAATGAATTCTCACCCTCCTCGTGCAGAGTTGCGATGTTGTCTTTGAGTAGCAAGGGGATGCCATGTAATGGGCCACGACTGCCTTTGGCCTTGCGCTCAGCATCGAGGGCTGCTGCCTGTACCAAGGCCTGAGGGTTTGTCTCTATGACTGCGTGCAAGGCGGCCCCTTTCAGATTAACCTCCTCGATCCGTGCAAGGTATGCCTAAAGAACCCATGAAACCAGGAGGTCGCAGCCACGGTGGCAC
The DNA here is from genome assembly GCA_019096195.1 of Boletus sp. NGJ. Lineage (NCBI taxonomy): Eukaryota > Fungi > Basidiomycota > Agaricomycetes > Boletales > Boletaceae > Boletus > Boletus sp. NGJ. Next base: position 690,783 of record JAGTXK010000027.1, read on the forward strand.
AGGACCGACCTTGATCAGGTCCACGCTCGTGAACTGACCTTTTTCAAGACCTTGCTGAAGCTCGGCGATACCTGCCTCGTACAGGTCAACATCAGATACCTCGTGAGTAGCCATGTCTCCGGGAAGCTTGGGATTGAGCAAAGAGTGCCAGAAAGCGAACGTCATGGATGATAACAGTGCTGTACGCGTCTAGATTGACGGTCCATTGGTCAGGTGGACGATGTTATTGTGTGAATAATCGTGGGACGAGATGTGTCCTTCGAGGAAGTAGGACACCCGACGGAGCCTGTTTCAAGGTAAACCAACCCAGGGAGTAGATTGGCAGATAAATGTGTAGCGAATACCGTTTCGTCAGTGCCAGTAGCGTGTGGCATGGCTACAGCATGTCAAAGTTCAGGAAGCCCAAGTCTTCCCCGATTGCCGTTACTATACTGCGTTAAACGTTAAACTTGCGTAAGGACGGCACCCATGCTTTGCATCGTGGGGACGCCGTTTTCGCAGTTCTTGGCAAGCCCTGGTCATCCACAGGTTGTCTATGATCTTCATATTTTTTCTTCTCAGTCGTCTCACGATGGATTTCGACACACGGGACTTGAGTTCAACCTCGTTGCAATTGGGCCCTGGACCAAATCACGAGTCCAGGATCACTGTTCAGTTTCATGACCTGTGGTGGTACTACTAGGTGGGGACAGCCCTGCGTTCCCATATCCCAGCGCATCAACTTGCGGCTTCATGCATGGACAAGTTTGAGCGATAAGACTCTTTCGAGGCTCTCACAAGTTATTTTGCACCATCGGTGAGTCCAAGTCGCCGGCCGAAGTGTCAGCTGATCCCGTTGAGGTGGCGTAGACTTGATCCACGAGGATGAACACGTTTGCAAAATGGCTACAACTTCGATTAGGTGCACAAGAAGTTGCTTGTACAGGTTTACTCGGGTGAGTCGCGACGTTGTCGGGATACACACAGGTGTTGGCAGGCTCATTTAAGACACACACGAGGCCCGAAGTTCTCGAAACAGCCAATAGAAAGCTTGCTGCTTCGAATAGCAGTGGTCCATCGCTATCATAGATAAGATGACTGCTGACTACACGATTGTCACAACTCGTCCAAAGTAGTCTCAACATGACACGTTTCTCTCTCGTGCCCACAGTCTAGACTCATTCGTTTCAGAATTAGGCCGATGGGCCAATGCAAATTTCATGCGGGTAGGGCGTGGTAAAAAGCAAAGGCGTCGGTATCGTTGATCATATCCGTGATGATCGTCGAAACACCAATGCGGGAACTACAAAATTGCGCAGTGTCGGACCTACAGGATCTCCGCATCCCTCGCTCTGCTCGTTCTTGACTCCTCCCTACTCGCATGGCCACCGGTGGAGGTACAAGCACAAGTATCAATCTCACCAATAGCTGGGGATCCACTCTTGCCGCCGTCTTCGTTTCGCTAGTCTTCTATGGTGTTAGCATATTGCAGACGTATGTAACCTGTTCCGATTTACAGCGCTACTATTCATCATGTTCTGTTCCTGTAGGTTCCTTTACTATGAGCGGTCGGTCCAGATGTGAATCGTGTACCTTTTCTGATGTACTGATTGGGATCGATAGTTGCACAAAGGACTCCATCATACTCAAATCATTGGTAGGTCACGACGTTTCCATTCTACGAGAGGATACATTTCTGAAAAATTTAGGTGGCTTGGGTGTTCGCGCTAGACACGCTCCACACAATCCTTATATCTCTGGGCGGTAAGATCCTGTGCGTCTAGTAGGCTGGACAGACAGTGTGCTGAGGCTGTCCCATTAGTGTGGCAATACTTCGTCGTGCACTTTGGGGACGACACATTTCTCGCCTATACCCATGCGTACGCAGACAGGCTCTCTTTTTCGGGCAGGGCGCTAACATTCGGCATAGCCCTTTATTGATATCCATAGTAGTCACCGTGAGCACCCCCTCCAGATCTGCCACTCCGGACCGAAGCCTCATGTTGCGTGGACCAGTCGGCGGTTTCCTCCACCGTCCAATCATTCTTCATATATCGGATTTGGTTCTGTGAGTTGAACGGGCGTCTTGACGACCTCCACTGATAAGTTCCTTCAGTGACAAGGGGCCGATTCGGATGGCTCTTTCCGGCTATCCTGATGCCCTTCGTAGTTGCCCAACTAGGTGAGCCCGCCCAGGTTCATATATCCCGAGACTGAAGCGAAATGAATACTAGTCTTGGGTGCCTGTAAGTGTGGTGCACTAAGCGGCGGTGGAACGTAGCTGACATCTAGACACGCAGTTTACACGGTCACTGCGATGGTGTTCCAAACGAGCTGTTACCGCCGTTTCGGGGCCCCTGCTGAGTGTACGATGCATATCTGTCCCTAGTCTTACATCACTCTGACGAGATGCGTTCAGAAAGTGGCCAATGCGCTCAATGGAGTTGCGATGGCGGTCGACGTCGTTATCACGATCAGTTTATGTACACTTCTTGTCATAGGCCGAACAGGGTTCGAAGAGTGTGTCCCTTCTTTAGCCCCCCCTATCACGTTGTATCGACGTGACTCAACCTGGTCGTTATCATTAGCACGGACCAAATGATTCACCGGTTGATTTTCATCTCCAGTCAACACTGGGCTCTCATCAGCGCTCTTCGCCTTTCTCTCCGTCCTCCTAGTGCGTAACCGACGCAACGCCTTTCCCCAGAAACATCTCGTCCTCATCTTCGCTTCATCTTCATCCCGCCCGGCAGCTCGTCATATACCCGACCGATCTCATCTTCACAGCCCTGTATTACCCCCTGTGTACGGTGTATTGCAACACGCTGCTTGCGAGCCTCAACGCGCGCTCGTTCGTCCGTGATGGCCGTGGCAGCGAGACACCGGAACTGAACGCAAATTCGTCGCTCATGTGGGAGCAGCACACCGTCGTCGCGGAGGCGGACTCGGAACGAACGGAGGTATAGGAATGCCCTCCGCGTTGCGCGGTAGCTGCATCACGTATCACGTGTCGTCGATTGGGCCCCATCGCTGACGCACGCTGCGGCTCTGCGACATATTCGGAGTCTGGCTCTATTTCATGTCCGGAGGGGCCACGCAGTTCTCTAGGAACGCCACAGGATCACACAGCCTTGTTCGGTATGTGGCGATCACGAATATGATATAGTCGGAGGGCGAGTTGCATAATGTGTCCTGAATTTGTAGACTTATGATGTACTTGATCTGTTCCTACTTTGAACAGTACTCGGCAGCCTTCGAGTTACGTTATATCCCGCATCTTTTGCACGTAGATTAACATGTGGACCTACTGTGTAACTGGCAAGAACAAAGTACTAAAAGGAGGCGTACGAATCGAAGCCATGTTGCAAAACAAAATAGAAAACGAATAATCAAAAAAAAAATCCTTCGCTACATGAAGAAGATTATCCGTGGCAGTTCCATCGTCCAAAACATCACCCATCTTCACCAGGCCCAGGTGAGCGCCAGTGGCTACCATGTCGCCAGGTGAGACGCCTGTCCTCGTGGGGGAAAGCTGAGAGCATAGAAAATGCGACGTATTCCCGTGGATATCAACATTGTGAGTCGTGGAGAAACCCGGCGTAGATCGTGTGTGATTATAGCAGGTGGCAGATGCGTGATAGCTCGTAGGCGAGAGCGCATGCATGTATGTCCGTAAAATAAGTTAAGCGAGGCGTCAAAAGGGATGCCCACATCGCCCAGTGAGGTGTGCTTTTGGCGGGAGTCGATTGACAGGTGGGGCTATGCTAGTGAATGGTATAGGCGGGAGGGCATCTGGGGTGGCGACGCCGGGGGAGAGGAGACGGAAGAGGATCTCCGAGACCGGTTAGGACTTGGTCGGCGAAATGTCTGGAGGGCAAAAGTGAGGGAATGTATCGACAAGGACGAAAACAAGCTGCTTACGTGCCGCGACATGATCATCTTTGCCATTGAGAGTGGCATCGGATTCTCGTAGAGCGCGGGTGCTGACGGTGGCGATGCTCAAACGGGGAACGGATACCCAGGTGCGAGAATACTCACGAGGTGGTTGAAATTGAGGTCCTGTCCGTGGCTGCCAGACGATGACGGGGAGCGACTGTGAGCGTTTGTGAGATAGACCCACGCCGACGCCGTTGCCAACTCGTGAGGAAGGCTTTTCTGAGAGGGTTAGGGCGAAAGGGAGGGATGCCGGGAGAGTATTCCAGTGCAGAGAACGACCCCTGGAATTGGAGACAAAGGACATGGAGAGCGACGAGGACGCTTTCTCTTGGGATTCGGGGCGAACCGTTGGACGAGACCAGAGACGCACGAACAAGAAGAGTATGCGGGCGACGAACAAGAGCAAGATGGACACGGCTGCGGCCATGAAGACGGCAGAGAGACCGGGAGACTTTGCGGGGACGAGGACGGACATGGTGGTGGAGAAACGGAGGGTGGGGTTGTCCGCCAAGGAGGAGAGGACAGAACGGCTGGAGAGAGACCCACGCAGCGCAGCAACCGAGCATGCTCGTCTACTTATTTTTTCTCGCTCAACTCCGACACGACTTATCAATATTACGTCATGTTCATTTAAAAATTAAAATTCAACCCATTTCTTATCTCTCACGATTCTTCCGGCAAAGCGACGTCACGGCAATGTCGTACGAGACGAGTTCGCGTCTTACGTTGGTCCGAACAAGCTTAAGCCCGCACACGCCCTATCGCCGTCTCTACGGATCCGACTGAGCAACAGCCTTGCATTAGTTATCGATCCTGATCTATCAAGGTGGTATTGAGGGGTCTATGCAAGGCATGCGTCGAGGGCCCATTCCCAACATGGAGAACGACTGCCCAAGGTGGAGCGGCGGCTGCGGGTGCCACGAGCAGCTTCACACAGATTCAAGGCTCTACTCACCCAGTGCAGGTTTCTCCGTCTGGGACAATGCCTTCTTCGATGGCTTTGATCTCTGTAAACCGCCTCAGTCCTGTACGTAGCACACCAAAGGGAACGAACATACGAAGCGCGAGATGCAACGAGTGCAGGCGGGAACGCCCAAAGTTAGCTATGTACGAATCCAACATTGAGCGGTGTCCGTAGTGCGTTCGGAGAGAGCGACATACCCATTGCGACCCACAGCCTTGGATGACCAGTCCTTCTCCATACCCCTTGCAATTCCCCTTCTGCGTCCAAACCCCACACTTTTCCGACCTTTGCTGCGACGTCGAGCCCACAGACTTGCCCTATCGAACTCCGTATATCTCCGAAGCTTCATCGCGTCGAAAAGGCCATTACCATCAACCATGATGGTTTTGCAGAGCCGAGATAAGAAGCAAGTTCTGCCAGTCAACAAGAGTACGACTCACCCTGTCGCGAAGATGATGGCATCCCCTTCCATTACAGTTCCGTCCTCAAGCTCGACGCCCCCCTCCGTGAATCCGCGGACAGAAGGACCACTTTTCATCTTGATAGTCCCGTTGATTATCTCTCGGCTGGCACCCGTGTCTGATTGATTGTCAAACGAATCAAAGAGCGACGAAAGATTTGGATCTTACTGACCAATGTAGATCCCCCCACCCCTTTCGAATACCAGTGGTATGAGCCCCGCTCCATCTGGACCGAGATACGTTTGAAAGCCTACTCTTGCTAGGTTGTCAAGGAGCTCCCTATTTGTCAGTCATTCATTGAAAACCTTACACAAATGGTGTCGCGCACTTGTCGATCCCGTTCGACGTATGCGCCGTCGACGCCTTCAGAAAATACTTCAGGGTTGCAAAGGGCAACGCTACGCTAAGGATGTCTGCAAATTCGACCGGAAAGTGTTCATTGTACCTCTCTGGTAACGGCGTGAGATGATATCCATGACGATTGGTTGACTTGGTCATACCTCCGAGAGAAAGTTCTATCGCCTCCATGGAAATCACGTACGTGGGTGAACGCTGAACCCTACAGACGACCGGCCTGTTAATAGAAGATCTTCGGAATAAATTAGCAACGCAAACATTGTAACATCACATCCACGGCGACACAGATCACGCGCTATATCATGGGCTATGCAAATTTAAACATGTATCCATAATCAATCAAGAGCGGCATGCCAAACCTGATGTGCAAGCACCAACAATGATCACCTTCTTCCCTCCATAGTCTGTCGCAGAACTAAATTGGGTAGAATGCAGAATGGAACCACGGTACAATTCCTGACCATGAAAAGAAGAGCTTTCGAGCTAACCCGAAAACTCGGTGTACAAAGATGACCCACCTTTCCTGGAACATCAGGCATCTTTGGAATTCCACCACCGAAACCAGTCGCAAAAACGAGATGCTTGACCATCATTGTCCTCGTCTTTCCGCCTCTATTGACCGAAACCTGCCACGTTTTTGTCTCTTGGCCGAAGCTTGTGCTAGTTATCGAGGAGGAAAGCCATACATTGAGGTCGAGGGCCGTTGCATAAGACTCGAACCAGTCACCCAGCTACGGACGATCAGAGACGGTTCCGGGCAAGTGAATTGAAAGTACCTTTGAGGCAGGGGAGAAGACGGGCCATGTCTTTGGAAAACTGAAGATCCACGAGATGAACAGTCGATCGAGTAGATGTCGCGTATCATATCTACTTACTCTAGGTATGGCATTTGATTGCTCCCTGTGCCCACGCGTGACGTTCAGACGACGCATACATTCCACGGATCGACTCACAAATGGTATCATGAAGATGTAGTGTCTTGTATCGTGTCCTCCACTGTTCCAAGTTACTTTAGCATGTCTAGTTGGATGTATCGTCAATCGTACATTATCGCCGACCCGTCGGTTTCTGTCGATGACGAGGGTAGGAACCCCGAGATAGGTCAATCTCGCAGCCACCTCGAGTCCGCAGTGACCGGCACCAACGACGAGGACCGTTGGATCGCCATCATCAAAGTCTATCTCGCGTCGGCGTCGGTCCTCCCAGCTTTCGTGATGTGCGGGACGGGCACGCAAAACGCCAATCTGAGAGAGATTGACGTTGTTCATCACATCATTTGGGGTTTAAAAAAAATTGCGCCTCGGATGGACCCACCTGTTCCGGGTGTGCCTTGAGGGAGTCGAGCCGTGTGAGCAAGGACCATGCTTTCCAAGTGCCATCGTTCGACGTGGGGACCAAGAAAGCGACGGCGATACCCTTGCCGTGTGTTGTCTCGAATTCGAAGCAGAAGCGGATGAACACCAGGTCAGGGAGTGGTTTGATGGTCGTCGGACCGCGTATCGCATCCTCGAGGAGGTGGAACGCCGACAGGCCAGTCGCTGGGAGATGAGCGTCCAACGTGCGCCGGATGGAGAAATGGCCGCGGATGGTTCGCAGGTCCCAGGTGAGGGTCAAGATGTCTTTCCAATAACCGTGTTCGTGGAAGAGAGACAGGACTGAGTCGAGATCCTCGTTCGATATACTGACCTCGAATGCAGAAAGCCATTTGGTAGATAGTTCGAGGGGAGAAGCTGTATCGATGGAGGACGCGTCGACATGCAGCTGTTGGAGGGTTGGACAGTCAAAGGGGGCCACGTTCGAGCGAGACCATCTATCGAATGTCTACTTAAGCGCTGGAACAAGTCTGGAAATTGGTTCAGGTGGAGATGGAACTGATCTACATGTCACTTTACACATTCTCTCAACGATTTTGCTGACTATGCACCAACCAAGGAAGCAATCATTGTTCAGACAGCCAACGATGCGAGCTCAGTAAAACCCAGCAGTAGTACGAGTAGTTTCGAGGACACACTCGTGATGGGATCGATGAGGAACAAATGAGAGCGCTGTAAATTGAGCCTTCAAGCAAGTTCTCGCACGTTCTACCTGATTTACGTAAAGATCGTACTGTTTATCCTAATTGTTGTCCTTGTCTTGTCTCCTCGTCTTCCTCGTCCTTGCCATGTCCGAATCTGCAGAGCGTCCAATCACCTACTTTGATATCGCCATCGACGGAAAGCCAGTCGGTCGCATCATATTCTCTCTTTATGCAGATCTAGTCCCAAAGACCGCAGAGAACTTTCGTACGTCCCTCCTTGCCAGCCACTCGTCCCAACAAAAGCTGATCTATCCCCAGGCGCCCTCTGCACCGGCGAAAAGGGCATCGGCACATCTGGAAAACCACTCTCCTATGCCGGGTCCAAATTCCACCGCGTCATCAAAGGGTACGCGCGTCTTCTTCCTTTGTATCAATCCCATTGAGATGTGGATCAGGCTTTGACCCGTTGTCTTGTCGCTTGTTAGGTTCATGTGCCAAGGAGGCGACTTCACAGCCGGAAACGGTATCTTTATTCCCGTGCTTGATCCCGTTCTCGTTCTTGCTGGACACCGGTTTCTGTAGGTACAGGCGGAGAGTCCATCTATGGAGAAAAGTTTCCAGACGAGGCGTTCCTCGTAAACCACGACAGACCGTTCCTTCTCTCCATGGTACGCATCACACGTGTTGCCAGGGTCCATCCGCGTGGGCTCACCACCACACCACTCCTAGGCAAACGCAGGTAAAGACACCAACGGCTCCCAGTTCTTCATTACCGTCGCACAGACACACCACCTGGACGCCAAACACGTCGTTTTCGGCGAGGTCATCAAGGGCAAATCGCTCGGTACGTTCCGCTTTCCCCCAGGCGGTCGTTCTCATGCCTATTCTTGCCTCGTCTCGCCAAGTCCGCAGGATGGAGCACACCCAAACGACTTCGGGAGATGTGCCCACGAAGCCTATCGTCATCGCTGCCTGCGGCGTTTTATCCCCCGACGATCCGTCTCTGGCAGACTCCGCGAGCCCGGATGGCGACAGCTACGAAGATTATCCCGAAGACGACGCGCGCGCACCAGACGACCACGAGTACGCGTACACAGCCGCCAATACTATCAAGAGCATCGGAAATGCGCTACTCACCGGAAAGAACGACGACGGGTCCAAAGCTGGCGACCCGAACCCATCCGCGGCATTGGAAAAGTATCTCAGTATGTCTCGAGTCTGGCCTTTTGCGTTTTGCATCACGATCCGCTGACATGCATACCTGAAGAGTCGTTGAGGTACCTAGATGAACACACTTCCCTGCCCGACGATGCCCCCCCTCAGCGGAAAGACGACTTTGACGAGCTCCGGACGGTCTTGCTCAACAACTCCGCACTTGCCGCGCTTCGCACTCAGCCACCTGATCCCGCGCTGGCCGTACACCAGACGACACGGGCGTACCTGCTGGCTGTCAAGACAGAACACAAAGGTTGGTCATATCATCTGCGTGGCCCAGCACACGTGTTGATTGGGAATCACACCGCAGCGAAGGCACTCTACCGTGGAGCACTCGCCAAGGTAGCCTTGAAAGACGACGAAGGTGCCAAGAGCGACATGTTGGCAGCCAGCACGCTCCTCGCGACAGAAGACCCTCTCAACCTCAAGGCGGCCATCTCGACCGAACTCGCCAAAATCACGCAACGCGAGAAGGAGTTGAAAGAGAAGCAGAAGAAGGCATACAAGAAACTGTTTGCGTAGATCGGATCAGAACATGTACACTAAACCCGGAGAGAGTAGCAGAAATAGAAAGCGATTCCTGTATTTCTGAATTGGCAATGCCCCCTGTGCGGTGTCCTTTGATTAGTCGATGAAACGGAGAAGAAAGTCGCGCTTTCCGACGGGCGATGCTCTCGGATAAACCCCAGTTGGGTCATCGCGAAGTAAGACAGGAGCAAAGATGCCCGCTGGCCCTGTGTCAATACATGTGAAATAAGGACGATCGACGGGGAAACCTACCGAGTCTGTGCGCTCTTCCGGGGCCCGTCTGGTCGGAGTCATCCATTGATCCATCCTGCTGGGCGACATAGTGCAAAAACGCCGTCAGCGATATCCACACCTTGAACACGTCAAGCCGTCAGTAGGTCATGTCCGTGAACGCGACAGCAAGTGTTGACCACCTACATTGATGTTCTCGTGCGGGAACGCGTTGAGCACCTCGAACGCCTCGTCCTTGTCCCTCACTTGGAGACACTCCGCGTGGAAACGCGCAGGGACGACAGGTTCGGTCAACGAATTGAGAAACGAGACAAGCGTACTGGAGAACGCTGCAACAAGGGCACAGCGGTCCCCATCAGGACCCTCGGAAGGGAACTCGTCGCCCGTGTCGAGACACTTGACGATTACCCCACCGAAAAAAAAAGGAAACTTAGCGGATGCGAGTTTTCCTCCTCGCGAGACGACTCACCTCTCTGATGACGTGACACAAGCGCTCTTGGGCCGGATACTCGAACAACAGCGCGCTCTGACCGCCATTAGGTATGAAACATCATTACACACCTAGTACGACGACGTGTGTGGTACGTACGGTGGCAGACACGTGTGTCATCAGCCAATTGATCAACCGCATGAACTCTCTAGGCGCATTGATGGCCTGCCCAGCAGGAGTCACATCCTCCGGGGACTTGAGCTTCCTGATCGGCCCGTCCAATCGTGTGAGTCGCTCTAGTGTGTTCGCGAAACATGTGTACTCTGAATGGGCGCAGGGCGTCCGTGAGCAATCGCTTCTTTCATTCGTGAATCGAGCGAAAGAAGAGGAATGGGAATGAGGTAACACATTATGAGAAGACGTACGATAATATCCGGAAACGGTGAGAAAATCGTCCCTTCCAAGTGCCGTGTGTAAGATGAGCGTGCACTGGAGCGTCGATGAACCGAGATTCAACGTCGCCGCCCAGTCGTTATCGATGTAAACCGATAATAGTATGGTGGTGGTTTCGTGAGGCCGCAGTAGTCCCTAGATAACACGGGGATCAGTCACTGATCTCTGTGAATGGAGTAGCTTTAACGACACACCACCATACGCTCGATACGAAGCCATGAGGGTGCTATGACGACATAGTTGACACATTCAATTCCCAGACATGCGGACCACGAAGTCGTAAGGTACTCACAAATAGATTCTGAATTAGCTGCAGTGCCCACGAAGCGAAATACACATGGAATCTATGCCATTCAAGGTCCAGGGTCAGCCACGTTCAATGATTCGTTCCTTATCACAACCGACTTACATCGCCCTCGTTGCGTATGACCACTTCGCGATAAACCGCTTGTTTGTACCTTGACCGCATAAAGCGCTCACGCTTGACATGCATACAAATAATTCTGAACTCACTTGACATTTCCAAACTCGATCGAGACGGGCTGGATCCTGATGTTTGATTTGCGCTCAGAGTTTTCAAATCCAGCTAGTTCACGATGCAGTACCGACACTGCATTGTCGCACTGCGACCGATCAACGAGAGCCAACTGCAAATACGAGACGAAACAGCCTCCTTTCGTAAGCACTCGAGACCACCATGAGGAATGCCGCGAGCACGTACAGAAATATCGAAATCAGCAGAAACGGGTTGATGATCGCTCATGGCAATTTCCGGGTGGCTCCTGTACGCTAGTTGCGTCACTTCCGCATCAAGAGGCGCCATGTACAGAATACGATCCGTCCAGGCAGGTTTGCGTCTGGTCTACATGTTCAGCAGCCCAGCATGAGTGGTTCGAGAACACCTACTTGATGTCATATCCCAGTTGATCCCTTGACACGGCTGGGGCTAAGCGATAGGTACTATACGATACGAAATTAATTGTTGCCATCGCAGCACGGATACTGAAGAGATCGCGTACGGGGTATGGGTAATGGGATGTTCCGTGAAACCTGCAAAGGCCTTGTTGCTCCGTATGGCAGCTCCGAGTTGGTCATACAACAATAGGGTTTGTATGCTGTCTATACCTGATGCGTGCGAGAGCAATAGATCCCTTATGTCCCCGTCGGATAAATCTAGCCGGTAATTCAGATCTGAAACCAACATGTCAAGTCCTATCCTTTGTCTGTGATGAAAAACTTCACCTCCCTAGGTTAAATGACATGAGCTACGCTATCAAGGCGGTGTTCCTGGAAAGGGCGGACGCACCATCCAGAAGAGCACGTCGCTCTGGTATATGTTATAGGTATCCCCCACGAATGCAGTTGGCGGATAACTCCCATTCAAACCATTCGAAGAAAACGTCAGGCGTCCACTTAGTTCTTGAAAATCATAATTCCTCCTCTGTACCATTTCGTCCGATGCCGCAAGATGCGCATTGACGAACGTCAAAACAGTCGAGCGATACGTTGTTTTTGGATCTGAACATATACCCGGCGTGAATTCCAATCTAATGGCTGTGGCACCCTTGTTTCCCTGTAGACTGTTGCATGAGTATCCTATCATTGAGTTGAAAAGGCTGTGGTTGGGTACCATAAATCCCATGATACCTGAACCAGCGCCACACGACCGAAGATCAGTGAAACAGGGGACAAGAGCTTTCTTCACGATCACTATGAGTAGTATACCAACGAGTTGTTTTGAAGCAAGCTAGCAGCACCCAGTAAATGAACTCTGGTCTGGTTGCGGTGACGAGGATGTACCTTTTCATACAGTACGCGCTTCTCCCCGAGACCAGCGAAAATAGCTGCTAGCCATTCGTCTTCTTTCAGTGTACTCGTCGCGTACAACAGTGCTTCAGTCGATAGATCCACCTCCTGGAACCCCAGAACCAGTATATCTGGATCCCCAAAAGTTGTGCCAGCCAATGACTTGTCTTCGCGCGATTCTAGAAAGCAATGACAACTCAAGTGAGAGCTATGGGAAAGTCGGCGCAAGCGAACCTCGGTGAAGTGGATCCTCGACCTCAAACGGCGAAGGCTTCAAAGGGGATATCCAACCGGTCTTTGCTTGACTCTCTGAACTACGCAGCCATGGGTATAGATCCTGTGACGGAGCCTTGCCATTCACGTTGAAGGTCCCAAAACGTATTCTGCAGAGTGGTGAACAGGAGGCAGAAAGTACGGGAGGGTAATGACACACTTCAAGTGATTTACGTTACTACTGGATGCCTCCTTGGCAGCAGCATGTTGAATCCAGTCACGCCGTACAATTGAAATATCCAAGACATCGTCTCCAGGAAGGCCAGCGATGGCCGGAGACAAGCGTGTATGCAGGGGTTGTTTACGAAGGCGAAGGTCAAGACGTCGAGATGACGGGTCTGAGACATATGCCTCAACCCACGTGAAATCAGTATTAACGGGGTGATGTACAGCTTGAAAAGGGCAGCGTTAGACGCTGGGCGGTTCGTGCATGAGCACGCGCGTACTCGCAATCTCCTTCAAGCGACGGCACTCTGCGGTAAAGCTTTGCAGCCGTTGGGTATCACGAGTACCAACTATGAGTGCAAGCGGTCTGGTGTCTTGCGCATCACGTTTGATAGTAAGAAGCCAGGCTCACGCGACAATGGGTTAGATTGGAGGTGCCAAAGCCGGTGGGCAGACTAAAACTTACCGGACCACGTCTCTGTGGGGGTCTCTGCCATTTGCGAGTCAAGCGAGCCAGTCTGGGCGACCGCCAAAGCCAAGTGCTCGGTGATCGGTAGCGCATCGACCGCTCTTACGCCACCGTTCGTGTCGGATGCGTTCAAGACGAGCAGACTTGAAACGTCCGTGAGCATGGATCTTACGAGTGCATCTTCCAAGCAAACGACTGGGTACATGGCTATTGTTGCACGCACCTGCCGACTTCGATGTCCTGCAGACGGGTGACGACTGCAATCAAACGCCGACGAAAAGAGGTGACGGTCGGGTCAGTCCGACCTGTGTTCTCCGCAGCGAGCTCGACGTCCAGAATGCATTGGAGGTTCTCTGATGGGCGTAAGAAAGACCGGACGAGGTCGTGCTGAAAAGTGGCCATGAATGCTTGTAGAGAACTTCTCAGAGATTGATCACGCGACCTTGTCACCCGATGCGATTCCCACGTTTCCCCGCATCGGAATTTGTCGTACAAGAAGTAGTCAGACGGGTCTACTAGCGAGGGATATAAAGTACCCGCGACTCCCACTCCCCACCCTCTCCACCTCTTTCCTCATGACCCGCACTGCTCGCTCCACCTTCCCTCGTGCCCTCATACGGGACCGCTCCGAGTCCAAGTCCGGCCTCGACAAGTCCCTCCGCAAGGGTGGCGGTGGCCATCACAACTGGGGCAGCATCGCTGACGAGGGCTATCTCGAGGCAGCCGCACTCGAGGACGAACAGGGCCTTGCCGCGGAAGAAGACAGGAAGGAATCGCGTACGTTCATATCCGCCTTTATTGCTTCGTCGCTCACGTTCTGCATCAGTCGACAAGGATCCGTCCGAGGGAAGGTCCAACTCCCTCACCGAAGAGGAGAAGCGCCTCGCGAGAAACTTCAGGAAGACCGCTCTCAAGGGCCAAGGTGACCTCCATTTCTGTCCATGAATGGGTTGTCTCTTACCGCTTGTAGACATCGACTTGTCTGCCATCGCGCGCACCTCAGGTGCAGTATCCACTTCTCCCACCGCACGCATTGCAGTCCCTGTAGTGTAGAGGTGTGTAGGCCACGCTTCTAGCCTTGCCACACTTTTGATCCCATGTGGCAGTCCCTGCCCTCGGCTGAGTTGTAGCAACTCCTGAAGCCCCGTGTACAGTACTTCGCATCTGTATTTGTATTACCGACTCGAAGCCTCGTCATCTTTAGTCTTACTGTGCAATAGTAAACAAAATGTTACCAATGGACAAGACAGTGCAACGAGCAACGTTGTAGCCATGGTGATCTAAGATCGCGCCATAAACTTGTACCAAGTCAGCTTGTCAGCAGACCTCGTGGATTCACTGCTTTCCCTGGTCAAGTTGTCCACTCTCCAAATGGAGTAAGCCATCCTTCTCGATCTACTCTGTGGAAGACGCTGCGCAAAGACTCATCACCGTTAAAAGTGAGGATCCGTGAAACCATTGTAATCGCGATCTTGCAGTCGGCTCCAAATATTGTATTGAGTTTCATACCTTATTTGACAGCTCGGAGGAAACAACCCTCCTTCCGAGTTCGGCCTGTAGATCCGGTCACAGAGTTAAACAGATACGGAGTCTCTACTCCGCCAAAAGATTGGCAGGGCATGATCGTCGTCACGGCTGCAACTCTGAAACATTGTTACTTGTCAACGACCGAATCAATCAGAGACCACTCAGCGGCACATGTGTATTGCTAGGCCAACGCGCGACACCGAGCCTCCGTCGAGTGGTCAGCAGGCTACGTTACATAAATTCCGGCGTTGCCAACGCAACCTTGATCAACAACATAAATACCAAGGCTCAGCCCATCATACACGCCTGCTTGAACACTTTCAGGTATATGATCTAGGTCGAGGTGGGGGAAAATGCGCTCTTTCAGGGCCATGCATGATGAGACGCCGCGAGGTAATGTCACGTGCATCGACACCGGTGTTACCAGGTACGTCCAATTGAAAGATGGGGTGGTCAGAGAGGCCACGAGCTCGTGCTGTGAGGCGCCCAAAAGATCCACGATGGATATTTTTCCAGACATGGCATCTGCTGAAAACTGAGTATCCTGGTGCCATATAGAGCGCTCACGTACCCCGCCGAGATACACCGAGTAGATGCCGGGGAGGCATATAAGTCTTCCAGTAAACGATATGGGTGCTTGAACGAGCGGCGGCACCTCTCAACATAGAATGAAGGGAAAGAAGGGATGGAACGACTCCTCCTTGATGTAAAAAGCCAAACACCAGCGCGAGCACCATGTTGAACATAATCCAAGTCGCCTGGTATATCATCATGTCGATCATAATTACACGACCTGCACAGAAGGATGACTCACCCAGAAGAATTTCCCTGGTCGAGGTAATTTTACAGTGGCTGCCAGTACAATGATAGGGAGGACCAGTGGCGTTAGGAACCTGGGTTCCTGATGGGGTTGAACGGATAGGACCGACAGCGACAGTATTATGATCTGGATCAGAGCTGCAACAACAGTTAGCCCAAAGGGTGACTAAAAGCATGAAGACATACTTTGTTTAAGTACATCTGTCTCAAAATGCACTTTCTGAATGCGACGTCTGGTGGGCTTCACATATTCGTACACACCACACCATGTAAACCATACGAATAGTGGCCCGAGCAACATCGGTAAATTAACACCGACATGTAACCAGTTCGGATGAAGGCCATGGTCAGCGAGATTCTTGGTCGATAGATTATATTTGATAAAGTTGTAGGGCGTAATGACTAGCTCGGAGAAGTCGCCACGGAAGTAATATGTATCAGCAGCGATGAATATGGAAGCTGCAAGCGTAGCTGTGCAGAACGGCGGTAGCAATAAGCCAACCGCCTGAACTGGCGAGCCTGCCACCTGGTAGGAGAGCCGGAGTAATTGGTAGGCAATTGGGATGGCAAATGCAACGAAAGTTGGACGGGTGAAGGTGCCGATGACAGCGAGGACTGCAAGCAGGTGAAGATCGCGCTTGAGAGTATAAGTGGGATTGGAATGCCGATGATCTATAGTCTTTCTGCCAGTGCCTACATTGAAACGTGTTTTATCCACTACCCGCCGGAGGAGTACAAGGCAGAGAGAAATCAATACTGATTCAAGCGAGTTTGAGAATGGCCGAACTTGGAAGGTACACGTCACGTAGGACGACGCAAGCAAGAGCAAGCATAGGCGGCGAGAAGCGGGTGGCGAAACGAGATTCAAGACGCTATAATCTATGCTACTTTAGTAGCCACTTCAAACAAGACGGAAGTATTACCAAGGATGCCGGACAAGCACAGAAATACCAAACGCTGGATGCGAAAGACAAGCGAGGGGTGTACGATCGGTGTCAGCCCTTCACCTTGACTTGGTGTCAGGCCTCTCAAAGATTTGAAGGGGTTTCCTTACGTCCGAAAAGTTGCCTCAAGACGAGCATGGGGAACCCCGTAGTCAGGAAGGTCGGGAGAATGGATCTGACCGGCAATTCTGGGTCCCATTCCCAGGTGGCCAAAGCATGAAAGCCAAGGATATTTCCTTCCTCGCTCTTGTCAATAGGGTGCTATTTGAACCAAAGAGGAGGGTACCGGCTGTGATTTCTCCGTTTTGCATGTGTTCGTCAGGATGTATGTACCCCGTCCCATAAAGCGCGAACCAGATGCGAAATAGCCAAAGACCAGCGTACGCCCACTGGAACGACCGAGTTCTGGCCATCTCGCACGCTAGCCCAGCTTGAACGTGGTCGTGGTCGTGTCTCGTGTCTCGAGGCGGAGTTTGAAAAACAGCTTGTCATCCGTCAACATGGTCTGTTCGGTCAGCTCTGGTTTGCAGATGGGTAGCTGACGAGACGTTTGCTTTGATCAACGTCGCTATCTGTGTGATTCGAACGTGCAAATCGCAGGCCTCGCTCCACTTTTGCTCGGAATGCAATAACCTGCTCTACCCAAAAGCCGATCCACAACGGCGTATCATGGTCTACGCATGCAGGATATGCGAGCACTTTGAAATCGGCGATAACAAATGTGTGTACAAGAATGATTTGTTGACAGTCACCAAGTAAGTCTCGATCCTGGGGCCCGCCCGCGAAACAGACAGTGCATCCGTGGTGCCGGTGGCGGCGCGATCTCTTGGTACATGGGCTGAACATCTACACGACAGGGAGCAAGTAGGAGTGACGACTGATCTGGGTCTCGATCCAACTCTGGTGCGTTATCTTCCAATTATTACAATCATCGACTTATCCGCCGCTCCCCACGATAGGCCCACTCTAACATCTCATGCCCGCGTTGTGGCCACGAGGAGTGCGCAGCCTGATTCCTCCATTTTATTACTACGTTATTCATTCATCCATTTTAGTGCGGTGTTTTATCAGGACCAATCGAAACGGAAGGAGACGCGAATGATTCTATTTTTCGTCTGTGTGAAGTGCAGTCATAGCTTCACGGACCCATCCCTCCCACCGGAGAGTCGGCCAGACACGAGCTAGGAAGGTAGTTGTGCAGTATATCATCCGCTAAGAATTTTCTGATCCTATGCACGCTGTCGAAGTTAGGCTTGGCATTGCAACTACACGCATAATATGATTATAGTTAGCACCGATTTATCTAAACGGCCGTCCGTACCACCTCCGCAAGAGTAGAAAGCAATCAGGCCTGATGGATCCTGAGATAAGATAGCTTGCTTATGGAGTCTACGACTTCATTTCGTGACCCGCTCTCATCACCGGTAATCCGGTACGTGACGGTGAAATTCCGTGTTGGACGTTTGACTCGCGAACCACAAGGTCCGTACACCGCTGGCGAAGGCCATTAATACTTGACCTTGCGCACAAGAGGAATAGTCGACCTGGTGATGGGATATTTCGGTTCCGTGAGTCTTGCGTTATCTCTGAGTTATCTACGCTGCGAACGCAGTATCGCGATATCGTGCGGTCGATATGCTCATAATGCACAGGAAAGTTGTACAAGATGTATCATGCTCCTTCCCACCAGGCCTGTGGAAAATGTGAGGTGAGGACGAATTTACTACACTCTCGGCAAAGCCAAATACATTATGGCAGTATTATCAGCACACCACCATGCCACTGCTCGCTTCCTCGAAGCACGTATCAGCAGACGGTTTCTCGTCCAAAAGTGGCGCGTACCCCAAAAATGCCAGGTACGATGGGAGCATTAATTTATTCTCCTGTAGCACGATGTAATTTCGCACCATCCACAATAGCCGAGTGTACAAAGTCTCATAATCGGTTAAACTTGTTCGAGAGGTGACTGCGATCCCGGAGCGGCGGGGGAGGACAGAAGGGGACACGGTGTTATTGGGGTTGTTAATCTTACTGGCTGACACTTCAACCGCCAGGGAAGAAACGGCTGTGAAGAATGTGTCGCATATATTTAGGGACAATGAATCGATGTCCTGGAGATAGGGACAGTGTGGGGTGATGTAAGTTGCGAACTTATCAACGAAGTGAGGCTTGAGCGGTGTATGCGAATCCGGCCAGCAGTAGTACTTACCTCAGTACATCGGTGGCGTTTATCGGGTTGAACATGAAAACAGTTCGTTTCAGCGATTGGTGATGCGGCCCTGTGCGTGTCTACCAGTACCGTGCCTTGGTACTGCGGCCAGGAGTCACAAAACGCGCGCACTGACAAGACGGCGTATACAACCAACCATGGGAACTACGGAGAGAAATTGCCACAGCCAATGGCGATGCAACAAACGCCGGAGCGTGTTTGGGATGGGCTTGTGCCAAGGTGCTGAATATCGTTCCTCAAATGTGCCTTTCTGTGTGTCCCTAGGTTAGAATATCAAAAAAGCAAGTACTCGAGCGGCCCGACGGGCGTATGTGGGCTGGGCCTGGGCGCGGGCGCTGCCAATTGGATTGTGTCAGGTACAGAAGATACTTTGAATCGAAGAGCTCGTCTCCAAAGGGAGGATGGTGGCCGCATCGTCGTGATGGCGGAGACGACAACGCAACTTGAAGAGAATTCTACTGCTGCGGCGACGACGCCGGTGGTTGATGCTGACTCATTCAAGGCCAGGCCGTGCGGCGTGACGACATTGTTTACATAAAATAAAATAAAATAAAGTCGATTGGGTCACATCCACTCAGCTGCACGAATCTCTTTGGCATTGTCGTTTTCTGCATTCTACAATGAGTGGGCGGGCACTGGCAATGGCAGTAAGGGGAAGGGGAATCCGAGCGAAATTTGTGCGAACATTGTAATATTCTCAAAGTAGCGAAATGAATGGATCGGGAATTTGAACGTGTTTGGGTTAACCCAGATTTAGGGAATGGCGATTGCCGAGAAATGACCCTTTGTTTTTCTCGTTCGCTTCATTTCTCTCGAATGGTATAAATGTCCCCCCCTTCCAGCCAGAACACACCGCTCCTTGCCTTTCCCTTTCCTTTCATTTTTCTCCCTCTCCAGACGGCCCTATAGATTACAATGAAGTTCGCCGCCGCCCTCGCTCTCGTTGCTGCTGCTACCGTTGTCTCAGCTGAGACTAATGCCCAACGTATGGCCCGCGGGTTGCCGCCGAACGCGCCCGCCAAGCGCGCTTCCCCCGTCGAAGGTGAGCATAGTAGACGCGTCTATTGCAGTGTGTCGCTCATCCCATTCAGGTGCCTACCGTCGGTCTGCCTCGGGCACTCCCAGCCAATGCAACACTGGTTCAATCCAGTGTTGCGATTCTGTTGGGAGCTCTGGCAGCAATAATGTCGTTGATGAGATTTTGAGCTTCCTTAACATCAACGTCCCCAGCGGTACCTCTGTCGGTGTCAGCTGCAGCGGGACCACCGCCTGGTAAGTCGTCACGGTAGGTTCACATTCAATTGACACTGATTATTATTTCAGCACACAACAACCTGTCTGTTGTAGCAACAACAGCTTCAATGGTATCGTCAGCATTGGCTGCTCTCCTAGTGAGTAGTCTCCTTTGTCGTCGTATACCGTGTTATTAATTCGGCCTTCTAGTCACCATCAACCTCTAGAATATTGCCTGCTATGTGTTTGCGCTGTCCACTCCTTATTTCTTGACCATGCAGCTCGCTCTAAAAGTCGGCTAAGCATACCCCGATTTTCATTTCGTCCTCTAAACCGTTTCATTGTTCTCCCGACATATTGCTGTTCCCCCGCAAACTTACAGATTTTCTGGACACTCCGTGGCCTGTAGTGTTGTGATGACTGAATTTCTGCAGGAGTGTCTAGCGCTCCTAAATACAATTTTTCATTTGCCGATATGGGTGAGCTTCTGGCCGTGTGGGTGTAGACGGCGTCTTGGCGTGAATAAATCAGTGGTGGTCGTAAACAAACAGACAGCCACCGTCGGCCCACCGAGGATGATGGTGACCATCACAACATTTTGATCTTGGGATAATAATTTCTTCACACTATCGGATTTGTTGATTGCATACACCATCTTTCCATGCAGTGAATTGACAAGTACTATCCGCTGGCTGTGCCACGACTCTGTCCAAGTCCGCGAGCACCCTAAAGCACTAAGTCAGGAACAGCCCGAGGGATGGTTCTGTGATTATGAACAGCGTACGCCGGTGTCGCGAAATAGCCAGCTAGAAAGCTGTAATATCCACTGTCTGACGCTACACTGCTCGGCGTCGAGGCGATTCACATTTTCTGATAGCTCGCATACTAGCAAACACCGGTTGAACCGGTCGCTGACTGATCTAGATTCGATTCCCGAACGTTCGGCGCTCTTCGCTTGAGAACTTGCACAGGTGCGGTGATAGTCAGGCTAGAAGTCCGCTTGGTACACACGATTGTCGTGATGCCGTTGACAATGTTCGCCATTGATGTAATTCCCAAAAAATATTTTCGAGGCAGACCTTCACATTTTGCTTGCCTGATCGACGAGACTTCTAGTCGAGTGCAAGTTTAGTGGCTTTGGTAAACTACAGAGCCTTTTTTTGTCGAAGTTATAATAGTTTTCCGTGTCATAATTCCTACGCGCCGTGCATTGTGTCTTGTACGCGGTGGGTTTCGGCTAGACTTTATTTTATTTTATTTGACGGCTGACATGACACTGTGACAGAGTACGGCTGTTTTGTTGTCAAGTTGACCCTAAGTTGTCGGGGTCAATGGCACAAGCGCTCGGCTATCGTTTGGTGAGGAATTACCGAGGGATACCACATTTAGGTACTTTTAGGGAAAATAATTTCGTAAATGGTACAAACATAGAAGTATTGCGGACAATGCATTTCTACAATAAACCTTGCTTTGAAGTTATAGGCGAGGAATTGAGCGGATGATGGGAAGCCTCAGGGGGGTCAGCGGGGACATTGTGTGGCGAGTGGACTTTAGCCGGATTGATTGCATGTTGTTAGGATTCGGAGACCTGTGAGTCTCGTTAGTTACTTAGCGGCTCGAAAGGATCGGAGGAGCACACAACCGCATGGTCAGCTTGAAAGACAAGGTCAACTCGACTTGAACGGAGAGTGCAAATGTATGGAAAGTCCGCGGGACGCACAACGGGCCGTATATCATGGAATTCGGTAGCAGGTTCTATCAGAGAGATCTAACGCCCATGAGTATTAATGGTGCACGGTCATCCCCCTGCCCGGACCGAAGGGAACTGCATCGCCACACAGCACAAGCCATAAACTTTATTTCTGCAGCTGTGTAGTACTCACGGAGATTGCCGGGTGGCTTGCAGAGGGGAGTGGAACGAATCCCAAACGACGAGCAAGTCGCAAGTACACCGCCCGCGCGCCAACGCCAAGATGCCTAAAGGTACGTCCTCGTTCTCCCAGATCGCGACATGAGCCGACCAGCACTTCAGTCTACAAGCCAGGAAAAGTGATGCTTTCTTGTTAATTCGAGGTGGCCTCGGAGGTGAACTGACGGGTGTGGCGTGTTCCTTGCTTTAGGTTGCCATCGTCTTGCAGGGCCGTCAGGCAGGCAAGAAGGTCGTCGTCATCAAGCAGCTCGATGAAGGAACCAAGGAGCGTCCCTACCCCCACGCGATCGTTGCCGGCATCGAGCGTTACCCGCGAAAAGTCACTCGCCGCATGGGCGCCAAGAAAGTGCAACGGAGAAGCAGAGTAAAGCCTTTTATCAAGGTCAGTTTGCTTTTGTATCTCATTTCGCCATATCGTGATTAAAAATCTTGTGCTGTGAAGACTGTCAACTACTCGCATCTCTTCCCTACTCGCTACGCTTTGGAATTGGAGAGCCTCAAAGGAGCGGCTGCAGCAGAGACTTTCAGGGAGCCTACACAACGAGAAAACGCTCGTAAGAATATCAAGAAGCTGCTCGAGGAGCGGTACCAAAGCGGCAAGAATAAGTGGTTCTTCCAACCACTCCGTGTAAGTAACCCTACCACAGCCATTGTTTTACTGTCTGATGATTTTGCTCCTCTCTCAGTTCTGATTGCGTCCTTTACCTCGTGGTGTTTCGGTGACGGCACAAAACTACATGTACTCTACATGTCTTTAACATGACGCATGATCTCCCATATGCACCCAAAGTTTGCCCAATATGCAGTTTCAGCAGGAAGAGCATCATGAATATTTCTCCAAGGTACGAGGAGTGGGTGTGGAGTACATTACACCCACTAGACCAAATCAACTGATCATCCGACTGTGATCATGCTCAAGTTCTCTCGAGATTCAGGCTCCCACCAAAAGGGGGAGAAAGAAAAGTAATGATGGATTTTATCTACTATGGAGGCCGACAACTGAGGGTAACCAGCGTATGAATGCCAGATATAATAATAATCTCACAGAGCACTTGCACCTGTTTTGGATCAAACCGCGTTAGCCCAGGTCCACCACCGCACAAAGCAAAGCAGAATATATGTAACGCACCGGTAATAATGTCGACCAACTCATTGGTGATGGCGGCTTGGCGACCACGGTTGTACTGCATCGTAAGAGAACTGATCATGTCCTTTGCATTCTTTGATGCGTTGTCCATGGCGTTACGACTGTTGGTGCAAATGAGATCATCGAGTCAAATCACGTTGGAATGGGTTTGAACGTACCGAGCACTCTGTTCACATGCGTGTGCTTCAACGAGGGCAGCGTAGATGGCGTTTGCTAGTGAGAACTCTGCAAGGTCCTTGGTGACATCGTCTTCCATCTCATATGCGCGGAAACCAGCTACGAAGAGTGTAAGCACAATGTACACCATAGCGATCAGACGGAGAGCTTACGGGACTCCTTGAACGTGTTCTCGTTGGCAACCTCGACGATGCCTGCCTCATATGAGATAGCCGAAACGAATCTGTTATATACGATAGCGAGGGAATCGTACTCGACACCACTCTTGACGATCAGGTCAGCCACACCAGCAGCGTCCGCAAAGGAAGGAATGTCGCGTCCAATTTGGTTGAACGTGAGAGTAAGGTTCTTGCTAAGTACACGGGCAAGCTGACCCTTTGACTTGTCACCAATAACCATAATGGGGGAGTTGGCATCGACAGGTTTCTCGGTGTCCGCGAGCGCACGGCGGGTGGCTTTCGAGACGGAGGAGTGGATACCACCGCAGAGACCCTTGTCGGAGGAAACAACGATGAAGAGTTTGCGCTTGGCGGGCGTCTCTGAGGGTGTGTGATCAAAGATTTCTAAGTGACGAAGATGGGGTTAACAGATAGGTTCTGCGCGAGTGGGTGAACGGGACATACCGGAGTTGGCGATACCGTATTCTTTCCCTGTGATCATGGCGCGCTGCGCCTTCGCAAGTTTAGTGGACGCAATCATCTTCATCGACTATACCAGACAGCAACTCAACATCGACCCGCCCTCGGACGGGAGAAAGTGACCTACTTTGGTGATTTTCTCAATGTTTCTGACTGACTTGAGCCGCAGCTCGATTTCGCGGAGGGTAGCCATGTTGCGGGCATTTTGGTGGACAGCACCGTGACGGTGAGCCTGCTGTGCGGCAAGACGAGCGACGGACTGCCTGGCAAACATGTCCCTTTGGAAAGAAATGTCAGTGTTAAATGGTACACTCGGAAAACATCGGCCACCAGCGGGCGGAGTTCAAAATCCCTGCTGAACTTCGTGCGCCGACTCAAATACTCGGTATCCACTCCGACCTGATGCGAAGTGACTCGATATCTACAACGAGCAGGGAAGCGTCCTCATTGACGAGGACGAAGGCGACCACGACATCAACATGGCATCGGAAGAACCACTATTTGACCCCTCGCTCAAAAAGCGCAAGAAAAAGACTGTGGCGTTCACCGAAGACCCACTCGGGCCAGAGGCAGACCCCACTACCCCAGTACCGACCACGATCGAGAGTACAACCACCAACGGCGATGCAGTCGACCTCGGGCCCACTACCGTCCATGAGCAGATGAAGCGCAACCAGACCACGGAGGGCGGCGATGCAGATGGGGACGATCAGAAGCAGGATGATGAGTTCAAGTCCATGTTCCCAGACGGTCTCAAGAAGAAAAAGAAGAAAAAGGACATCCCTATGGATCTCGTATGTCATGCATTCCTCGTCATTCGTACGTGCCCGATCTCACACATGCCGGAAAATCAGGGCGAAGAGGCCTCTGGCACATCCACACCAGCGGGCGGTGCTTCCGTCGCGATCGCCTCCGAAGACCTCGACTTCTCCGACATGAAGAAGAAGAAAAAATCGTCAAAGAAAAAGGCGATGGAAGACTTCGAAAAGGAACTCGAGGTATCGAAATCGAAAGATGCCGCAGAGGGTGGAGACGATGTTGAGATCGACGATGGAGAACACCTCAACGAATTCGACGAAGCGGACCTTGGTGACGATCCGTTCGCGAGACCAGAAGTACCCACTGGCCTTGACTCTGGTAGTGAGCCTTGGCTTACGAGCGATCGCGATTATACATATCAAGAAGTAAGCTTTCGTTACCTTCACCCACGTCCGACCATTCTCATAAACTCTATCCACGTAGCTCCTTACGCGGTTCTATGTCTCCCTCCATGCCTCGAACCCTTCCCTCCTCACCTCTGCAGGAAAGCGGTACACCATCGCCCCGCCCCAAATCCTCCGAGAAGGTGTCCGCCGTTCCATCTTCGCGAACGTTGCAGATATCTGCAGGCGTATGCACAGATCTCCAGAACACGTTATTCAATTCCTCTTTGCTGAGATGGGTACGACGGGGAGTGTCGATGGCTCAGGGAGATTGGTCATCAAAGGCCGCTTCCAGCCAAAACAAGTCGAGAACGTGTTGAGGAGGTATATCGGTCAGTCTGACATGTCGCAATATGCACCTGATGAATGGTTTATTGGCTGACGCGTGGCGATGTCCTACAGTCGAATATGTCACCTGCAAAACATGCAAATCGCCAGACACCCTCCTCACGAAGGAGAACCGTATATTCTTCATGTCATGCGAGTCATGTGGCTCAAGGCGATCCGTCAACGCCATCAAGAGCGGTTACCAAGCCCAGGTCGGCAAGAGGAGTAAGAACAAAACTGGATAAGGATCCGGGCGGAAGGTTCGGATACACGGCATATGCATGTACATCTCGTTATGTGATTGGATGTAGATGGGGAGAGGGCCGCTGGATTGGATCCATGCACATTTTGACACGCATCGTATGACAGATTTGACAACATCACATCGCATCAGTTTCAGAATACATGTACGATTCAACACATCCAAATTCATGGTACATGCATCAAGATAGGTGGTGCCTTAGAAAAAGAAAAACCACCCGAGGATAACAACGCGAAACCAGAACCAAAAATGAAAGGAACTAAAACGGTGTGTAACATATGCATGGTGGGGCCCCGACTCGTTTGGCGCATGAAACACGAATAAAACTTATCCACTCTCACGAATCACGATTATGTCCCAGTCCCAATATCACCGACACGCGTCAACGCAACCCTCCGTTTTTTCTTCGGCGGCTGCTCTTTCGCTTCTTCGACCACACCGGGGTTATCCGTACTAGTGCTGCTCCCGCTCGGGGGTACGGAATCCTCGACGGCTGACTTGAGGGTCAACGCTCGCTGTGGGGATGGCTCACTTCCCTGCAACTGGCCCCGCTTTGTTGGAACAACCGGTGGTGCAATGATAGGTAGTCCCACCGTTGTACTAGCCGGCGTCAGCGGCGCAGCATGAGTAGGAGCCGAGGACGCCGCATATGTGAGCGGCACGAAGTTGTGCTGAGCTATCGACTGCAGCTGGAGCGTTGACTGCTGGGTATGGTGTGCTGGGAGTATCTCGTCAAAGATGATGACTGTACAATAGCCATCTCGTGAAGAGAGCACGAGTGATTGTCCATCTGGAGACCTACGAAGTCATAATCATGCGTGAACCAACGCTAGAGTTCAACGGACAGAAAGACACGAACCATGACATATCTGTAAACTCATCGTAATGTAATTTCGTCAATAGACAGACTGGACCCGCTTGTTGCGTGTCATAGATGGTGACAGTGTCCATCGTCAACACTGCATACAGCATTCGGTAGGGAAGCGCAAACACAGATCCACTGGGGGGTGAGGAAGCCATCGGCATAGACGTCTTTGAAGACGTAGACACGTTGGAATTGCACTGCTTTGGCGGATGTGGCGAGGGTGAGTACACCGTTGATGTTTCGGAGCTAGCGGCGGGAAGTTGGGAAGCAGGCGCCTTCTCCACTCGTGGAGACGGAGAAAGGGCAGGTTGCTCATGTGCCAACCCACCAGTTCCACTAGTGAGATCAACGGCTAGTTTTCCCTCTTTGTTTTTATCTAGGGTGGCCGTTTTCGGCTCTTCAGCTCCGGGGCCGACGACACCATGTCGCAGTTCGTACAGGATAGGAGAGAAGCGTACTGCGACAGTGGCCTTTTTGTGTCCAGGGAGCTGGGCGATAGGTGGACGTGCAAAGTTGGCGCGGGAATAAATGAAAACAGACGACGCGGAATTTGGGTTGGCCAAATCGTTCTGCGTTGCATTTGAACCACTCTTATCAGATGACCGGCCCTTGCGGCCCCTGGAAGGTGTCTCATCCCCCCTGGCCCCGGCGTTGAAAGAGAGGTCTTCAAAGTGTCCGGCGGGCGTGAGCAACAAACCGCCATCAGGGCTGAATGTCAACCTCCTGAAGAAATTCGTAAAACTCTCGTCTCCGTACAACTTTATGGTCGACCATGCTGGCGAGGGCAAGGCACGTATAGCAGGAAGAGGAGGCATCGGAGAAGGAGAACGACCATATCTGGAGAAGTGAGAATGAGATGGCGACGAAGGGGCATTGGAACCACTGAATGAAGAGCGTCGGGAAGATGGTCGTTCAAAAGTGGGTGGGGGGAACATAGTGGATGGCGTGCTCGCAACAGAGGTAGCAGGAGTCGGCGGGTATGCGATCGAATTATTGTTATTGCCTGACTGGGGAAAATCTCTCTCTTCCTTCTGATCCGCAGAAGCACTCTCCACATCATTAGTGGATTCGCGCTTGAATCCTCCCTTGATACGACTTTGCGTACTTGGCGTGCGAGAGTGGTTGAATGGCATGCGGGTGTTTTTCCCGACCGCATGAGCCTCAAAGGATCCTTGTTTGGTCGAGATGCGGTAAATATGCATGGAGCGGTCGCTGCTTTGCGTGGCAATGTATTCATTCAAGGGGTCCCAAGCGACGCCTTGCACGTAGTGACTGTGTTCGGCTATCTCATGAACACATTTACCTAGGTGCATCGTACGATGAATCAAGTTTAAGAAAGAAGGATAGAGTGGAAAGGAACCGTACCATCTGTGGCTGTGAAAACGCGCGCACAGTTGTCGGTGCTACCAGCAAGAATATACTCCCCTGACGGGCTCCATGCAAGGTCATATACTTGCATGGTTGTGCAACTGGAACCAGTAGAACGCGGTTAGATCCTCCGCAACGAGAGGGAATGCACCAGCGGATAAATCGAACACTGACCGGAACGTTGTACGAGGTTTCCAATACTCTTTTTCATATTGGAGGTCCTCGGCATTGAGATCACTCCCGTACGTCACAGGTGGTGGCGTACTCGATGGAGCCCAGATGATGATCATTCCGTCTGCAAGCATTAAGCCATTATTCCGAAGGTCGTCGCGATATTGAACGTACCATCACCAGCTGAAGCAATAAGCTCTCCTAATCGTACCATAAAAAACATGAGCAGAGAAATTGACGAGAGGACATGGACACGTACCGTTGGGAGAAAACCGCACAACGTTGACTGGTGCAGAATGCTTGTTGAGCGTCGCGAGGTACTCAACGCGTGGTGGTCGCGGCGGAACAACAGCTTCACCCGATTCTGCGATGGATGGAGGCAGAATGTTTGGGTGTACCATCCATATCTGTATACATGTTCGGGCGCGTGAGCGTTGAGGCCACGAGCGCGTCTAAGTTGAGAAGTAAACGTACCCGAACATGATTATCCTCTCCGCCTGTCGCAAGCTTGTAGGACTGAGATGCAAAGCTCTTCTCTTGAGACGGACGCGCCTTTTTGAAGGAAATGGGCTGAAAGTCGCAAGTTGAGATGGGCTTGGAGTCGTGCCAACGTATCTCGAGTGTACGGTAGCGCATCGTGTTAGGTTGTCGTACTTGTCAGTTGCCACTGAAGATGCAGATGCGTGTCGTGGTCGTCGTTTGTGAGCGTGCGGGTTGGTTATGAATGAGTGCACATGGAGGGGCGTCTTGGAGATTTCGAAAGGCTGATTGCCTTTCATTATAACACGGTCTCACGCCTTCCGTTGTCGTTTCCGGCCAACCCGAATGCAAACTACGAGGGATACAACGACCAGCTAAATACTGTATACACCAAATGTATCCACCAAGCAGCACCAGTCATCGCAAAACACTTGCATGCAGCGTTGACGTCGAACTATTCAATAAAGAGGGCGAAGTAGAGAGCCTCATGTCCGCACTTCTGTGGCCATCTTCCCGCTCTCCGTTGGTTCCCATAATTACGCCAAGATCCTTGAGATCCCGCTGTAGTATCTTCGTCAGGTGCTGCAAACCTGCCTGTTGGTCGGATAGTATCTGTAACCTGTAATCGGTACTTCATCACATGTTTGGCGCAAGATAACGAACCTGCGTTATCTGTTTCAAGCCCTCTTCATCTACAACTGTCCATTCCACTGCCCCTTCACCCCCAGCCTTCTTTCCGCGTTCCATGGCCGCATTAATAGCTCCAACCAATGCCCACAGCTCATTCAGTTTGCTTCTCATCTTGCTCATTCCGCCGGGTCTCCGCAAATCCTCCTCCATCTCCTCAAGCGCGACTCGCAGCGCCTCTTCCTCAGGACGTATGGAGGAGGAACGGACAGCTGGAATGAGGAGGTGTAAATGTTGGACCAACCTGAGAAGTCGCTGAGACAGTTGGGTATGTTGAGATAGAGCGCGATGAAGTCGGGACAGCGTGGTATCCGTATGAGTCGCTGTCAAAGCCTGTAATCGCCTTCTGAGTTCCTAAGAAACGAGATCAGAATCATGAGGAACACTTCAGCATATTAAAGTCACCTTTAACTTCTCTTGCTGCGCAGTTGCTTGGGCAGACTGTGCTTCAACGCGAGCATTTAGCGCGTCAAAACCAACAGCTAGCACTGGCACCATGCTGAAACACACAACCTTAGCGTTGAGTGTTCTGCCGAAACACGTTGTTCACATACCAACTATGATCCGGATTTTCTCTGACAGCTCTCTGCCAAAGTGCCTCGTTGGTTGCGTTGGCAGGCCGACCATATTGACTTATGACGGCCGGGTCGACCAAGTTATAGAAATAATGCTAGGAACCATCGGTGTCAAATCGCGTTCTTCCGCACTTCGCCTACCACAAGCAATACTCACTTGGAAGCGACACAGGGATGAATTTGGGTTCCATGCCTCGGCGATGGCATCGATCCTTTGCACTAGTGCTACAAACTGATTTTGAGGATCTTGTTGCTGGGCAGTGGCACCAAGCGTCGATTGTGATGATCTCGATGTAGAAGTTCCCAGAATTGACCCCGTGCCCAATCCAGTCCCCAAGGCCGGAGCAGCGAGGTTACTACCAAACAAAGTTCCTGTAGTCGAGGGTTGGGTGGTAGATCCAAAGAGCGATCCGGCAAGTTTTTGTGGTTGTTGTTGGGCGGGCTGTCCAAACAACGGGGTAGGCGGTTGTGCGGTGCTAGTCGACGTTTGTGTAGCCGGTTGTCCGAAAAGCGTTGGCGGCGAAATAGTACTCGTGCCCGTACCCGTGGACGTGCCAGTAGCTGGGGCCCCAAAGATACTAGAAGGAGCTTTATTCCCGAACAGTGGGTTCGAGGACGAGGTGGAACTCCCAAAAAGCCCGCCTCCTGGTGCAGGTGCCGTCATCGTGCTACCAAAGGGACCGGCGGTAGGCTGCGTTGTCACATTCGTGGTTCCGAAGAGACCACCAGCGGTAGGTTGTTGCAATGTGTTAGTACTAGTTCCAAACAGATTCCCGCCGGACTGCTGGGGTTGCGTAGTCGCGGTACCAAACAACGAGCTGCCTGCCGACTGTTGAGATTGTTGCGTGTTCGCGCCACCGAATATGCTCCCTCCAGTTGCGGGTTGCGTTGTGCTACTAAATATACTCCCTCCCGCTGCAGCTTGGGTAGTGTTACCGAAGATATTCCTAGTCGCAGCGGGCTGCGTGGCGCTACCAAAGATGCTCCCGCCTGTCACCGTCGCAGGTTGTGTCGTGCCTCCAAACAAGCCACCCCCCGTGGCCGATGGTTGCTGAGAAGAGACTGTACTTCCGAAAAGCCCGCCTCCCGTCGTCGGTTGTTGCTGAGGCGGGTTCGTGCTCCCATAAAGACTATTTCCTGTCGCCGATTGTTGTTGCGAAGTCGGGTTTCCGAAGAGCGTACTGCCCATAGCTAGATGTTGTTGACAAGTTCTCGTCAACAATGTCAAGAGTCCCCATCGACGGGGTGATCATGTGACTTGGCGTTCAGTCGTGCCGTGAGATCCACTTCCAGTTTCTACTAAGTAGCTGCCTTCATGTCGGCTACACAAGTATCGTTTCGCTGGTCGTCTGATGATGTCCCCAAACCACTCCTGGCGCAGTGATCAAACCTGAAGAGATACGCACTTAGTATTCCCAAGGAAATTTAGATGATGTACGCTCAGAATGTACTCCAACGAGTGCCAGTGCACACTGCCAGCCGGTACTGATAGAACCGTGTGCAGTTCCTCGCGCCTAACCTCTTCTCCATCGTTTCATTCTGGATCGAGACACTCATCAGGATGCAGACACTCACCGACGATGTTACAAGCGAAGACAGTGGTACTGCGGCTGGCGCCACTCTTGCTGTAACTTTTGTCTCGTTGGTATTTTGACAGGTTCGTTTATTTTGTTTGGTGGGCATCGCTGCGAAGGAGTGAAGGAATGCCTTGTTACATTCACCTTCGATTGATTTCAGATATCGCGCGGACAAAATCTATTTGAAACTATTGGTATGTCGCATTTTCATTCAAGATAGATCTCTCTTATGTGCCGGTGTGTGTGTGTGATAGATTCTGCAGTGTATGGCATGCATTGATCCAAAAATTTTGTAATTCATGTGGAATATGTGGACAAGTAATGAAAGTTTATTTGAAGGTGAGCTGGAGTTTACATTCATGCTGGAATTGGGGTCTACTCTGTTCTCATAATCACAGTAAATGTCATGCCACCACAAATAATACAAATAACAATATTTATGTATCATACTATAGGTTGCATCTCTACAATTGTTCAGTTATCCCTCATGTACATATTGCATCTGGCTTTGTATGCCCTCATTCTAGTTGTTTATCCAAGAGCAACACACCTAATGCTTTCTCCTAGTAAGCACAGGCTACTTCAAGGATGTCTTTCCTACAGCTGTTACATTATAGCACTATTCCTGTTGAAATCATCATGCTGATAATTAAAGGTGCACAATTTATAGTTGTAACAATCCATTAGCCCAATATATATGTGTTTTTCACCAGTGCTGAAATTGCTTCTTTTAGATTGTCAAGGCATGGGAATTCCAGATACTACTGAAGGTCTTACAAATTCACTGGTCATGGAGGCATGATTTATTCCCATGTCTAGTTTATGGTATATTAAATGCTTTTGAACAGTTGCTGGTAGATTGTTACAATCCACAAGTTCTTAAACAGAATCCATATATCTGCACTCTCCAAATTTGTGGTTCAACAATGTTATGCAGATACACAACTTTCTGAGATACCACATAGATTCTCACATCCCCAGCAAGTTATCCTGACCAGCTCTTGCATTCAATGTTTTCCCGAAATTTTCATGCTCTTGTCTGGATACAGCTATAGTGATACAAATGAAAGCTTGAGTTATCTCAACTAACTACCAACCATGGACTAACACTAACCTTTCCAGGATTAAATAAGCCCAGTGGATCAATTGTCTTTTTGATGGATCGCATCAACTCTACGGTACCCTCCCCAAGTTCAGAGTAGAGGTATTCGCGTTTGCCAATACCAACACCATGCTCGCCCGTACCTATATTGTGAGGAAGCAGATCGTGAACCATCGAAAATTGGGGCCAACAAGCATGGCAGTCATGTAGAATGCGAAACTTACATGTACCCTCCATCTTTATTGCTCGTTTGACCATTCTGTGTACAGCCTCTCGCGCCATCGCCAGCTCTTCATCATTCCGGAAGAGGAGCAGTGCATGGAAATTGCCTGTTGTCCGATCAGATTCGTCAAGGGAGAGAGCGAGCAGAAGAGAGACGTGAAGACTGACCGTCACCAACGTGTCCTATGATGGTAGACACAAGCCCAAGTTCCTGGATGTCTCGCTTCGTCTCGTAGACGAGATCAGGGAGCCTCGAGACTGGGACACTGTTAAATTATGAATGATACACCACAACTACAATGTTACCAGCATCCGCAGGGGAAGAAGACTGACCATACATCCGTACCCCATCCTCTGGACCCCTCCAAAAGTGCCAATCCCGAATAAAGCGCATTCTTCCTATCAGCCCATAGATCTTCTGCTTCTTTGTCGTTCCGCGCCAATTCAAAGCCGGTAGCGCCGTGCTTTTTGATGACTTCCTTGACAATTCGGGCGGTTTCCTGGAGCGAGGCTTGACTAGGTCCTTGGAATTTGAAAAAGAGGGAATCGACTTCGGGGTAGGTGCGTTCAGAAGTACCAAAAAGGTTTGTCGCACGCATGAATTCAGAGTCACAAAGCTCGACACACTCTGAGAACGAGTTTGTGAAATAGACATTTCAATAAAGTACACACGGTTATGTGGGTCGAGAGTTAGTCGAGTCGAAGCAAGCAACAGGAGAGGCACTTACGAATACCAACCCCGCAATTCATCACATCAATCACTGCTTCTGTTGCCTTCTTGACGTTCGGAAACTGTGCAACAGCGACTGTTGTGGGTAACACGGGAGCCAGGCGAATTGTAACTATCTCACAAAGCAATCATGAGCGTCTTGCACGGATCACAAGTATGGAGGTGCTAAAACGAGGGAAGCTGAGAACTGCGGAACCTACCCTCAGTAATAATCCCCAGGGTACCCTCTGCACCAATAAATAGCTTCGTTACGTCGAAACCCGCCGAGGACTTCCTGGCACGCTGTCGTGTTTTAATGATTTCTCCAGAGGGGAGGACCACTGTCTGTAGATGTTGCGAACTTCAGTAAAAGGATCAAATTAAAGCTACAGATATATGCAGCCCCAGATGCCCGTAACAAGAGAGCTAGAAACGAACGGACGTACAGCATTAAGGAACCACTCCCCCTTAGCTGTTCCGTACCTCACAGCATTCGCTTTGGAAGGATTATCAACCCTTTGTCAGGTTGAGCCAGGAGGAACGTACTTCCGGAACATCCGGTACTCATCATCCCGCCGATCGTAGCTCCTGGGCCAGGGTCCAGCTGAGAGTGATGCGTTAGCGTTTCTCGCGGGGGGGAAGTTAGGAAAAACACTTTACTCACAGGAAAGAATAAAGGAATACCTTTTGGTAAAGCATAATTATGAGTATATGTTCGTTTCGCTTCCCGTACCAAAATAACGAGGAAAATGTATACCTACCCTTGTCTTTCAATGCTTCATTGATCCCCATCCATCCAGCTCCAGGTTGGCACACAATATCTGAATCTTGTTCTATACCATAGGATATTCCATGGGTTTCCGGGAAACGCAATATTCCGAGGTGAATAGTTCAATGTTTGAAGTGACACGGATGGGTAGATCACGACAGTTAGGTGTTAACTATTTTGAGTGGCTCGGATAAAATACACGAACCATGGATCTCGAGAATCTTGTCCATATTGGACATGTCAACACAAATACCACCTGTTGCATGCTATCCAGAAGTCAGTCATGAACACAGCATCGAGGAAATAACGTATAATAAATAATGCGTTCGGTGTGACCAAGGAAGGGTCCTTGGTGCAATGGGAACGCCCGAAGTACTGGTCTACAACGCAAAGACCGGGAGCTCACCCCTCGGTAATTCCCCTCGAGACTCGTTCCACCCGAGAATGGCGTTACAGGCATCCGATACTTGGTAGCTATTTTGACGATTTTGACCACGTCCTCTGTGCTGCTTGGGTACACCACTACCGTATGAGGAGCACCTGTAGAATCCAGCCAATGCACATACATAGTCAGCAGTCGGGAATGTGGAACAATTCGAAGGAAAACCGATAGGAGTGTCAGCACACACTGGGATGATGATCGTTCTCCGAAAATCCATGTATCCGGAGGTCATCTGGATCGGTGCTGACGACCCCAGATTCGTAGCCCTCGTTACTGAAAGTGTGCCTCAGTTCTCGTATGGCCCTTTGGAAATCTTCCGG
Organism: Boletus sp. NGJ; assembly: GCA_019096195.1. Classification (NCBI taxonomy): domain Eukaryota; kingdom Fungi; phylum Basidiomycota; class Agaricomycetes; order Boletales; family Boletaceae; genus Boletus; species Boletus sp. NGJ. Next base: position 725,790 of record JAGTXK010000027.1, read on the forward strand.
GGTTCCAAACGTCGGTTGATCATCCTCAGTGGACTCTTGTCGGCGTCCGAGACCAAGAGAAGCCAGCGGAAATGGTAGACCAGCCGATGAGCCGATGGCGTAACCTAAAACAGAGCATGTTAAGGCACACAGCAGCACCGGGAGAGTTGTAGCTCGGGAGGGTGCACTGTTACTGCTGGTACTGGAATGACGCAAACGTGGGGTCGAGAAAGGACGAAGGGACCAGCATGTGACTGGGTTTGTTGGCGTTGCAATCCTTTGAGACAAAAGGATACGGAGTGGTGTTGACCGAAACATCAAGCAAATAGCGCACACGAGTGCGGGCGAGTTGGGAAGACGTGTCAAGCTTTCAGGTTTCAACGACAGGCGTCTGCTGACAAGCGCTTATGATCATGGGAAATGGACAACTCCATGAACATACATGGGTGCAACACAAAGCAATATTACGAGTAACTGGCTAGGGTATATCTACATGGCGATAGTCAAAACGACGGTCGGCTATAGAGCCTGGTACGCGGAGAGACGAGAGTTAGTTCTCCAGCATGAGTCCATTTTCAACGCGTACCTTGGGTGCTAAACTGACAATCTTTCCCCAGCCCTTCAGCCGTAAGTCTGCGCTGACAATCCCACCGATTCTCGTGCCCAGCATTTCTCTCTTGTTATTTAACAACACCGCCGCGTTGTCGTCGAATCTGACGAACCTCCCGTCGGGTCTTCTCACTGGCTTCTTGGTGCGCACGATCAAAGCGCGACGGACATCTCCTCGACGCACTTTAAGCGCAGTCGCGGAAGCAGCTTGTGCGGCGGTCAGTGGGCGGGCGCGTTTGACGACGCAGACGATTTCATCACCGACTGACCCCCAGCCATTGTTGACTTTTTGTTTTAGGACGTTGACACACTCGACGAGGAGAGCGCCTGAGTTGTCGATCACCTGTCCCAAGGAAGCATTGGCGCTACAGCTCAGCAACGATAGGATATGGGACATACATTGAGCGTTCCCTTGAGACCAATCATGGCAACGTCGGAGGAATGGAGCGCGTGGTCCCTGTGTGAGTCAAGTTGGATAAATAAGTCGCGTAGTTCCCACGTCTAAAACCCCAGGCATGTTTGGCACCCTGAACGATATCTCCGCACAAGCAGCCGTTTTCCGTCTCTAACACCTCCCACGACCATTCCACTACTGTCTAAGGAGTATCATCGTTAAGAAATCATGCCAGCATCGCGTCGTGGTAGTGGTAGCGTCGTCCTGCCCTCGGGACAGACGATCGCAATCCATACTCGCACACAAGATGAGGAAGACCTTCCGCATGCCACCAAGAGGTACGCACTCGTCATCCATACCCGCATGGGTCAATTCTGTCGAGCTTCTTGTGGTCCAATCGCATGCTTACACCCTCGTCACCCTTCGTGTGATTGTAGGACGATGGCGGACCATCTCAGGAAATACGAGACGTTGTCAGTCTTGCCTTCTACCCTGTGAGGTACCTTGCGACTAAACCGCGCTCCACATTCCGTCCGCTGTTTTCGAAAACACTACCGGGCTTTGAATGTAGATTCACTTTGACACCTCAGAGAATGCGTATGATCGTCGAAGCATTCGCCGAGTCCCTTGAACTGGGTTTGGCAAAGTACAATCAGATTGTGGTGCGCACTTGCCCTATCCTATGCCGTCCGTTCTCCTTCTTTCCCTATTCGCTTTGTTGCCTTGGTTCCTGGTAGTCTTTACATGAAGACGGAAATACTCTGAATATGGAGATTCCGTCGATCGGCTATCAAGAATTTGCTCAACCGGCGTGGGAGGAGTAAAGTTCTCATCAATCATCCCATTTCTGCATCGTTTACTTGGACTTGGGGTTGAGCGGGTCGATCTGCCTATATTCGCGCGTTCTTGGGTCACCCTTGGGTTTCACGTCCCTATATGCGCATCCTGGCGGGGAATTGAACTATCATCTGATGGGTCTGTCTAGCCCATGATCCCTACTTTCGTCTTTGGATGGCCATCTGGCCAGGAGACAGGAGACTACTTGGCCGTGGATCTTGGTACGTCCCGTCTGTTCATCCTCTCGTTCTGGCCTGACTCGTCCTGGATATATCCACCGAACTGTGCAACAATACTTGAACGTGGTCGCTAATTCGCTCCCTCGCAATTGCCCTGTCACGATACCCATTACTAGGTGGTACAAACCTCCGAGTCTGCCTCGTTACTCTGCAAGGCGATGGGAAATTTGAGCTTACACAAACGAAGTATCGTCTCACTGAAGAACAGAAACAAGACGAAGGGCAAAAACTCTTCGATTTCTGTGCAGAATGCCTAAAGGCGTTCGTCGAGTCGAATACAGGTGATGGCCCGGGTATGTTGAAGGAGGGTCAAGTATTGCCATTAGGATTCACTGTGAGCGATGCATTCTTGATATATTTGTCAGAAACTGACTTTGATATTCGGTTTGCGCGTCTACTGATAGTTCTCGTATCCATGCACGTGAGTCGGGATCTAATTTTAGGATCTGAGTGTCGTGTTAACCATGATTTTGGCAACTAATTGCACCAACCTCATGAATTGGGGTTCGATGTCATCGGGGACGCATGCGGCTGCTTTTACGTTCTATATCTGTTGGTGAAGACAAGAACGGATCGATCATGGTGAACTTATTCGTTGGACGAAAGGCTTCGGCGCACTCAATACGGAGGGACGAGACGTCGCTGAAATGTTCAAACAGTCTCTTGCAAAATATGTGAGTTTCCCCTCCCTTGATTTGCGTCGTTAGCTTAACCGTGCTAATAACAACTCACTCCTCTAAAAATCATCTCCCATTCAGAACCTTCCCGTGCACTTAACAGCACTTATAAACGACACCACTGGCACACTCATCGCGTCACACTACGTCAGTCCCAGAACCAAGATAGCGGTGATCTTTGGGACAGGTTGTAATGCCGCATACATGGAGCATGTCAGGAACATTCCCAAGTTTGCAAACTTGGGAATTCCTCCTGAAGCTGACATGGCTATTAATTGTGAATGGGTATGTTACGCATCCTTTCACTAATCTAGATGGATCTCAAGGGAACAATCTCTTGTTTTCAAGGGTGCTTTCGACTCGTTTGAGCACGAACATCTCCCACGGACGAAATACGACGCAATTGTGGATGAATCCTCAAACAAACCTGGTGAACAAGCATTCGAGGTGAGCAACTCCCTACTGCTACACGATGAGAATTGCCTGTTTACTGTGGTCCGTTATTTCCCGAATCCCCCGATTGCCACTTACCAAGAAACTCATCTCGGGTCGATATCTGGGTGAAATCCTTCGACTGGTCCTTTGCGAGCTCATAGATGAAGGTGTCCTCTTTCTCGGTCAGAACACATACAAGCTTGAGAAACCGTATTGTTTTGATACCGCTTTCTTGTCTCTGATGGAAAGGTGAGGGCTTCTCCCGTTGGTCCTTTCTCACCGTTTATCGACAGTGGTTCGACTTGGCTCATATCTTGGCAGTGACCCGACAGACGAGCTCCTCATGATCATTGGTATATTCACCCACTTTTTCGCCCTTGAGACGACACTCGCCGAACGACAATTCTTCCGAGCGCTCGCTAAACTGATCGGGCGACGCGCCGCACGACTGAGTTCGTGTGGAATCGCAGCGATTGTAAAGAAGATGGGGTATTTGGAGGAAGGATGCTCTGTAGGCGCGGATGGTAGTCTATATAATGTGTGTGGACTTGTTTGCTTTCTGTGCTCCTTCTTCTCTTTTCCCAACAAGGGCACTGATTGCTTCACTCTGGATAGAAATATCCTGGTTTCGCAGACAGGGTACATGAAGGTCTTCAAGATATCTTTGGTGACAAGGGCCGGTGAGGGCACAAATGACACCGTCATCATCGCTCTCTGACCAGCTCTGCGCTCTTTCCTGCTTTCCATCTGTCAAATCGGGGGATCTAGTAACATCGTGACCCACCACGCCGAAGACGGGAGTGGTGTTGGCAGTGCAATAATCGCTGGTAAGTCGTCTTCTTTTACGAAAAAAAAAAAAAAAAGTTCTGACCTTTTTTTTTGTAGCGATGACGAAGATCAGAAAGGACCGTGGCTTGTATCTGCATGTCTGAGAGTGGGCAGGTGAGTACTGGTTTGGTTTTCAAGAGAAGAGGGGAGCAGTTTCGTCACTCTAGATAAGGAAAGGAAGGATCAATTTGTTGTACACTACAACGTCCGCGTTGACCGCGCATCTCCGCATTGAAGGTGGAATTGTTCGGTTCGCTTCCTGTTGTACACTTGTTTGCAAACAAGTAATAGATTATGTTTTCATGACTACTGAATTACTTTGGTTCCAGTGTAGTCGATATCCCGCTTTGTCCCCTCTGTCTTTTGCTCGTTATCAGTTTGTGTGAATGGCGCTCTGACGCACTGCAAGTAATTTCTCAGGACTTCTCTTAAACTCTCGGAGCCCCTTCTAAGTCCGAATGATACGATGAGAAATTTAGGCCAGTCGCGCGCCTCTCCCACACTGTGACACGCAGCGTGCCGTCCGAAGAAGCCATCCCCGGACCCTGGGTGGTCATGATGGTGACGGCCAAGTGCCTATCGAATCCTGGATATTTGAATCGTGGGATAGGGTCCATACATTTTCGTGACAAGATTCACCAGGTATAGCTGAATGAAAAGGTATGAGAGTTCGGGGTATACATGGCACAAGGAGGATTACAGTCCATTCTCCACATGAGAAATAGAGGAATCTATGTATACAATGTTGACAGACAACGGATTCTGCTAGCGTGTTACAAAGTGTGTAATTTGTGTGAGCACTCGTCAAAATCTGATATCCCATCAACAAAAATGATCTCTTTCCCCTTTTGTTATGAGCTGACAAGTGCAATCGAACCGCCAAATGGTAATGGGAATAAGAACGAAGTTGAATTTGAGGCGGCGGTGCAGTAGGGCTGAAGGTAGAGAACGACCGACACATTCCACAGTCCACGGTACGTGTTGGTGATTTTCAATTGCTTATTTGAGTGAAACGTGGTGCACCAGATGTTACACCACCAAACCCTTGCCTTCCTCATTGACGATTCGGACTGAGTCGTCGCGTTCGGAGTGTTCAGCACTTTTAAGGGCAATTTGGACGTTAAGTCTCTGAGGTTGTGAGATGGCGGGGGTGGGTTGAGACGACCGACGACGCATGGGGTGGGAACCAAGGGTCGCAAGGTTTGTAGCAATATCTCTTGTCCAGGCTTTGCCCTCGGAAACACGAAGAATGATGAGAAGGGGTGCGATGACCTACGAATTCAGGGTGAAGCAATCAGTTGGTGAAGTAACAGAGGACCGAACTAGAGAACAAGTCACCTGGGCCTCGCCTAGGATTTGCAAAAAGGCATTGGCCAGCGGGCTGTTTGCGGCGTACGGGACAAGATACAACAATGAGCATACGGAGTATACAGCAGCACTTTCGACGATCATTGCTGCAAAGCTGGTATAAAGTATGCCGTATGCGGGGCCAAGAACCTTTGAGATGCATGCTCGGTGATATAGTAGTCGGAGGACCGTCAGCATGCAAATGAGGATATTTATAGCAAGAGAAACGCTGAGAAACGGGAAGAGGAAGCTAAAGGACATCCAGCTACTCGCAGATTGTGCAGGTTGTGACACGATGATGAACCAGAGGGAGCCGGTGACTGCGAATACCACACAAAGGTGACGGCGGGTCGGCCAAATGAAAGAAACGCTTACCGACAGATGCGAGTAACATCAAGCACCCAAACCCGGTCACGATACGGTGAAACTTGCTGTCTCTATACACTACAATGCAGCGCCATATCTTGCAAAAGAGTCAATTTGTCATTGAGGGGCTGTGAATCCAAGATGCTTACCATTAGGGCATCTGCGCACCAATTTGAAGCAACGAAAGCAGCGTTCAGAGGTGCGGATGCAGTGTTCAATTCATATTGACTGGGACCTGCGGGGGAGAGAAAGAAGCTTATTATTATGCTTGATGGTTGTACGCCAAGGACTCACCACCAGGATAATCTCTATAGTTTATAAAACCAAACTGGGTGATCTGTGAGTTGGCAGCGACGTAGAGGGTGCTTATTGCAAAGACGAGGTTGACATAGATGAAGAAAAACCAGTGCTTCTTTTGAGCTCTGTCACGGGAGCGAATGCGACCCCAGAGGGAACGAGCACACATGACATATAGAACGACAACAATGCCATAGAGGATGGCAGTGACGATCGCGCCATACAACCAGGTTCCCTCGGCGTAGACATTGGGGGGTTGATACTGCGAGTCGTCAAGAGCGTTCGACATCGCGAGATCGCGAGACGAGAATACCCCGGGCTCGCAACTTGAAGGGAGAAACGTGGGAGGGGAACGTTCATAATGAGCGTTAGGCCTGTTTTATCTACCATGACTCGTCGTGTTCGGAGGCCAGGAATATCACGTTAGGTTAGTCACTCATTTCGAAATGTACAATGAAACTATATCAGGCTTACAAGATTATTTAACATTTCCATTTCCCACACATCCGGTTCACCGTCAGTGCCGACTCTTCCGAGCCACAAAGTGCCAACTTACTCTCACTAGTGGAAATGAGTTACGACCTAGGTAAAGCAGTCGGATACATAACCACCGATCAACCCGTAAAGTCTCTTCCATCTTGTCCACATCCTCTCAGCCGACCATCCTTCTAGGTTTCGTGGACACGCAAGGATATCATCACATACGCACTGGGTGTTGGTGCAAAGAAGGATGATCTTTCTCTCGTATATGGTAAGCTACATCCGATCCGTCCTCCCTCCTCTTGACCCGTTCGCTCGTAGAGCTTGGTATGTCAAGTCAGTTGTCCCTAGTATGCGGACTACGACGAAAAGTTCGTAGACAAGGCATGGGCTCCTTTGCCAACGTACCCCGTTGTGCTGGGATTGAAGGGTATGTCAATATGCTTTCGCTTAAATCACAAGTTTGGCATGCTATCATTTTGAATAGGCGCTGACACTGATGTATCACTCTTTGCGAGCAAACTCAGTGCCAGCCCTATTCCTGGGCTCCCCAAGCTCAAGTCTGACAGGGTGGTATGCAGACTGACTTCACGTTTACTTATGCAAATAACTGAAATATGCCATATGGATGTAGGTTCATGCTAGTCAGAGCATCGAGGTCTTGAAGGACTTGCCAGTCGCAAGTGGACCGGGTTGGAAACTCTCAAACAGAATCTGTGCTGTCCATGAAAACAGTGAGTGGTGCGTGCCGTTTTCGTGACCATCCTCACTTTAACTTCCAAGAGTCTGGGATCATCATAGAGCGGGAGTCATTGCTCGTAGATCCCCAGGGTACAGTTTATGCCAAGCTCTTCGTAAGCGTCTTGGTCCTCGCATGAATTCTTCCCTGCTACATCTCCTACACTCCAGAGTTCTTCATTTTATCTAGGTGCCAAAGCAAACGGTGACAAATTTTCCAAAGCGATCGCAGGTGCTCCCCAGGCGAAGCCCATTCCGAATGACCGCAAACCAGACTGGGTGGTCAGAGATAAGACGACCCCGGAACAAGCACTTATCTACCGTCTCAGCGGAGACTACAATCCTCTTCACATTGGTAGATCTGTCACCGCTCAGGAGTATTGAGGTTTGCACTCACAGGCCGTACTATTAAGATCCCGTAGTGGGCAAGGCGCTGGGCTTTGGCGATGTCATCCTACATGGCTTGTCCTCGTTTGGATTTGCGGCTCGTGGTCTCATCCAGGAGGTTGCGAAAGGCGATACGCGCGCATTAAAAATGTTCGGCGTACGTTTCACATCGCCTGTCAAGCCTGGCGATGAACTGGAGACACAAGCATGGGAGGTAGGCCCTGGTCCCAGTGGGACGACTGAAATCACATTCATCACCAAGAACGTCACGTCGGGAAAGGTTAGTGCTGAACTCATGTGTAATCCATCCCCCGCCTCCCGATGAATGTCCCCTAGGCTGTTCTGGGTAATGGTGTCGCTTTCGTCAAAAAGGCAGAGAGAAGTAAACTGTAGGTTCGGGTTACGCTTGGTAGGGTAACTTTCGAAGGGTATTATTGCCTGGCGATGCATATTTGCACTGCCGCTCTTTGTCCTATATTTTTGTAAATCCATGTAGCGCACATCTAAGATGTATAGTTATGACACATCAGTCAATCCTATCTAACTTGAACCTCAGTATCCTGCCACGGTCAAGAATGGCGTCTGCCTCAAGATAACAGCCTTTGAGCCAACGGTTTGCTTCTCCTTCGCGTGTTTCTCTGTTGCCAAGGGGTCCATCCATGAAAGCCGTGCGGGCATGAAGCACCCTCCGGTTGTCAAAGAGAACAGCTTCTCCGTCGCGCAGGGTATATTCCACACGGTTAGCCGTGTCATCTAATAGTGCAGCAAATTTTCCGAGAGCCGTGTAAAAGGAAGTCGGCGTTGAGCTCGTGAGGGGTGCTTGGAACGGTGGCGAATAGTTAATATGCTTGATGGGTAGCTCGGAAGTAGACGAGTCGTCGCGTGAAGCGTGCACATCTAGCTCGATGGTTGGGTGTTCGTAGTGTAGATGGTGTCCGTCATTTATATAATGGAAGGGAACACGTGTCGCTGCCAGGACGTCAAAGTCTGCTGGATGGGTCTTTCGCAGCAACGAAGCTACGTGAAGGGCATCCACGAAGATCGAAGTGCCGCCCACGACACGGTTCCGCAAGCAATGTAGAATCTGATATCGCGGTGGGTGTTGAAAGTAACTGTTCGAGAGCTTGAAAATGTCTTCGATCGTCAAGTTGGGCCACAGACGTACAGTAGATCCATATGTAAACCGAGATCAAGATTAGTGTAAGCAATGTTACGGCTGTTGCGAACATTCTTCACGTCCCACAGTTCACCGTAGAAGGTGGTACGTAACTCGCCAAATATGTTGGCCAGCTTTCGGAGTTCGCAAGTATCATTGGAGGTTTGTTCGTTCGGCACGCCTGTGACGAACAGCAGGCCATACTGGACGAGTTGGTTAATGGCGCCAAGCAGCCGAGAAGGCTCGATGAGCTCCTTGTATGGAATATGGAGATCTTTGGCTTGGGGGATCGACGATGCATTCCAAGGTATTTGTTCCGCATCCCAATGATACCTAAGTAGTTCTGATGGAGAAGAGTATCGTTCCAGGAAAGCAGTGCCATAGAATGATTCATGTCCGTCGATCCAACGGATATGGACACCATCGGCCGTGGTAGTCAAACTACCCGGAACAGGTCGGATGTCAACCGGGATATCGGAGGATCTGTGTAGTTTCTGTAAAGTGGAAGGGTGGACACATGAAGGGCATTGGCATGAATCCCGCAGCCATTGGTGCGAAAAGCTAGCCTTGCCGGGAATGGTCAGTCGAGCGTCGTCAAACTTGAGATCGAATGAGATTTTTCTAGTATGTAGAAATGGATAGTTTAGTGTGCGCTGAGTGACGGGAAGGAAGGCAAGGGTGCGAAACATATTTGGGGCGGCGTATAGACGATAGTCCGACTTACGCACAAAGTAGTCACTTGTGCGGCCGCCGACCCGTTGTTTGGAGCTAAAGCCTTTGCCAAATAACTGACACCCTTTTCGGAATTCGCCAACAACCATAGCTGCTCAGTGCTGAAGCGCTGAACATCGATGGATAGTCATTCGGATTCAGAAACATCATTCGTCTTGCTCGACGACGCGCGGCATGAGGATGTGAGTCCTATACCGACGTCTGTCACAGACAAGGTGATATATCATCCATCCCATGAGTCCATGAAGCTCTGCATACTGATCAAGAACAGGTTCATCCCTCTAATGCGCCAGATTATTCACCAGGATCAGGAACGACATATGCTCATGACTGGTCACCGGCAGGTACCGGTGGAAAGATTGAGCGGCGAGGGCGTCATTTCGTCGACGCGTATGGACGTGTTTGTAGCCTTCGAGGAGTTAACGTGGCTGGTTCTAGTAAAACGTATGTGATGTACCACTCGTCATGCCCTCATTGTATTAAAGGTTGTCTATTGGATAGTCCAGTTAATCACGACCACGACACGTTTCCTGCCAACCACCTCTCGGTCACTTTCGTCGGCCGTCCCTTCGCTCTCGAAGAGGCGCCTCAGCACTTTGCCCGTTTGAGAAGATGGGGTTTATCGTTCAGTAGGTCGGATGCAATTTCTGGATGCGTGAACTCAATATCGGTTTCTAGTTCGTTTCCTTGTCACCTGGGAAGCAGTCGAACATGCTGGGCCGTGAGTCGCTGTTGAGAAAGTGTTAGTGATCCAACTGAACAATTGCAGGGGGATTTACGATATAGAATATCTGACATATGTTAAGAAACTATTGTCCTTACTCCCGGAATACGGTCTGTCTGCATTCGTCGTCGTTCATCAGGACGTCTGGTCAAGATACTCGGGGGGTTCTGGTGCGCCTGCATGGACTCTTGAGAATATCGGTTTTGATTTGCATGCCCTGGAGGAATCTGGGGCTGCATGGCTCTTGGGCGTCAAAGGAGGTGGTCACGTCGAAGCAGAACGTGGTATTTGGCCCTGTGGCTATCAAAAGCTTGCTGCTGCCACCATGGCGTAGGTCAGACACTTGCAAGCAGGAAATCTTGTTCAATTTTGTTATCTCTAGGACATGTTTCTGGGCAGGTGATACTTTTGCCCCGAAGTTCAAGGTCACAGCGCCGAATGGAGACATTAAATCAGTTCAGCAGTACCTCCAGGATGCTTTCCTTGATATGTATGCAGTCGTTGCTCAAACGCTGGGTGGCTTGGATGGAGTGCTCGGATTTGAGGTGGTTACATGACCTTCTCGTACAACAAGATTGGGATTGACCGCTGGCAGATGATGAACGAACCACACAGAGGATACATAAATATCCCCTCTCTCCATACGTTTGATTACAGCACGGACTTACATCTGTCTCACGTTCGTGAGTGGCCATGTTTGAATCTCGCGAAGTAGGTTAACTTGTTTCTCCAGCTTCTGCTTTCCAATCTTTTATGCTGGGTTCTGGATACCCTACCCTGGTTTCTCACTGGACTCGGTCATTTCCTATGCCCACTCGCATGACCTCCCATAATGTGCTGAACTCTGACAAGCATTTTGCGTGGAGACATGATGGCCCTACGCGAGGTAAATGTGTCTGGGGGATGCATGGGGTCTGGGGATGGGATAAGACCAAGAGTGAAGGTGTTGTTTTGCGCGAGAATTACTTCGCAAAACATCCTGTTAGCGGTCGCAAGGTATAGCTTCCTTTCGTAGTTTGGTTCGTATGAAATGCTTCATGATGATACACAGGTTGATTGGTACACGGACTTCTACTATCCGTTCTTGAAGCGCTGGGCGGAGCGTGTTCATGGCGTCGTCCCAAGGGATAAAATGCTTTTTGTGGAGCCGATACCTAACGAGGTACTGTGGTACTAGCTTCCGTAGCTGTTTCGAAGATCTCTGAATTCCTTGTACAGTTCTGTCCACAGTCATGGACAAAAGAAAACCAAGTTCCCAATATGGTTTTCGCGCCGCATTGGTGAGGGCTGTCTAATGACTATATGGGCTCACATGTCCTGACGTGTCTCCAGGTATGACTTGAATGCACTCTTCTCGAAGGCGTTCGGGGACTTTACTGTCAATGTGCAGGGATTGTCACGTGTGAGAACTTTCCGTGTTCTCTCATTGACGAGCACAATCCTTACCAGTCCTGCAGGGAGTGTTTCCCTTGAAGGCGTTTTATTGGGGTCAAAAAGGTGCTCGAGATAACTACTCTCTACAGATACAAAACATCATCGACGCTGGACATAAAGTACTGGGCGAAACTCCTACTCTCATTGGCGAGTGCGGAGTGCCCATGGACATGAAGTGTGTGCTCTTTGAGTGTTTTTATTGACTTGAACTCATTGTCACTAGCAACAAGGAAGCACTTACAACGGAAAACTGGACATTCCAATGCCGCATGATGGATGCTATGATGACTGCGCTAGAGCGGTCCCTTGCCAGCTTCACGTACGCATCCTGGGTTCTATCGAAACCATTCTGCACTCTTATACCCCATCAGATTGTGGAACTATAACCCAGATAATACAGATACCCATGGCGACGACTGGAACGGCGAGAACTTTTCGTGGTTCAGTCGCCAACGTGCTCTTCCTCTCTCGCTCTTAGACTTTGAGCAAAGCTCTTTCACACTTGACAATGGCGGTCGTATACTGCCATCCGTCGTGCGGCCATACCCAGCAAAGACCGCCGGGATACCCTCAAGGTTCGATTACGAGATAAATACCGGGGAGTTTACCTTCGAATGGACACTTGGTGAAGAAAGCACCTCGCGCGAAACCGAGATATATATCCCTTCGCTAATTTATCACGGTCGTAAGCTCGTCGTCGAGGGCCTTGCTCCCGACGATAAGTACGCGTACGATAAATCTCGACAAACTCTCTTCGTGGTTCACAGTGACTCTTCACCTAGAAAGACCCGGAAGATTAACGTCTCTGTGCGTCCACCTCTCCGTGGTCACTTTGATGTCAATACCTTTTGGGGAGACTTTGGCGAACTCATTCTTTCTGGTTTGGTCGTCTTCGTTGGCATGTTTTTATTTATCAAGTTTGGATTCTACATGTGATATCGGTAGTGCCCACAGTAGTTTGGTCTACGTAGATTCTGGTCGCAGCAGCCGTCGTGATGCTGAGTCAAGGGTACTGTAAGTTGTAACATGAGGTTGCGGTAAGTTACAGTAATTCCCGCTACGGTAGTAGTGGATTTTTTCACCCCCCTCCCAAGTCCATTTGGCAGGGATTTGCACGTTCCTGTCTGCAGTCTTTGTGTCTGTTTATCTGCTTGTGTAATCAATGAACTCAGGCAGCCCAGATTCATAAGATATTTGTAAGTATGCCATATGGCCTCTGGTCAGTATCTCCCTCATTTTTTCCCCTCATTCTTACAGTATGATGGGTGGGTCACCTACCAAAACATCAGCAAATTCACACCTTACTTATAGGTACTTATGGCTACTTACAGCTCATGTAAGTAGAGTTCCAGTAAAATGTGTGCAAGTAAATTGCCACTTTTTTAAGCTAGATCCATCTTTGGAACTGTCACTTATTTGTCACTTGTTAGCTTACTGCAAACTTGTGCAAGTATCACAAAGTAGATCTCAATTCATAAGCTACACATAAGTATGAGATTAAGTGTGGTGCCACAACATGCCAGCTGCCACACTGTAAGTAAGTCAGTACAGTGACTCCTAAAACTGTTCCAATACCTAACCCTGATGCAGTGTGCGAAGTGCACTGCAAACATCTGTGGGAATTTCACTTGGCTTTGGTGGGACAAATAATAGTACATACCCTTGGCTACCTATGGGCGCTTGGATCATGTGATGTGATCCAGAGGAAGTGGAGATATGGCTATTTTAAAACAGCAACTACATTGGAACAGTTTTGGAACTTTTGATGTGAGCATTAGAATCTTTATGATATAAGGGGATAATTGCTGTTGTTTGGTGGTACAAACAAAGATATACATATAAATATCATGTCTAAGTCTAAAAATGTTCCCACACTTCTTGACTCTTAACCACTACCATCATGCAATCTCTCTCTGCCACTCAAAAGAATACTATCCTCTCTCAACTTGATTCTGGCCATTTCATCCACTCTATTGCCTCTAGTACAGGTGTTGGCATTGCTACCATCTCTAGGCTTTGTTCCAAGAAGTGTTCTGACCTTCAAAAGTCTGCTAGAGGCCGTCCATCAAAGCTTCCCTCTGTTAATATTTGTCATGCTGTTCACCTTATCTTCAGTAATAAGGCAGAGAATGCTGTTCAGGTCACCAAAGCTCTCTCCACTATCACCAACCAGCCTCTCCATCCTAATACAGTTCATTGTTATTTGAAAAAGATTGGTATGAAAGCCGTAGTCAAGTCCAAATGCCCACTACTCTCTGCCAAACATCACAAGGCTTGGTTGGACTTTGTTTATGCTCATAAGGACTGGACTCTAGAGGACTGGAAGCAGGTGGTATGGTCTGATGAGACCAAGATCAATCATCTTGGGTCAGATGGCCACAAATGGGCATGGAAAAAGCCAGGAGAGGGGCTTAGTGACAGATTAGTTGAGGGGACTTTGAAGTTTGGAGGGGGTTCTTTATGTTGTGGGGCTGTATGGCTTGAGATGGGGTTGGCTATGCAACCAAGATTGATGGTAGGATGGATGGTGATCTCTACCTTTAAATTTTGAAGGAAAAACTCCAGGATTCCTTGGAGTTCTATGATCTGAATCCTCCTGATGTTATCTTTCAACAAGATAATGACTCCAAGCATACTTGCAAAAAGGTCAAGGAGTGGCTGGAAGAGTAGGAATTTAGGACCATGGTATGGCCTGCACAGTCTCCTGACCTCAATTCCATAGAACATATCTGGCTTCACCTCAAAAGGAAGCTGGCAGACTATGAGGAGCCTTCTAAGGGAATAGAGGAGTTATGGAGAAGAACTCAGGAGAAATGAAATGAGATACTAGCTGAGGTGTGTCAAAGATTGATTGAAAGCATGCCTAGGAGGGTTCAGGCAGTGCTTAAAGCCAAAGGAGGATATACCAAGTACTGATATATACAAAATACCCTTATGATAATCAAAAGTTCCAAGACTGTTCCAATGTAGTTGCTGTTTTAAAATAGCTATATCTCCACTTCTTCTGGATCAAATCACATGATCCAAGTGCTTATAGGTAGCCAAGGGTATGTACTATTATTTGTTCCACCAAAGCCAGGCGAAATTCCCATGGGTGTTTGCAGAGTGCAAAGTGCACTGCATTAGGGTTAGATATTGGAACAGTTTTGGGAGTCACCTGTTTATTGTTGCAAATGTTTCCGATAGACAAATAGAGCAGGTAGAAGTCATTTTGGCCAGTTGCTACAGACACTGTTGTCTTGTTGCTACTAAGGATAACAGGCACAAATACTAAACCATGCATTGCAGGGTCCTGTACAATGATGTCCTGTGTTAAATAAGTACTTGTTCTGGAGAGAGAATATACAATTCCTTACTGCCTGATTCCATGCCCAGTTGCCAGACATGAAATTGCACCATTGGCACTCATTGGTACCTGAATCAAACTCACAGTATGGATGGTAGTCTATTTCATTGAAAAAATCTGGATTGCTTAAAATGTGCCACACCACTTCGTGCAGGCTGCAGAAATATACTTTGTATGTGTCATCCATCCAGGGTGGTGCACTATTGGCCAGACAGTCACCATTATAGTATACTGTGAAGTTCTCCCACTTTACATCTCCAAGCTCAATGCAATTAATAGTCTGGTAAATATCCCTGTGGTCAGGTATACATGTGCTTCCATGATGAGAAAACAACACTTGGCCATCTGCTTTGATTGATGATGTGGCACAGATGTCCAGAAATGTGTTAATTTGGGCACCAGCCATTTGACATCGGGTGTAGAGGAAATCCATGAGTTCAAACTCTAATTGGTTTTTGAAAGGTGACCAGTCATTAGCTGACTTCTCTTGAGGGGAGGAGAGGCACTTTCAGGCAAAAAAGCCCCTTGTGTATTGCATGAACAACCTGTAAAATCAACACTCATTAGTTAGATGATATAGTATGGCTGAACTTCACTTACCGTTCAATAGTTTGTGGTAGTTTTGATACAATTTTCATCCAGGATCAAAAAACTTGGTTTTGACATCTGGTGTGGGTGACAATCTGGCAGCAGACCAATCTGGTGTCAGTGACGACCTAGGAGCAAGCCAATCTGATGTAGGTGATGACTTAGAAGGAGACCAATTGTCCTGCTGCCCATTGGTTTGACTTGAGGGCCACATTAATGCTGGATGTTTGGCATTCAGATGTTGTGTTAGTCCTGACCTGTTCTTGAATCAATGGTAGCATTTGGGGCATGGATATGTTGATGGGGTCACTCAGGACATGGCACTGGCATAAAAAAGGCTGTGGTGCTGGCAAAGTTCCTAAGCTCTCGGTTGTTTGTTATTGGGTATGAGGCACTTACATATTTTGGGATCAAAAGCATGAAGTTGGATGCTGGCATTTTCGTCCAACACTATTTCTGCATCTAACATTCTGCTATCAGAACAAGAATGGACATGTCTTCTAATATGGCAATGCCAACCTCACCTCATAGAACATGCCCATCCAATGCAACAAAGTGTCTTGATCTATCTGACTTTTCCACTGAAAAAAGGACAACCACAGAGAAGTAGGCCAATGAAAAAAGTCTCACTGACCAATATGCTACAAAAGCTGTCAAGATGAAGGTAGCAATTGAAAAGATGAATAGGCTTGAGTAGAGAATGGAGACTGACCAAGCTGCTACCATTGCTCTAGTGAAATCTATGCACCCATGCCCACATCCCAAAATTGTCAAAAGCCAGGGAGCTGCAAATGTAGAGACTAACCCAACCAATGGTAAGGCTTCTTAATGGTGACCAAGACATTAAACTTACTGTTTGACTAGTTTCACAAGCAATTGAAAGCACAAAAACAGTGGCTGTGCAAGGTACTGGGCTTCTGTCATATCCTGTGCAACTTGACAAGTCCAACTCTGGACCTCTGTCCATAACTCTGGCACGTTCCCCCTTCGAGTACACTTTCATACCCTTGGAATTGTAACTCATCCCACATTGTATTCCTACTTCCTCATTCATACATAAAGTTATGTCCTACTCATCTGTCTTAGTCCTGCTTTGTAGCTGTCTCTGATCCAGTGTCTGTCTCACTTAGGAGCACTGCTCTGGTGAGGTCCCATCTCTGTTCCTAATTACTCAGCTACTACTTACTCATTACATCTTACGAACTCTGTTAGTAATCTCATTTCTGATCGTATATAAACCTTCACTACTACTCTTGTAAAGTTAGTTTGAATATCAACTCTGAACACCACTCCTGTCTTCTGTCCGAGTCTCAACGACTCACTCTGATCCTCTGCTCGACTTGACATTTGACCTTGTCGAATCCAAACCTCTGATCTTACTACATCCTCAAAATCTGGGACATCGGACTCAAGCAAGGGCACACCACATAAGGTGAAGCCAAGTCCTGACACCCTCAAGTAACTCTGGTCCTTCGGAGTTGCATCGGAGTTGTCCATTTTTAATAGTATATTTGGACTCCCACTTGCAAACAAGTCTCACATTATGGCTACACACACCACTAGATCCTAGACTCGCACCATCAGCATCAACCTCTCCACATCCCCACATTACAATCCGTTGAGTGCATTCAGTAGCAGTTGGTGAGGCCCAGAACTCATTGGCCAGTTCTGAAGCTTCTCCGCTTGATGAACCCCCACCTCCGCCTTACAGTTGCGACCTCTCCTGGAGTTCCCTACTCCAGAAGTGTGCATCGTCGAGCTACAGTACCTACTGACGATGACTCCACCACCTCTCCACTCTCAAGCCAGCACTCGAATCAAAGAGTGCAGGCTGCCCTCTTCCCAAATGATGACATCTTGGACTTCCCCGGAGATGACCCATCAGATAATGATTCTGACTTTCCCAATGACGATGTTCCCTCTGACTCCAACAGCGAGTACATCCTGCAAGACACTCTCACACTGCTCACTGATGCCATCAAAGGCCTTGCTTGCTCCATGTGTCATCTCTCTGACCACACCCCACACACTAAGGCCCGGAAACCGAATTAGTTTGATGGGACTGAGCCCTGCAAACTCTGGGTCTTCCTGGTTCAGTGTGAACTCAACTTCCAAGACCGCCCAAAGGCTTTCAGAATGGACTGCACCAAAGTCACCTTTGCGCAGTTCTATCTAAAGGGCATGGCTCTGGAGTGGTTCAAACCAGACCTCCTCCAGATGGAAGATCCCACTTTCCATCTGCTCTGGATGGACGATTTCAAAGAGTTCGTCCTAGAACTCCAGACCAACTTTGGTCCACATGACCCTGTCAGAGATGCAGAGCACCAGCTCAACCACTTGTCGATGAAGGATACTCAACACATCAACAAGTATGTGGTTGAGTTCAACCAGATTGCTTTGCAAGTCCATGATTACGGAGAAGGTGCCCTCCAACACCACTTCTACAATGGTCTGCCGGACTGCATCAAGGATGAGATATTGCAGGTTGGGAAACCCCCAATGCTCTCCAAACTCCGAAGCCTCACACACGCTATTAACACACACTATTGGGAGTGCAAGTCGGAAGTCAGCAGGCAGACTAAAGTGTCAACCCCATCCTCTGCTCTGAAACCATCCACCCCTGCCCCACCTTGAAACTCCTGACCTGCTAGCAAGCCTGGTGGTCAGAGTTCCTCTCCCAATTTCACATAATTGTTTGCTTTTGCCCTGGACGACTTGGTGCAAAACCTGATGCCCTTACTAGATGCTGTAACATCTATCCCAAAGAGGGGGATAAGGACTACACTCATGTCAATCCACATAATTTCTGCTCCATTTTTACATAGGAATAGCTCGCTTCTTCCCTCCGCACTACTTATCTTGTAGCTCCAGTACTCCGGGCTAGCACCCTGTTTGATATAGAGCAACTCCACAGCAACATCCTATCTACACTCCCTTCTGACCCACTTGCTGAACTACATATGTCCTCTCCCAATCTGGACTTACACTGGTCAGTTGATGAAGACAGCTTCCTCCATGTCGACAAGCGCATCTATATCTCCAATGCCAATGACCTCCAACTCCAAGTCCTCCAGTACAAACACGACCACCCCCTCTCCAGACATTTCAGCCAAAATTGGATATTGGAACTTGTATGACACAAATACACCTGGCCAAGGATAAGGACGTTCATAAAAGAATATGTCTCCTCCTGCACCACTTGCACCTGTGCAAAGGTTCTGTTATGATTTACTCTTTTCTTTTCTTTTCGTTTCTTCCTTTCATCAGTCATCCTCACTCTTGTCTCGTCCTCTTGATTTCCCTAGACCATTCACTACACAGTGGGACTCCATGTAGTCAAACCCCTTTTCTCTCACAATTTGTACTTCTATGCTGACATCATACGGAAGATCTCTTCCTATTCCCACTTCATAGGATCTCTCTGGTGCTGCGGCTTGGTCATCCCCTTCCTATGCTTACTTTGTATATAAACCTCATGTTCCATAGTCAATCCCCAATTTACACCTACTTGGTGAACTTGCATCATTGTTCCTCCGGACCTCTATAAGTTGTCATTCTACTTTGAGTGGATGCTTCTTCTATGTCTCGACTTCACTCTCGCTGAGTGAACCCTTGACCATGACAAGGAAGACCCTTCGTCGCAGAACCCTTGACCCTACAACAAGGAAGACCCTCTGTTGTTGAACCCTTGATCCTACCTAGGGATCCCCCATCTTGTAGCCTATCAAGCTACCCCCTGACCTCTGTAGCTTGTTGCTACTCAACCATCCAAGTTAACGCCTATCCCTACCTGGGGTAGTTGTAACATAAGGTGTAAATTCTCTACCTCAAGGCTATCGCTGTTATAGTCCTCCACCCACCATTGCTCACCAATGTCCCACTCTAAACCCTGCTTGGTGGAGCTCTCGTGCATGTGCCGAGACACCCCCCACCAACAACACACCCTCTGACCACGAAGAAGAATCTTCAGACGTTGACGTTGACCTCCTGTCCCAACAACAACAGGATGCTGCCCTTGACCTATTGCACCAGCTCTCGAGCTGTCTACACCTACCAAGAACCCCTACCCCACCGACCCCACCTTCTCCTACACTGTTGATGGCAGTACTCTTGTTCTCCTTACCACCCCCTCCCTCATCACACATGTCTTCAGCAGCTCGACCTACTGAACTTCATATTGGTACACCTGAAGCCTATGATGGCTTTTTTGACACCTCTGTGCCTTGGTTGAACACCATTCAGTTCTACCTCTATGTCAATGCCAAAGTCTATGACACTGACGCCAAACAAATTGCCTTTGCCTTGTCTTACATGACCAAGGGACCAGCCCTCACCTGGGCCACTACCTATTGACAAAATGCTATCACTGGCGTCACCATCACTCTCAGCTCTTTTGCCGACTTCATTACTACCTTCGAGAAGGCATTCAAGCACCGCAATACCACGGGCAACACCATCACTTGGCTGTCCACCAAGCACATGGTCAAGAAGTGAGATAACTCGTACTCTCCCCCCCTCACACAATACACATCCGAATTCCAGAACAATGCCTTTTTCGCCAAGATCACTGACCTGAACGTCTTCATTGGGTACTACTCCACCGGGATCCCCTCAGGACTCATGTGACAGGTCATGTCTATGGACACAGTACTCGCTACCATCAAAGAATGGTATTCTCGGGCCATTCATTTCCAGACCCAATGGGAGAGAGCTGACGAGATCGCCAAGAGGTACAACAAACCTGCTGCCCACACGTACCACTCTTTCTCCTCCCCCACCCCATTCAAGACCCGCGACCCTGATGCTATGGATGTTGACATCATCTCCATTCTGAAACTCACCCCGGAAGAGCGGAAATGCTGCTTTGATTAAAAACTCTGCTTCTGCTGCCGTCAACCAGGCTATATCACCACTGCCTGTACCACCTTCGCTTCTTCCGTCAAGAAGGCAAAAACCTCCCCCATCAAAAAGGTTAGGGTCGTCGAAAAGGAGGAAGAGGACTCCAACAGAGAGACCATCAGACAGGTTTCTTCAGGTTTTTAAATTGGGAAACACCCTCGATGCATGTTTTCCCTTCTCTTAGTTGTGCTGTAACTGTAGAGTTGAAATTGAAAGGCATTCACATTCCTGTTCAACTCCTTGTTTCCGCACACACTAAGAAAGCTGTCGACACCAGAGCCCTTGTGGACAGTGGTGCAGAGATCTCCTGCATCAACTATCAATTCGTGCAAAAGCACAAACTCCCGACCACTTGACTCCACACCCCCATCCATGTTCAAAATGCCGACACCTCATTCAATAAAAACAGAGATATCAAATTCACATGCGATCTCTTCGTCAACATCAAGGGCATCCTTTTGTGAACAACCCTCCATGTCATCTCCTGTGGAAAGGAGAACATCATCCTCGGCCAACCCTGGCTCCATTCTTGTAACCCGACCATTGACTGGGCAGCTAATACCCTCACCCTCGATGAAACCCTCAACCAATCTGCCAACCTCTATCACACGAGGACCAAATCAACCCTTGCTGAAACAAATGAACCTTCGTCTCAACCAGGTCATGCCGACATTAATCTCATGACCTGTTACCATCTTTGCAGCTTCCTACAGAAGGAGACCGACGAACGAGAGTATCTACGAAACATGGATCGAAATTGTGTTATGCACCAAATCATCTGAGGGGGTTATAAGTATGTTGCCTCTTCTGTCATCGCCAAACTTACCATCACCACTGAACTTGCCGAAGCTGCCGAGAAGGTGAAACCAAAACTGACCCTCCCCACTGCATATGCTGACTATGCCTCCATCTTCTCAAAAAAAGCCACCAACCATGTTCCCCCATCACGCCTGTATGATCACGAGATCAATGTCAAAGAGACTTTTATCCCAAAGATCAGGAAAGTCTACCCCCTCTCTCCTCACGAACAAAAGGTCACTGAAGACTTTCTCAATGAACATCTCAAGATAGGGAAGATTCACCCATCAAACTCCCCCCAAGCCTCCCCCTTCTTCTTTGTCAAAAAGAAGAATGGTGATCTCTGTCCCTGCCAGGATTACAGGTATATCAATGAACATACTGTTCATAATGCCTATCCCCTCCCTCTAGTCTCCAACCTCATCGACAAGCTCAAAGGAGCAACCACCTTCATCAAATTCGATGTCCGTTGGGGATATAACAATGTGCATATCAAAGACAGTCATCAATGGAAGGCCGCTTTCATCACGCATTGAGGCCTCTATGAACCCACAGTCATGTTTTTTGACCTCTGCAACTCTCCTGCGACCATCCAACGGTTCATGAATGACTCCTTCCAGGATATAATCACTGCAGGATGGCTCATCATTTACATGGATGACCTCCTCATCTTCTCCCCCAATGATGCCACACATACCGAGCGAACCAAGCACGTTCTCCAACGAATGACCAAACTCAACCTTCATCTCAAACTCGAGAAGTGCACCTTCGCTACCAACGAAGTGGAATACCTTGGGATGATCATCCGTCCTAACCAGCTGGCCATGGATCCCGTTAAGCTCAACGGAATTGCCAAATGGCCTGCCCCCACTAAGGTCACCAGAGTCCAATCATTCCTTGGCTTTGCCAACTTCTATCGTTGGTTCATCCATGATTACTCAATGATCACCCATCCCCTCATCAACCTCACCAAGCTTAATCAACCTTGGGTTTGGTCGAAAGAATGTCAAGACACATTTGATCATCTCAAACATCTCTTCCTTTCCAAACCAGTCCTCCACCTACCCAACTTCTCTGCTCCCTTCACCATTGCCACTGATGCCTCAAAGTATGCTATGGGCGCCATTCTTTTACAGACTGACACCAATGGTGAGTGGCACCCCTGCTCCTACCTTTCGCAATCCTTCTCCCCTGCCAAAAGGAACTATGACATCTATGATCATGAGCTCCTTGCTGTCATCTGCATGTTAAAGTTGTGGTGCCACTACCTCTATGGCTCCCCCTTCCCAGTCCAGGTTTTCACTGACCACAAAAACCTGTTGTACTTCAAATCACCCCAGAACCTCAATTGTCAACAAGCCTGCTGGCTCCTCAATCTTGCCAACTTTGACCTTAAAATTATTCATGTCTCTGGCCGCCTTCTTGCTGGCCCGGACGCACTTTCCTGTCGCCCTGATCTTATCCCAGCGTCCGATGTAGACAACACAGGTGTTACCCTCCTTCCCCCTTCCCTGTTTGTCAATTTAATTGACACCTCCCTGGCCTTCCTCATCCAATGGTCCTCTTTCTTGGATCCCCTCGTCCTCCAACACCTCCAAGCAATCAACACCTCCGTGCCTACTTTCCTTCGCGCCCACCTCTCCGATTGGTCATACATGGACGGCATCCTGTCCTACCATAACCATGTATATGTCCCACTTGACGATTCCCTCCATCGCTTGATCCTCCAGCGCTGTCATGATCATGAGTCTGCCGGCCACCCTGGCTACCTTAAAACCCAACAACTTGTGTCCACAGACTTCTGGTGGCCCAGTCTCACCTCTTACGTTTGCGCTTATGTGTCTGGCTGCCCTGCATGTCAGCAGAATAAGGCGAACACCCATCCCATGATACCCCCCTTGACCCTGATCCGCTCTGCCACCTCGCTCCCTTTCTGCCAGATCTCTTGCAACCTCATCACTGACCTCCCCCCGTCCTCCGACTTTGACTCCCTGTTGGTCGTGGTCGACCATAGGCTTATGAAGGGGGTAATTCTCTGTCCTATGAAGAAATCAGTGACCGCCGAGGGGATCACAACCCTCTTTTTCCACAAAGTATACCTCCGCTTTGGTCTTTACAACAAGATCATCTCCAATCAAGGACCCCAGTTTGCCTCGGCCTTTGCCAAAGAACTCGGGAAGCTCCTGAAATATGACCTTTCTCTCTCTACTGCCTACCACCCCCAATCCAATGGAGAAATGGAACGGGTCAACCAGGAGATCGAAACCTACCTCCGGATCTTCTGTGGCAATGAACCCACTACTTGGGCCGAAAAGATCTCTCACACCAAATTCACCCACAACCACTGACCCCACTCTGTCACTGGTCAATCTCCAATCTTCCTTCTCATGGGATATGAACCCTGCGCCCTTCCTTCAGTTGTTCCCGACTCCACAATTCCTGCTCTAGAAGAGCATATCCAGAAACTCTCTGCTGCAAGGAATGAAGCCTTGGCAGCCCACGAACTTGCATGACAAGTCATGGCCTCTCACACTCGTCATCACTTCATGCCATTCAAGAAAGGTGATTGGGTTCGGCTAGAAGCCAGAAACCTGAAATGCTCTGTCACTGACCTGAAGTTCGCATTGAAACGAGAGGGTCCTTTCACCATCACAGATGTCCTATCTCCAATCGTCTATAAACTCCATCTTCTGGCTACATGGAAGATCCACCCAGTCTTCCATGCTTCACTGAAAGGAACCTTCAATGAACAAGAGAAAGAAACCTAGACCTAATATCTGAAGCGTTGCTAACTAAAGCAATATGCAACAGAGAGAAAGGCAATTTCAAGGTTAGGGGAAACATGGTACTCTACCGGCTACTTATATACTACCGATAGTGGCGCACGGACCGTGCTGTGCTATGACGTCGTAGGGCACTGGGTATGACATCACAGGAACGAGGAAATGTTAGTGTCCAATGGCAAAAGAGGGAGACGATGGAATGAGATGCGCATGGTATACGCATGTAAGTGAAATGGTAGTCCGGAGCGCTCTGGGCGTGGCTACGTGTGATATATCTAAGGGGAACTAAATAGGTATGGAAGCGAAAGGGAAGTGAAGGAGTGATGCGTGGGGCATCGCATGGGGTGATCGTTGGATCGGGTATCGAGACGGGATCGTATCGGGTGATAGATCGGGTCTTGTCTAGGTCTTGTGATCTGACGTTCGCCTGATCAGTACTTGGGTTAATCTAGTGTGGGCTTGATTAGTACTTGGTGGCGGTATCGTGGAATAGTGTCGGGAGTGATCTATGGCGTGAGCCGGAGATCAGGGCGAGCGGGGAGTCGGGGATCTGGAGGCGGGCTCCTGATTAGTACTTGTGTAGCGTACCGAGCTCTGCGTCAGGTACTGCCTACAGGTGTCGTGCGCGTAACGAGCGTATACGTGACAGAGGGGTTCTGTCATCGTACGGCGTTATGTCACATGATGTGGCTACCAAGCTCTGCATCAGGCAGGTCCACAAGGGGTGGCATAGTTTATAGGCGTGCGGGCCTTGTTTGTGGCTGTGAGGCCGGGGGTTTAGCCGTGGGGCTACTTGGTGTCGTAGTGCATCGGGTACGACTAGGGTACTGCCGGCGAAAGTGTACGTAGGTGTGTGCGGTCGTGTGGTGTATCGTATGGGGGCGGATACGGTGAGTGACTACTCTAGGTGTATGCGAGGTAAGGCTAGGGTGGAGGTTGGGTGAATGGTAGGCGAGTGTATCATCTATAGGTAGTGCGAGAGTGTAGGTAGGGGTGCTAATAAATAGGTGGTATAATGAGTGATCGTTTCATTCACTCCTCACCCTGTGCCAGGAAAACGCCACTTATGGCAGACACTTCATCAAACCACCACCTGACCTGATAGCCGGTGAAGAGGAATACAAAATTGATAAGGTCTTGCGACATTGCGGCTCCCCGTCTCACCACTCCTTCCTGATCTGATGGAAAGGATACTCTGCAGAAGAAGACTCCTGGGTCCCCAAGTGGGATCTGAAATATGCCAAGTCCACTCTGCTCAACTATAAGAAATGTCATCCCAGAACATTCTCTCCCATCGCCTCTCTCACCCACACACCATGACCATTCCCCTCATTGTTAACACTATGACCTCCTCCAATGCCACTGTGTCTTCCTCCCCACATAATGTTTCTACGATATCTTATAGCAGTATTGTCTCTTCTACTCTCTCCTCTCCTTTGTCACTCTTGCATTTTGACACCCCTCTTAACGATGACTCTCACCCTGGTTCTCCTTTTATACCTTCTCCCCGTGGTGAACCTAGCCTTCCATGCCCACCGACACCAGTCTCGTTAGCCTCCACCCCCACGCTGATCATGTTAGTGGACATCCCCATCTACACCACACATCTTCACAACGACTTCCAAGACCTAGCCGAGGTTACCCACCTCATGGAAAACCTCGAAGACCTGTGCATGGCACCAGGTCTCAGAGCCCATCTAGATTACGCCTCCCCTTTGTACTCCCTCTACAAAGCCTATCTACAAGTGGCCAACCTGGACACAATCACCAATCATACTACTGCCAATGCCCATCTCTCCTTGACCCAACTCCGCCTTTGGGGTATCTCCAGCAAACTAAAGGCGGCACTCCTTAATGCCCTCCACCAGCTAGGAGCCATAGAACTCCTTGATGACCTTGACAGATACATGAGAGACTTAGCCAACCATCCCTTGCCAGTAGCACTCCCTGCACCCTCCACACCATCTGTGTCATCGTCCCCTCTGGGTGACGAAGAACTCGCTGTCGTTCGCTGCAAAGAGGCTTACTGGATGGGTCATGACGGATCAGTTCCAGTTGGACCTTCTCACCCTCGTTACTTCAAATCCTGTTACCAGTGCCACTGTCTTGGTCATGTATGAGTTTGCTGCCCGGTCTATCAATGCCCCCAATGTCTTTGCTGGGAACCCAGTCACACACAGGCCCACTGCCCATTGCATCATTGTCTTAATCCACAAACTCCACCCACCTCGTTGTTCCCCTCTTCATCATCATCTGGTCATGTATCCTCCTCCCCCCACTTGATCCGCCATGTATTGCCCCCTCACTCTACCCACAGCAATCATCTCACGCGCCGTCACCCCTCCCTCAATCGCCTCACTTAGGAGGTCACTCATCTCAACCGCACTACCGTCATGTGGGACATTTACGACGACCCAGACGTCTTTGACAGCGTCACCATGAGCAACATGACTGGATCCCCTTGTGGTTCATACCAAGGTTTGGACTAGGTCATTCAGTGGAACTTCACACGTAGTAGGGGGGTAATGTTACGATTTACTCTTTTCTTTTCTTTTCATCTCTTTCTTTCATCAGTTGTCCTCACTCTTGTCTCATCCTCTTGATTCCCCCAGACCATTTGCTACACAGTGGGACTCTGTGTAGTTGAAACCCTTTTCTCTCATGATTTGTACATACTTCTATGCTAACGTCATACAGAAGATCCCTTCCTATTCCCACTCCATAGGATCTCTCCGATGCTGCGGCTTGGTCATCCCCTTCCCACGCTTACTTTGTATATAAACCTCACATTCCATAGTCAATCCCCAATTTACACCTACTTGGTGAACTTGCATCATCGTTCCTCCGGACCTCTATAAGTTGTCATTCTACTTTGAGTGAATGCTTCTTCTACATTTCGACTTCACTCTCGCTGAGTGAACCCTTGACCATGACAAGGAAGACCCTTCGTCGCAGAACCCTTGACCCTACAATAAGGAAGACCCTCTGGTGTTGAACCCTTGATCCTACCTAGGGATCCCCTGTCTTATAGCCTATCAAGCTACCCCCCGACCTCTGTAGCTTGTTGCTACTCGACCATCCAAGTTAATGCCTATTCCTACCTGGAGTAGTTGTAACAGGTTCCAAGACACTGACCCTATGGGTTGTTGAAACAACTCCCCATCCTGGAGAAGCCATGGAATTCCATCTCTATGAATTTCATTGAGCAACTCCCCTTGTCCTCCGGATTTACCACTATCCTCATCATTGTGGACCAATTATCCAAACAGTGCATTTTCATCCCAACATCTGACACAGTAACATCCCTGGACTTGGCAAAACTATTCCTACTCCATATCTTTTCTAAGCACAGAGTTCCCTCTCACATTACCTCCGATTGAGGTTCGGAATTCGTCTCTCATTTCTTCCACTCACTTGGGAAAGCTCTCAACATCCGCCTCCACTTCACCTCCGGTTATCACCCTGAAGGAGACGGTCAGACAGAATGGATGAACCAGATGCTTGAACAGTATCTCTGTGTGTATTGCAACTACCAGCAAGACAACTGGTCCAAACTTCTTTCATTAGCAGAGTTCACATACAACAATGCTCCGAGTGCTACTACTGGTGTCTCCCCGTTCTTCGCCAATAAAGGCTACCATCCCAACGTTACAGTACATTCTGAGCGTGACCTCACCTCCATTAAAGCCTGTGAATATTCCGTAGACCTTGATTCCCTCCATGAATACCTTCATGAAGAAATGGCTGCTGCCCAAAAGCATTACCAAGGACCCGCAGATGCTAAATGATCTTCAGCACTGGACTTCAAAGTCGGTGACCCGGTCTTCGTGAAAGCCAAGTACTTCCACTCCACTAGGCCTTTGAAGAAACTCTCCAAGAAGAACCTAGAACCCTATCCAATCATTGTGCAGGCAGGCTCTCACTCCTTCACACTCCGACTCCCCGAGTTAATAAAGTCTGTTTATCCAGTCTTTCATGTCTCACAATTAGAACCCTCCATACCCAACACCATACTGTACCTAACCAGGTATAATCTCCGCCACCTCCACTTGAAGTAGATGGAGAACCAGAGTATGAAGTTTCAGAGATCCTTGACTCGAAGATAGACTGACATTGCTGGAACTGCAAACTCCTGTACCTTGTCCATTGGTCAGAATATGAAGGAATAGACAAAGAAACCTCATGGCTTCTAGCCACTGAACTCAGTCATGCTTCCAAACTTGTCTGCGACTATCACACTCGCTACCTGGACAAACCCAGACCTCACTCTGCATGATCGGACACAAACTCCATTAGATGAAGAAAAAAGACAAGTAAATCTAAAACTACTACTAAACTTCTTCCTCTACTCCCTCCTCTTCACTCTCCTCCCCATTCTCCTCAATTACCTCCACAGCCAATCCGGCCAACTCCACATCTGCCTCTTCCTCTTTCCCTTCCCTTATCTCCTCCAAGTCCAGCTCCTCACTTCCATACACCTCCTCCACCTTCACGTTGACCAGGCGCTCTAGCAGCACATTTTGCCACTCCAAATGCCTGTTCTGGAACCTCAGGGCATTCTGGATCTCCCGAAGGATCTCCATTAGCCCCAGTAGCACCCCTGGTTCTGCTTCATCCGTGTTGGAGCTGCTAGGCCCTGCCTTGCTGGTCTCCACCCTCTGCTTCTTCTTCCGCTTCTCCAGCTGCTCCTCGCTGGGCTGCTCACACTTCGCTTTCGCATTGTGACACTTGATGCACAACTTTGACTTCCCAGGGCCGAGCACACACTCAAGGCCCCGGTTGTCACAGCAGATGCACAACTGCTCCACTGCCTCCCTCTTCTTTCTCTGTTTGATGCTTTGACATGCCCTAACCTCCTTCACCTGTAAAGTCTGGTTAGTTTTGTCAAACTCCAGTTAATGTGACTCACCCTGTGTACAGCCTCCTTCTCAGCCTCATGGCATGCCTTCTCTTCCTCCTTGCACACCTTCTGCTCAGCCTCCTCATGTGCCCTCCTCTCCGCCTCCTCTTTCTGGGCCCATGCTCGTCTCTGCCATTCGGCATACTTGGCCATGCTGACCTCCTTGTTGTTGTTCTCATTCTCTGCAATACACTCATTGGACCACTCCTTGATGTTGTTGAGGTTGGACATGGAAGGGAATAAGGGTAATGCAGAATTGGCCAGGGCACACCCTCACCCTTTATATTCTTTTTTCAGACTCCAATTTTTTCCTCCACTTCAATTTTCCCCCACTCCGCATTGTCTCTCACCTAGGCCTTCAGGAGTTCAGACCTAAGAGGGGGATACTGTCATATCCCATGCAACTTGACAAGTCCAACTCTGGACCTCCATCCATAACTTTGGCGCATTCCCCCTCAGAGTACACTCTCATACCCTCAGACTTGTAACTCACCCCACATAGTATTCCTACTTCCTCATTTGTATATAAAGTTATGTCCTACTCATCTGTCTTAGTCCCACTTCATAGCTGTCTCCAATCCAGTGTCTGTCTCGCTTAGGAGCACCACTCCAGCGAGGTCCCATCTCTGTTCCTAATTACTCAGCTACTATTTACTCATTACATCTTACGAACTCCATTAGTAATCTCGTTTCCAATGATATATAAACCTTCAATTCTCTGCTCAACTTGACATTCAACCACGTCGAGTCCAAACCTCTGATCTTACTATGTCCTTGAAATCCGGGACATTGGACTCAAGCAAGGGCACACCATATAAGGTGAAGCCAAGTCCCAACACCCTCAAGTAACTCCAGTCCTTTGGAGTTGCATTGGAATTGTCTGTTCTTAACAGCTTCTATCATCAGCAAATAGTGAGTTGTCTATCTTGTATCAATAATAGCATGAAATAACCAACTCACCATGTTGGTGGGCTAGCTAAAGCCTTGCAGGATGAACATAGTGGCCACACTGATGGCAAAGCTGAAGGCAAGAAGTCAGTCAAGAAAAAAATGATCCTGTGCAAGACCATCAGCAACATCTGGACTGAACAGCAGACTGGAGAAGTAGAAGTCAAGGAGCACCTGCTGGCATCAACACATGGTGGGAACTGTGAGAAATATTTGGTCAGATGTGCATATTCTTTGACTTGCTCATACTGTAGCCATGCTATTACTGATGGAGGCAATATTATTTTTTCTCAACATCAAATCATCTAGTTCAACCACTGGCAGGAATGCATTGATCAGTAGAGTCAGCAGCTGGGCAACTGACATAGTCATCAAATCCACTGACAGTGTCAAGAAACCCTTACAGAGCATACATTTGGGCCTGAAGAAATCACTGCTATCTGCAAGCACATCATCCACAACTGGCTCAAAGACTTTGATGGTTAGTGATGCAACAGGTCCCCTGCCAAGCAAGACCTTCTTTTCTGTGGGTGGAACTGAAAAAATAGTCAACAATGCTGTGGACAAGCCTGAGGATCTCATAACCAATGGGATGGATGACTTGGTGGGCAGCTTTGGTGACAACAATCAGGACAATGAGATGGAAAGAATGGCTGCTCTGCTCAACAGAAAACAAATAGTAGATTGTCTGTTTAAAAAGTAGCAGATTACTCACAATGCTCAACATAGAACACCATTTCCATTACCAGCAGCCTAAGCCTTGACGATGACTCTAAAAGCCTGGTGCTGCCCTGGGCCAATGGCTCCTCCACTCAAGTCAAACTTGGACCTGAGAGCCAAGCACAACTGTTGGTTGATGAACCCTTTGAAGTCAACCCTGAAAGTTAGCTGCCTTAGGATTCTCAGATCAATTGCACCCTCAAGAAGAAGCACTCAGAGCTGCAAGACATGTATTCCTCCTCATCCAAGGCTGAAGACTATGGTGAGGAGGCTGTGACAAGGGCTGTTGAGAGTGCCTATCATGATATTGATGTGGAAATGGTTGCAAAGGAAGAATCACAGAACAGGCAGAGTGCATTGTGACTAACTATCCAGGTGAGTTGTCTATTACAGCAATGCATACACATGTTTACTCAATATTGACAAAATTAAATCCCCATCAGATCATGATAACAGCCATCAACAAACCAATCAAAGGTAAACCAGCAAATGCCTGGCCTAGTGGAGAGCTGATAAACATGCACTTTGGCCTCTACGATAGCATGCAGATTGAGTTAGATTGGTTCAAGAAAGATCCATGGCAAGATGGTTGGAAATCTAGAATTCTTCCTACTCTTTGTCTCTGGGCTGGGGCCCAATCTAATGTGTGGACTACCCTGAAAGATATAATAGCTAGCATTCTGACAATCATAATACCTGTCATATTCCCTGACTCGAACATTTTCACTTGTGGGCTTATGTTAACACACAAGTATGTTGGAGCAGTATATACTCTGCTTACATTGATATTGTGGCTGATCCTCTTTGATAGGCTTACCAGCACCTTTGTAACTGGAGACATGCTGTGGGCTCAGCAGCCCTTGCACTGTGCATGAGCTTTTTCATGGATGTCTCACAAGATGACATCATGAACAAAGTTACTGAACTTCTCAAGAACAATAGTTTTCTTTATAAGGATCTAGACACTGGTGAACCCAAGAAAGCCTTCCATTCTGACTTTATTGTCCATTTGCTCGCCATAACATACATTCCTTTGATCAAAGATCATGCCCATGTTGATGGCATCGAAACAATGACACTTACATCGAGCAGCATCAAAGGAATATTAGGTCTATGTGGCACTGCAGTATTTTTATTTTTTGGTAGTACCAATTCTTCAACACTTACTTGATATCTCTTCAACAAACAGATCAAGTGCAGCTTACAACTCTCCAGCATTGTTGGATTAGAGGCCCTTGTGAAAGGCAAAACCATGTTGTGCACTCCTGTCACATTTAACAAACAGGCTGGCAGAGCAATGATGAGTGAACATGTGTTTTCCAACCAGAAGTGGGGAGATGCTATGCAAGAACTTTCTCATGCAGCAGAGTGTCACTCTAATGTCCAGCTTGCAGGAGTTCTTGAGAAAGTGTGATCTGTTGTCCGTCAGTTTGAGCATAATGCTGGCAGCAAGAACGTGGACTTAGAAGATTCCAAGAATGAATATGCTCAGATTTGTGAGTAGCCTCATCATCTTTCCAAATATACAAACATGTTTTATTAGGACCTTCATTGCTGATTCCACTGCTGCCATTCCCATGCTGCAAGTCTTGTTCTCATGTTGCCAATCAAGCTCTTCATCCCATTCCTCAGTCATCACATGCTAATTGCTTCACTATTTAGTTTTTTCCCTGCCAATACATGTCTCAACTCTCAACTACTATGATGGACCATCTACCCTTTGTATCATCTCTATTTTCACCTCTTCCTCACTTCTCTGTTTGGTCCTCCTGCACACCACTGGACCACCTATCTCACCACCTAATTTTTTTCTTGTTTCTGTTTCACTCTAATCTTTGAAATATACACAGTATTTTGTTTTCATTCACACAGTCAAAAGTTCTAAAGTAAGTACAGTTGATATGCTCATAATGTATAAGGTCAGGACCCCAAAAACCTAATACATTACTATGGTTATGCAAGATAGCGATGCATGACAAGGGTGACTCATCACTGTCACAACTTATCCTGGACCTTACTACACTACTTGTTATATTTATCTATCCAAAGTCATCTGCTTCACATTGTTAAACTCCTGTCACCATAAATGTGCATGAAAATGACACAGCTGCTTCAACAACTTGAAGATGTCCTTGGCCTCAGCATACTCCAACACTGCCCCTGCAAGTTGCTCACATAACAACATTGCCTGAACCCTTGTGACACATGTCTCTGGTTTATCCTCTTCATCTGAGTCAATCTCTTCCTCATTTTTTTTGCCACCTGAGAAAATCTCCATTTCACGAATCTTGATCTCTTCAGGAGGATCCAGGATATCATCCACAGTCAGTAGGGTGTTAAAGATGCAGTTTCATGCTTTGAGATCTTTGATGGATTGGGTGAGTTCGTCCTGTACTTATTTGAGTTGAGGGACTTGAAGATCCTTTGGGCTAAGTGGAATTTGGATTTTGAGTCCTGGTTGGCAGATGGCTGCTTGCTCAAGAGGTTTGATGGCCATTAGAGCAGCCTGAACATCCCCTTTGGCATTCATGACAGCCCAGAGGGCTGGTCACCAGTCTGTGTCAATGAAACAGCCACCAAGATGAGCTTGAAGACAAATTTCAGCATTTGGTAGTGAGAGGTCTGTTGTTGCAAATTCATGGATAATCTTCCATGTGAGAGGGTCAGTATGTGAGGTTGTTGATTGGGATGATGAGGATAAGTTGACAAAGGACTCAAAATCCAACCTGCCATCCACAATATAGGTTTCACTCTCAAAGATAAAATAAAAATAAGTAACAGTCTGAGACATGCCAGTGAATATGTGGCTTATGGCTGAATACAGTACATGCATGATTCCAACAGTTTTGGATGGTCTCTGGCATCACACAACTCCATGTCTCATTTTCCATTACCATAGCTTCTAGAAGGTCTGTCTTGTAGATCTTATGTTCACTGGCCTTGTCCAGATCAATTGCTTGCTTATTAAAGTTATGACAGTACAAGGCCTTGAAGCATTGGATGATGCCAGCATCGCAGGGTTGGATGAACACTGTCATGTTTGGCTCAAAATATTCAAGCTGAATGTTTAATGGTTCATATGATATGAAATGCCTAGAGAAATTGTCAACCAATAGAATAATGTTCTGGTTTTCTCCCTTCATCTTAATGTTAAGCTTCTTCACCCACCTGGCAACACAATTGCTAGTGAACCAAACATAGGCCTAGGCTAAATGATCTCACTCCTTGAAAAGCTCTGAGATCATCCAGGCCTTCTTGTTGTTATAGTAATAAAATCCACGTTTCTCAGGGGTTTTCTTTTTAAAGCATCATGGCTTGGCTGCCTTGCCAACAAAAAACAAATCGAGTTTCTCACTGCCATCTGTGTTGCATGCAACCACAATGGTAATTCAGAATTTTTTTTTTTTTGCCACTCATTTGCTTTATAGCAAGGTCACAGTCAGGTGGAGCACTAGAAATAATTTGCAAATAAAGTTTGATAAGATAACAACAAGAGCTTACTGGTGATTGAATGATGTTTCATCCACATTGAAGCAGTCACATGGAGCATAGTTTGCAAGAAGTTGTCAGCACCATACTTGATCAGCTTCAACAGCATCAAGGTCAACTAAAGCAGCCTTCCCATGTTGGCAAATTTCATGAAGTTTGTAGGTGTTACAAAATGATCGCACCCAGCTTTCCCCTGATAGTCTCTCAGTCTCAGGAACTTGAAACTTATTCTCAAATCTCTTTTGCTTGTCCCTCAGCATTGAACCTGAGACAGTCTCACCTCTCTGAGCCATATTCTGCACCCAAAGTACAAGTGCACATTCAACATCAGGCCTGGTAACAACCCAAGGCCTCTTTGATGACAAGGCAGTGGGGTTGTTATTAGCATGAGCCTCCATATTGCAGTGTTCTTAAAGCTTGCAAGATAAGGTTGATTGATTGAAGATCAGGGCACCTTCATGGCATGTCTGGAAGTGCTCCACAATGCCAGCTTGGAAAACATCTGGGTGTGTATCAATGTAAGCATAAACCAACAGCCAGTCTGTGAGAGTAAGGTTTTGGCATAACATTTGCTTTGACAGCTGTGCGGAGGTTGCAGGCCCATCTTGGGTATGCTTCTGCTGTTTCACTGGCAGGCAATTGGTGGGTTTTTCTTGAGGCTTCTGTTTCACATGGAGCATTTTGATGTTGGGAAAGTTTTTGTTACTGTGAGAAATGGCAAGATTCATGTTTACAGTACAAATTTTTCAGTTTGTCCAACCCTGATAGCTCCATCATAATGCATATGTACCCATAGCTACCCAATGCATTATGCAATATGCATTAGCTCATCCACTTTGGCTGGGCCCAACATGACAGATATGCATTACTACCATATGCATTATGAGCATATCAACTGTACACTGAAAGCACATGAAAGATCCAAAGTGGGTCAACAACAAAGTGTGAAAGTGTGAAAGCAGATGAGCCTGAAAGCATGAAAGGGACTTTAAAGATGGCAGATCTACTTGAAAAGTGATCAATTGCTTTACGAGCATGATTTCAAAAGTGTGCACAAAGTTCGTGAAAAGCTCAGTAAAGTAATTGTAGGATTTGCTAATGGAGAACAATCAGTGCAGGGTGAGCTAGAACATCACCATGTCAAAGGATTCTATTCAAGGACAACCAAGAATGCCTTTATCTGCACAATTGTGAAACATCAATGATGCAAGCAGCCACTTCACAGGATACATGTGAAAAACCACATAGTAACTGAAGGAAGCCATGACATAGCACACACATCATCAACAGACAGAGAATGATCCTTGCTTCATTTTGTAGATCAAGAACTGCTACCAAATTGTCATCCAGAAGCTCACTACCAGATAGCACAGAGCAAGAAATATTATTGGGATACGAGTGCATGGCTATCATAAAACAGAAATGACATGGCATTGAAGACAAGTGGCTATACAACCTCCTTGAAAAGTGGTGCCCAAACTCATGCATGGGTCTGGTTGTTGTAGAACTTCTGAAGAAACACATACTCGAATGTCTGCTTGGCAATGGTGATGAAGAGTTCACACAAGCACAATGCAATGGGCTAGCTTTCATCAACAATCGCATCTACAGACAAAAAGTTTTATGTGTCAACTATACTACATATGACCTTTGGCATGCACAAGATTCTCTCAATCCACATACTCACACTGATGTCATGGTGCTCTCACACGAAGATGTCAATAATGCTCACCCCTACTGGTATGCTTGTATTATTGGAGTTTTTCATGTGTGCAGTACTACAGACCAGAGATACAG
The DNA here is from genome assembly GCA_019096195.1 of Boletus sp. NGJ. Taxonomy (NCBI): domain Eukaryota; kingdom Fungi; phylum Basidiomycota; class Agaricomycetes; order Boletales; family Boletaceae; genus Boletus; species Boletus sp. NGJ. The sequence continues at coordinate 761,717 of JAGTXK010000027.1, forward strand.
GATTAAACACCCCAATGTGTCAATGTTCTGTGGGTTCAATGGTTTGCATGTAATAGGAACTTGAAGTCTGGCTGGGCTGTGTGGTGCCTCCCATGTATTGGCTTCTATCCACAAGATGACATCAATGCATTCAGCTTTATCAACCCTGATGATGTTATTTGAGGTGTACATTTAATCCCAGCCTTTCGTTATGGCCATACTACTAGCCTGTTACCACTGTCAATTGCCTGCAATGAGTCCGAGAATGATGAGAATTGGGACTGGTATTTTGTTAACATGTAAGTTGTATGATTTCATTGTCTTATGAGTGTTTCTAACTACAATTATTCTAGTTTCATAGACAGGGACATGTTTATGAGGTACTGAGGTAGTGGAGTTGGACACAAGTCAACCTGCAAGGCAATATGCTGCCTTCTCGACAACCACAAGACCCTTGATAAGCAATCCTTTATTTTCAAACACGATCACAATCTATTTGGAAAGGAGGGCGAAGAAACTGGTGAAGACACTCCAATGGATGACTCCAGCAGTGCTGAGGAAGAAAGTGATGAGGAGAGTGATGAAGATGGATCTGAAATGGAAGGCATTGACATAAAAGATGGCAAACAGCTGGTTGACGACGAACTCGGTGATGAAATGGACAAGTTTGGGCATAGTGGATTGGATCAGGTGCTTGATGACGATGAAGGCTCTGGTGATGAAGATGCACTGGGTCTGGAGAATGAGTTCGATGAGGCCATACGCTGAGTCTGATATCTTGCTTCCACACATTTTTGTCATAGTATGTCTATCATGATCATTTCTACATGACCATACACAATCGAAGTAGTAATGATTCATGCAACTTTTGTGCTAGCACTTGCTAGTCAAAGCTAGGTCTAGCATGAATTGCAGTCAACTCTTACAAGGTTCTACCAGATCCAAGATGGCCTTGGAAGCCCTAGCTAGGACCACTGGGTTCTTCCGAAGTCTACTAGGTGGAGCTAGGTTTAGGTGCATTTGTTGATGACTTAGAGATGTGACCATGGGTGCATGCTATTTTTGCTTGAGAATGAGGTCACTTATCATGTGGGTATACTAGGCAGTCTCGGTTCCCATTTGCTCACTGCATAGGAAATAGCAATCATAACATACTGGGACTTTCAACATTAAAAGTGCCTGAGAATACATTATGAAATGTAATTAGATTACTAAATATTTTGGGTAACTGTTTTGGAGGTGTAGATAATCTTATATTATCATGAAACTTCTCAGTATCACATAAGAAAATAGAAAATAATAATATCTATGGATGCTATAATTTTCACAACAAGCTTATCTTCTCCAAAAGCATGTTTCATGCAACAAAATATTATATTTTGAAATTTACTTAACATTATCTAAGATAGAAGAGTTTTACAAACTATAGAATATATAATTTTGGTCAGCTTATAAGTAATCCATGAAACTTAATATTTTAAAAGGTTGAAAAGTTATTGGGCGACACAGTGGGTGCCATATGGGCAGATGATGGGCACTGGCTGTCCACTAAGTGGGCAATGGAGTGCCCAGAGTGCCATCATCCTCTAGAGCAACAAGCAATGTCAGATGGGGTTGGTGGCCCCTCGATGTTGAGTACAATGGTGAAGGTGTATCAGGAGCTGGTGGAGGAAACATATATGCTGCCAAAGGTGCTTTCTAAGGGAACAACACATCCTAAAACTGTCCTAAAACCAGTGTCCTATTTTACATAAATCATACCAATGGTACACTTTCACTATATGAGATCACACCAAGACAGCACCAAAACAAGCACATTTTACAAGGACTGGCTATGCTCCCTCCACTCCCCTGGCATGCATTTGCATTCATCTTCTAAGACAGTGATGAGTAGAGTATCAAAATGAGTGAGCCAGAACAGACCAGATGAGGAGGAAGGCTGGCCCGGGCTAAGCAAATTGAGGAGGTTATTAACTACATTAGTCATACAGTGGAGGACAGTGTCCAATGTGTTCCGAACAACCAATCTGACCATGCTGTTGATCTGGATTTTGTTGAGATTACTAAGGATCTGGTGTTCAATCAACTCACCTTATTGATGGAGTGGGAAGCAGCATCACAATCAACAATTATGTCTTCTTCATCTAGTGACATTAAGTTAGTGGAGGAAACCAGCATCTCAGGAACCAGCATCTCCTCAGCACCCATTATCTCTATCAGTACCATTCTGATTGTCTATTCCACCCATACTTCAATTTTTTCGTGCAGTGCGATATCAAGCAAATCAACTCCATGTTCCAAAGAATGTTGGGCACAAATTATCTGTTGAACTATGTATCAAATTGCTTTGTGAAGGTTACTCTTTGAGTGACAGATATGAGTCCCAACCTGCCAAATGCAGTGCTGAATAAAATAAAGGTGAAAAAATTAATAGACTTACAGGTGTGGGTGCATGGGCTGCAGGAGGTCAAAGTTCTGACAAACAGGGGTGGTAGGTAGAGTGACAAGTAGGGCAGGGGAAGACTCCACTTCAGGGCAAATAAGGCACTATGCCAAATATCAGTGAAATGTTATTAGTGTATCAAAAGTATAGATCTTACATCAAAGTCACATCCATAACAACTCTGAGAGGCATGAAGGATGGAAGCACTGAAACAAGAATACTAATGATATGGCAAGTAGCAAGCAGGTTGGAATTGATGGTGTGATTTTTCCAGCTTCATGATGTGATAGAAAGATCTGCTGGAATTGTTCAGGCTTTATACCTCCTTTAGAACTAGTAGAGCCTTAACTTTGACTAGTAACAGACAATAATAGGTATTGCAGGGTGACATTCCAGGTCGATTTGAACGACCTCCACCTAACTCTAAATGTAATTCTTATTATTCATAGATAGGGCACATGATGATTATGACCTACATTGTTTTCATTGTTTTTTTTTGTTTCTCTCTTTACCTGTCTTTCTTCTTATGATCATGTACAACTGGATACTATACTAAATACAAAGAAATAATATGGAGGCAGTAGCATGATGATACACCCTCACTAACCATCACTTTTTCTGCATGAGATCTAGCCATTGAAATGTTTCTTCAGATGCCAATTTCTGGTTTGTTGCAAGCCACTCAGGGTTATACAACTGCAGGGGCAATGCCTTGACCGGTTTTCATAATGTATCATTCATGGACTTGCTGTGCTTGGCCACCTTCGCACCCTTGGTGGGCATACCAGATCCTAAAGAGTGAGATCTGGCATTGATTAGCCTCAACTCTCTGGCAATATCCCTCTGCCATAGCATGACAGAGGTAAAGAAGACTGGCTCCATGTCATCCTTGCCACTCTCCTCCAAGCTCATACCATCAGTACCCAACATCTTGACAATGTTATGCAGAAATCTCCATGCATGTGCATCCTCATTTTCACTGCTTTCTTTGCTTAGCCAAGAAGCAGCTTCAGTAACCCATATATGATGTTTATATTTCTGTTTTTTTTTTAGAATAATATAAGAATCACATTCACTAACACTTATCCTGTGAGTATCCCTTTTGGATTTCTTCAGGCTTGCATCTTTTTCTTTGACCAGCCTATCAGCTACCTGGTGGTTTGTCTCAGCTAATTGATCATCATCCAGAACATGGGGCTTGGCTTTGGATACAATTGTTTGAATATGATTAAATTTTTGAGTTATGGTTTCTTCCCAGTAGGTCTAAGATTTCGGTGCCATAGTCCACTTCTCCTCCTGCTGCAATTCAGCCAACTTGTGGATGAGGAGTGCAATAACTGCCTGGTTCCAGTCTAATGAAGCTGGGTGGCCAAAGTCCCATCAAAGATCAAATGGGTCTGGGCCATCCAAGCCTGTCTCTGCAAATAACTTCAATTCTTCCTTAGAAGGCCCAGATGTCAGTAGGAAATCTTCATCCTTAGAGACTTGGAAGGACTCTGCATAGAGGTGACAGATATGTTCCTATTATGAACATAAACAATCAGTCTTGTAAAATGAAGAGAATGAGACATACTAGATTTAAATTTCTTTCTTGATCAGTATCAATTTCCCACTTGAGTTCTTGCACTTTCCTTGGTACTTTGGATCACTCTTGTGGCAGTGACAATGGCGTGGGGGTGGTAGGGAATTTGTGCACGAGTAGTGAGTATACTTGCTGTGCTATGGCATCCACCATGTTTCCTGGTGCATTAATCTCCCCAGAAGAGGGGTATGATACTGGTGGAAGTGACAAATATCCCTAGTAAAAATTGAATACAATATGAATGAGGTATCAAAATCTTACCCTGGTATATTGACTGGTAAGCCTTGCCCCCATCCCTAAAGGTGACACACTATAGGAAGTGACTTTAGAGAAGCTTGATGATAATTGGCAAAAGTCCAATGTTGACTGGGTAACAGGCATCATGGTCAGATGAGTAGATCACAGTGGTGATATCTTATGAGCTTCTTGTAGTTGCTGTATACGGCCCACAATACATAAGTATGAACTTAACTGAGTGAAACTATGCTTACCACTAGTTGCTGCATAATGCTTTCATTCCTTTGTTTTAATGCCAATAGCTCAGACTCCCTCTCAGCCTAAACAATGTTGGAAAGAGATGTCTATGTAGGTAAACACACTTATAGCCAATTTTTCTATTTGCTTAAAACATCTGCTTGCGCTGCTGCCAAGAAATTCTCTGTCATCAAAACCATATCCTATTTAAACTTCTCCAATGTATTGGCTTGCTGCATGATCAGTGAATCCCACTCAGCAACCATCACCATATATGATTGTGATTGCTCTCTGGATTGCTCAGAGACAAGAGCAATGTCAGATTCCAGTTTCTTGATCACATTTTCCTGAAGGGCTTTAACATGGTCTCTTTCCATAAAACCTTTTGCAAACTGGTCCTCCTGCCGAAAGATAATCAACTCCTTTGCTCCAAGATCGTTATGCAGCTGATTAGTCTCCTACAAAAGGGGGGGATTCAAGTCAGTTGATCATAAATCTGACGAAAAACACACCAGCAACATTCTGTGTAAACATAACTTTAGGTTGTACAAGGAATTGTGCATGTTATCTGAGTAATCAACCTCTTTCACAAGGATCTTGTGAAAACACTGCACCCATGAATAACAATGAGCCTCACTTCAATGATCTTGTTTGCAATGTACCATGGAACCCTCAAACATATTATGGCATAACTCTGACTCAGATAAATTCCTTTTTCTGTGTTCTGGGACAGGAGCTGCCCATGGATTAGAAGAATCCATATCAATCTCAGGAGGTACATGACCACTAGCTGAAAGAAACATTATCACTCCAGGTGAGTTGATGCTCTCAGGTGTGACCTCGAATGTGGAAGAAGAATTTCCTGATGGGGGGAGGTCAGGGCAATGTTATGAGATATTTAATGACTTACCTGTAGTAAAAGTGAAAGTACCAGGCAAGAAAGCAGCAGGATTCAGTTGTGAACCACTAGTCGAACACAATAATACAGATGATGTGGCAGAGAGTGGATCTGCCTCAAGACTGTCATAGTGTGGGGCTGTGTCATCTGAGATGCTCAACATGCTGGATGATTCTTTGTTTGGGGTTGAAAACAAGTTCAGAGGGGCCAGTGGATACTGATCATGGTCAGTGTCTGTTCTTGGGATACTGGAGAACAAGAATGAAAACAAAGGCATGATGTCAGCCAAAACCAATAGTCTGTGATGAATAAATGTAGATGATGCTACCACCTGAATACAATAGCTCACTAATTTGAGTAGCAATGAAACATTGCTCACATTGGAGGCTACTGTGTAAATCTCCATCTCTAAGGGGATAATTTGGACTATACGCTATTTAGTGTCAAGGTATGATACAACGAATGGAGATAATACTTACAATGAAAACTGACGTTATCACCCAAATAAAATAGACAGTGGGGCATGACGCGTGACGATAGACAACAAAGACTGATCACTACAACAACTGACGACATACTACACCAGAATGGGATGACGATACACAACAAGACTGCAGATGAATGGTTAACCCAAATGTCAAGTAGTGACAATAAATGGCTCACTGTTGTACAGTGCATCACAACAATGTACTGTGCCAGTTGCCACCTTTAATTACATTTTGAATTTACTTTCTATGGGATGTTCAGCATTTGGACGGTCGCCAACTACATTGAATTTACTTTCTACAGAGTCTACTACTACTACATGATTGTGGTTGTGGGTAGAGAAGAGAAAGCTTACCCGATTTGGAGAGCAGGTTGATATTGTGAATTGAACTTAGTCCAGGCAACATTGCTCATCATGTGCATCCCACAGTTGTGATGAGCAGCATCACCCAGACTGAGTTTGATTCACAATATTAACCTGATTTGAAATCCCACATGTGATGAGCAGCATCACCCAGACTGAGTTTGATTCACAATATCAACCTGCTCTCCAAATCGGGTAAGCTTTCTCTTCTCTACCCACAACCACAACCATGTAGTAGTAGTAGTAGTATTTTTGTAATCAAAGTTGAACATCCTGGCACAGCATGTCACCTGCTGATTGTCATCATGCCATTGACAGAGAAATCTATGCCGCCATCCACTTGCTCATGAACCCCCCTCCAGAACCTCGCTGAATACAAGACCTTCACTGTTGTACAGGCAGGGGTATCCCAGGGCCAGTATTCCCCCTCCCAAAATTCTTTGGCAGCTTACATGACTTCATAGTAAAAGCTCAGTCATCAATTCAATGTTCTTCGTTCAACGAAGTACTCTACAGATGGGTTTATTCTATTGATCCATTCAAATGAGTAGTAATGATGTTTCTCTTTCTTGACCCTTAGCCCAGTCCACTTTGCCCTCACTGGCCCCATTTCTGTTTTCATTCTTTCATTCCTCAGAAATTGGTGCCTTCTGCATATCTTCCCCACCCGATGGTGCCTTTCAACTCATCAGTTGTGGCACATAAGACTCGACTTCCACTTGATAAGCTTTCCAGAAGCTGCTGTTCATACATGCAATTTGTGGGATGCACCACTAACAGATTTTTGTAAGATGCTTTGGCCTGTACAGAAGTAGGGGACATATGATTTTTTGAAATGCAATTACCATAATCATGCTGATTGCCAACAGATGAATTAGGATCTGCATGGCTGTCCTAAAAACAGTCCATGAAGTGATATTGTAGGGCTCTTATTTCACTGAGGGAATGTGTTTCTTCCAGATGTTGATTTTCAGACTGTGCTCGCTACTGGAGGATGATGCTGTAGTTATAAGATAGTAAGTACTTCCTTCATAACTCTTTTGTTGTGTGAGTGATGATGTTGCATTGAGTTATAAACAACTTACTGATATTGTTTGGATGCATTCTGAGGTGGAGTGGCATAATACCTGGAGCAGTACTCCGCTGGCCTTGTAAAAAATGTATGCATTCCCATCCTCTCCTCCACCAACTATTTTGTTAGCTTGTTCTGTGAATGCTACCTGCTTAGGATAAGTTTTTGTGGATTTGGTATCATATGTCCTAGTTGATGTTCCATCATCTAAGCGATGTAGACTATATCCAGCCACGGCATTGTCTATAACGACATAGGTGTGGGTCTGGTCCACAGCAGCTCCCCTGCTTGTTTCTGGTCAGTTAGATGATCTATGGGAATTAGATGAACTCACATGATTCTCCCAGTGCTATGAGATCCAAGCAGCATACCATCATTGCTCCTAAGTGTGCAGCTGTCGAAGATGGTTAGTTTTTGTCATCTGAATAACATTGTAACTTACATCTCCTCATCATACATACCAAATATCATAACATCTCTCCCATAGAAACATGAAGCCTGCAGGACCATAGATGCAAGCTCAACACTGAAGATATTTGTCAAGTAATACTTTGAATCTAGTGATCAGAACTGGACTCGCTTATCACGGGTAGCTGTGATTATGCGCGGATTGCCTTCAAATGATTCACAAGTGAGGGTCATGATTTCTTGCCCAGTGCCAACTCTTCTTGACCAGACTTTGTTGAATTCACTTGTTGAATCTGTGTGCTGCCTCTACAAGATAATATATCTGAGCCTAGTGCCCACACACAGAGTTTCTTGAATGTTGTCTTTGCAAGTGAGCCATGCTAAGCACATAATGCGGTCTCGAGGATTTCGCATTTGATCAGACTTCATAGTCTGTATTCGTTGTTGCAGGTCCCAGATATGCAATCCATCAATTCCTATGTCTAGTTAGTAATATTGTAATCACTGAAATGTTGTATGTACCACCACTAGCCAATAGATTGCTGCTGCTTGATATACCCATGCACAGTATTGCATCCTGATGACCAGACAACTTGAATTGTAAGGTATATAAATCAGAGGGCATTGATTGGAAGAACATTATTGTGAGCAGTTGGATTATAGAGGGCAATGCAGTAGATGTCTTCAGTTATAAAGTTGCTGGACAATTATCTGTCAATTTATTAACCATTCTACAATTAGCATTCTGAGAGAATAACATTGGTTTATTGTTTCATCAGTCACTATGCAACCTCATCCCTTGTCTAAATGGATTAATTTTTACAATAGCCATTTACATATGTTACGATCACCTCCAAATTAAATTGATAGGGCCAGACAAATGTCCTCAGCAGGAAGTACAGTTACTTGGTTGGGTGAGGATGGATCTATCGGGGTGACCACTGCCTTCTTCTCCTTTCTGATCCACCTAATGACCTGACAGAAGGAACCTCTCCAGTCACCTTGCAGGACAAGGACAAGCTGATCCTTGGTGGTTGGACTTGCCAGGGTCAGGAAACACACAGGAACATGATGATATTCCATCGCAGCCCCTGTATGGTTTCCAGACATATAGAGAGATACACATCCAGGAGGGGCTTGGCCATTGCAGTTGGAAAAGTGGTCCAGACAAGTCGTGCACATGACCTACTTAGAGTAGTTGCCTGCTTGGTAGCCAATGCTGATATTGAAGCACAGTTGGTGGCAGGTGAAATTGCAGAACTGGTCATCGAAAAGCCACTCAACAGAACCTACAAACGTGTGTGAGTACTAGGTCTAGGCCTACCTAATTTGTGTAGTTACCTTTGTCAATGACTGCAGCAGATGGCTCCAGATCACTGGGCATAATCCTCCATGTGTCAGAAATGCCTTCGCTTGTGAAGGCTTGAGGAGAAGGCAGTGGTGTTTAGTTCCTGGGCATTGGTTCTTCAGATACAAAGGACCTTGTGGTCAGACTCTTAAATTGTGCCAGGTGTATCCCTTGAAGTGGGGTTCCATCCAGCAGTACACCTTTCCTGGGCCACAATGAGTAAGACTATCTGAGATATACACAGTGCAAGACCTACTCTGTAATCAAGTGACAGGTCTTAACTCTGAAATTATGATAACTGTGGAATGAGATGACACTCTCTGCATGATTTACAGCATGAAGGGTTGCTCAAATGCCTTTCTTATGTCCCCAATAATCCAAACATCACAGCCTATGGGGGCATAGAAATATGAATGTTCTGCCACTTTCATGCATAGAGAAATTGAAATATTGAACTATATGTTGTTAGCAGAATCCAAAGAAAATGTCAGGCAAAAAAAAACTGACTGGACAACCATCCATCTCAGAAATAACCTCGACCTCTGCTTTTAGGAAATTGACCGATCTTACAGTCCCAATAATACCATACAATAATCCTCGAAGAATCTGGACTGTGTCACCAACAGTAATATTGAAGCCCTTTTCCTTAAAATAGGAAAGGATGCCCTGGGATAGGCTGATATTTACATCACCATGATGCAAGATAACAGTAGTGGATTCTTCTTTGAGGGGCACTACCACCCAAATCCACACATCACTCTCAATGCTCTCCACATATCCTCTTAGACCGTGATGCTTCCTGGTTTTGATATCTAATGATATCACCTTGCATTGTCTCATTGAATTTGGGCAGAGGTGAATAGGATAGGTCACTTTTGAGACCTGTGTGACATGTGGTGAGGGACCAGACATGTGATGCAAGATGTGTCTCCAGAAATGTCAAGGGAACCACAACCTGGACACTGTCAATATAAAGCATACAATGTAAAAGAATTACTCACTATTTCCTTGTTTTCCAAAAGCAAAGTCACCAAATCATCACATGGCGTAAGTATGGTACTGGTGGACCCACAATAGACACCAGCTAAAACCTTCATGGTGTCACCTTGTCTGAAAAGGTGGTGGACGCTGACCATAGATACTATACAAGCCAGACTATCAGCAATGCAGGGTTGCACCATCACTTCTCCCCAGTCATGGTCCACCAAGATAATGATTGACATCTGTTCCACAAGTTCACCATTGTTAGAACATAGGTAGTCACCTACTTTTCAGAAGGGTGTAGAAAATATGGAATGTGTCTGTTTGATCAAGGCGGGGTTGATTTGAGCCTCTGCATGAAGAGTGATCCAATCAGGGTGAGGCGTTTTGATGGCTTTAAGGGACAATACATTGAATATGTGTCTGAGAAGACTGTGCTGATAAGATTCTTCGTTGCATTGGAGAATACCTGCATCCCTATCAAAAAATATTATTTTGCAACCTGCATCTCAGGCTGCAGCCTTATTGAATAGTCTCTGTTCTTGACAGAACTTGGCCTGGAGTTCTTTAACATTGTCGCTGGTGGTGTTGTATGATTGTCCACAGAGTACAACAAGTATCTCACAAGTGGGTCTGTCTATGGACAGAACATAGGCGATGTCATTCCTATATGCACCTCGTAATACCTGAGCCCATGAACATGGTGAAATCAAGGGTGGTAATGCTTCTAAGGATGGGTGGTCATGATCTGGAACAATGGAGATACTCCAAATGGTGGACATGTGTGACAGAGGGCAAGCATTGTGAATGTGAAGAGGACTGCTCACCTCAACATATACCTTGTTCAGAATGCTGGTGATATTTCAGCAACAAAGCCTGCGATTTTTGAAGATGGTGCAACAGAATATTGCTATGTTCCCTGAACATGAAAAAAAAAATAGTTAAGATCTGGGATAGTGAGCAAACATAACCTACTTGTTGGGAACTCCACAATGTATAGATATGGCATGAAGACACTAGGCACCACCATATGATGGGGCTCAAGCAGGCACAAAGGGCCAGGATCCAGTGATGTGGAAAGTTGCCGCTCCTGATAGCGTTCAAACAAATGCTCCAGTTGTTGTAAATAACTTGCACATCCACCGGGAAGGACATCTGGAATGAGTTTGGAAGGGGTTTCTAACTGACTAAGGCCCTCCTTTGATCTTCATCGTCTTCATCCTTATCGAGGTCATCATCATCATTTCCTTCTGCTGCTGAAATATTGAAGCCATCTTCTGACACTTATTCAGTCAGCGAGATCTGTGATTGGATGGGCAACAGGGTGAGGAGTTGGAAGGGGGATGAGGGGCACGCAGGACATAAGTGTGCATAGCATGAATAGATACATCGAGGGCAGCCATAGTGTCTTCAACAACCCAGACAGCTGCAGGTGGGGCAGGATTAGTGCTACTGAGGGAAGGCTCCTCATCTTTGGAGGCTGCAAAGACAGCGGTGAATGTTGGGTCTCACTCAGCTTGCATGAAGTTGCTCCCAAACATTTTTTCCATCTGGGAAAGCAACTTTGGGAACTTGATTATGCCAGCGGCCCAGTTCCATACCATCCTCCACACAAAGGTGTCTTGACACAATGATCAGTGGTGAGCTTTATGAAAAAGCAAAGTGAATAAAAATATGTGATATCAGGATGATGCCACACTCATCTTCTGGGGCATCCATGGACCCCCCATCAGACGACAAGGACACATTCATGGGCTGCAGAACTGGGGAGTTCAAATTAGCAAAAATGAATGTCTAACTATGAATGTGCCTCACCTGTGGCATTAGGATTCTGCTGATGAAGGTTTGTCATAATCTCTTCAAATCCAATGATCCCATGGTCAACAACAATTTTGATGAGGTCCATCCAATCATCTGGGTTGTAATCTTCTTTTCCAGCTAGTGCAAGTTTGAGCAGTTGAAAGAAGCATGTCAAAGTGATGTGACTTTCTGTGAGCGACTTCAAAACATCCATCACAGAATCGATGAACATTGCAGGTGAGGTCTTGAAGGTGGGAATTTGAGACATGGTTGAGTAGTGGAGGATGTTGCAAAGATAGAAGGTCAAGGGTAGAAAGAATCTAAGCTGTAGCTGTAATGAGTGTACCGAAGTGGACTTGTGGCAAATTTACACACCGACCACATCCAAGGGTTCATCACTGCAGTTCATCACTGCACAACCTCACATCTAGCCTGGAGCTGAATACATGCTGCCACACCCTTCACACTGGTGATGGCAAGTGTCAGGCATTACATAAACGGCATCCATCTGTAAATACTACAGTACTGAGCTTTTTGATTACAAAAATACTACTACTACTACTACATGGTTGTGGTTGCAGGTAGAGAAGAGAAAGCTTATCTGATTTGGAGAGTGGATTGATATTGTGAATTGAACTCAGTCCAGGTGATGCTGCTCATCACATGTGGGAATCCAAATCAGGTTGATATTGTGAATCAAACTCAGTCTGGGTGATGCCACTCATCACAACTGTGGGATGCACATGATGAACGGCATCGCCCAGACTGAGTTCAATTCACAATATCAACCCACTCTCCAAATCGGGTAAGCTTTCTCTTCTCTACCCACAACCACAACCATGTAGTTAAATTCAATGTAGTCAGCAACTGTCCAAACACTGAACATCCCATAGAAAGTAAATTCAAAATGTAATTAAAGGCAGCAACTGGTGCAGTACGTCGTTGTGATGCACCATACAACTGTGAGCCATTTATTGTTGCTACTCGATGTTTGGGTTAATCATTTATCTGCAGTCTTGTTGTCTATCATCATCCCATCCCAGCACAGCATGTCATCAGTCATCGTAGTGATCAGTCTTTGTTGTCTATTGTTGTGCATCGTGCCCCGTCATCTATTATATTCAGGCGATAACATCAGTTTTCATTGTAAGTATTATCTCCATTCATTGTATTATACCTTGACACTAAATAGTGTATAGTCCAAATTGTCCCCTTGGAGATGGAGATTTATGTGGTAGCCTTGAATGTGGGTGATGTTTCGTCACTACTCAAATCAGTACATTCACATTCAATATGTTTCTCATTGTGAATACACATTCAGTCCTACCCCATGCATCCTAGCATCCTACAAGCTTCTATTCTTCTGCTGCCGATACTTCAATGATGTATACTTCAGTTGCAGTTGGATAAGATCAAAGACTGGCCAGCAGTTTTCAAAGTTGGCTAGGTCAGGGAAATGTGCCAACACCTGCATAGATAAGACTCTGCTCAAAATGTCAACTGATACACTAACCTTGCATATAACTTCATCTAACGCTTTTCAGTTCTGCAGACTTCTACACTTTATTATATTGAGATGCTGCTTCACCCCCTTGTTAACAAATCTCTGTCCCATTGGTTGCATCAATTCTCCATCACTTAATTCATGAGCTCTTACCTTGAGGTCCTTAAACCCCTCCTCTTCCCAACCTAATTTTTCTTCCAGATTGTACCCGCCTTGCCCTGGTCTACCCACTTCACCATTTGGCTTAGGTATCTTTCTGCTTTTGGCCTGATCATCCTCAGATTCTAAGGGTGATAGACTAGATTCCGATGGTGTTGAAGACTGTTTTGATCACAATCACAAATAGTCTGTGGACTACCTCTCAGACACCACCTCTATGGGACCTATCTCAAATTGAGCTACTTTGAGTTGGCAATGGGCCTGCAGAGTCAGAGTATTTGATCGTTTGCTAGTTGATCAGGAAGACACTATCAGTGTCTTAAAAGTGAGCATTTCTTTGGCTGCACAGACAGTGATTGGCATAGTAGGTTGATAGAGCATCTCAGCTTGGTAGGAGAGGAGTGGCATTGGCGGGGGATTGTCAGATACATTGTAGAAAGGTGGCACTGGACTCGATTTGGATGTAGTCATCTGGGAAATATGATGTGGGACAGAGGTGAGGCAATATCACTTTATCACCAATACCTATGACAGTGATAAGGGTGATTGACAATATCATTAGCATGGCAACCATGATAATTGTTGTGCATCGTTGCCTCCTAATCAGGCCAGCAACAAGTAGGCATTCTATCATGGCAATGATAATAACTATTCATTTTGTTTGTGTCTTATTTAAAGTGTGTTTCATCTTTCTTCTTCTCAGCAACAAATCTATTAACCATGGGCAATATGCACAGTCATCACATGAAGAACTCTTCTCAGGCAAGTAAAAGAGTTTCAACCGATGTCTTGGTTCTGATCCTCCTCAGATTTAGCAGGTGCTGAACACTTGGGTTGATAATTGCCCTGTTTCAATTACCATCTCCAATTTAACTCTAAAGTGCAAAGCTGTCTCTTATGAAGAGGCTCCCCCTCCAGCAAAAAAGAGGGTCAGTACCCCTCCTCCGTTCTGTCATCTCTTCTCATCGATCATCACTTTAGCATTGTGAGGCTTCTGCCAGTGCATCTCCCAACCCGATAATCCCTTCCACTTTACCTCTGAAGCACAAAACCATTGATGATGATGAGATTCCCCTTCAAGCAAAAAAGAGAGTTAGTGCCCCACTAACCCCTTCATTCTGTTGTCTTTGCTCATTGATCATCACTCTAGCATTGCAATAGCCCCAAAAACATGACCCCCATCAGTGTATCTCTCAATCCAATTACCCCTTCCATTTCACCTCTGAAGCACGAAGCTGCTGATGATGAAGAACAGGTTCCCCCTTTAGCAAAAAAAAGGGTCAGTACCCCTTCTCTGTTCTGTCGTCCTCACTCATCCATCATCACTCTAGCATTGCGATAGCCCCCTAAACATGGCTTCCATCAGTGTGTCTCCCATTATCCTTTCCACTTTATCTCTGAAGCACAAAGTCACCAATGACAATCAGATTCCCTTTCCAGCCAAAAAGAGGGTCAGTACTCTCCTCCGTTCTGTTGCCCCTTCTCATTGATCATCACTCTAGCATTGGGAGGCTTCTGCCAGCGTGTCTTCCAACCTGATCACCCCTTCCACTTTACCTCTGTGCAAAGCCTCTGATAATGAGATTCCCCTTCAAGCAAAAAACACAGTTAGTACCCCACTAGCACCTCTATTCTGCTGTTGTCCTTGTTCATGTGAATTACAGCTTTTGTGTAGGCACAATACATTGTTTTTAGATCTCCCCCCACCCCCTTCGATGAAGGGGGGTTGCCTAAGTACAAGCAGTAAACACCGATGTTTTACTGTAAGTCTATTCTTTCATCTTTTATTTCATCGTAACACCTGCCCTAGGAATGTTTTCTTTGGCACTTGCCTGTTGAGATACATAAGGAAGTTGTTGAAGAACTTTCCGAAGAGACCATGTGCACACTTTCTCAAGTTTGCCACCAGTTGCAGGACATTGTTGCCCTTCCATATTTCTTTCTGGTGAAATTCCAGCCCCTTGAAGACTCAAGCGGATGGCTGGAAGTGGAGGATAAGCAGTGTGGTGCACTTTTTCTCTGGCAACAAATGAGCACTTTTATACTGCCGAAGATTTTGTGGTTTACAGCCTCATCGCAGATGACTGATCGACACCTCAAGGTGTTGAACTTCTTCCTTTTATCCTTGAAATCTCTTGAACCTCTTGAACAGGTATATCTTTCTTTGTATACAGGTCCTGTTCAGAATTCCCCAGTGCTCCAGAATCTCCTTGAAAATATCCAAGCATCAGAATGCAAGCAACTTGCCTACTATGGCATCAGGCAGACAGGTACCAAATTGTGTATCAATGGTTGTAGCTCTTTCAGGCACAGTTCACTCAAGGTCTTTCATATATATTCCCCCCTTCTCTTTGGATTATTTTCAGTCTCATCTACTCTCACAGTGCTACAGAGTGCACCCATCAGTGAACTTTCTCTCACAAATACCACTCTCACACCCAATGAATGGTCTATGTTGCTCTAGACCCTTTCCCTGCCACAGCTTTCAACACTTGTGCTGGACAGCTCATGCCCTGTTCATACCTTGGTCAATTTTTTAAAGAGGCACAGAGTGATGGAGCTTTGGGTTTCCAGCTATGGGACACACTTGGGTGTCATCATTGGACCCTTGAGGTGGGCCCACCTCCAAACAACCCTTCCAACATTGACATCATTAGACGGTTCACCTGCTGTGGTAATCGGATTGTTACATCTCATTGATGTTTCTTACCCTTTCCACAAGCTCGTCATTCAATTGAATCACCTGCGGAACCAGCAACATCTCTGCTCCACTGTACTGGATTGTACAGAGCATCTCCAGGATCTCCATGAACTACAGGTCAATGTTTCTGTTAGCATTCAAGATCTCTTAGCATATGCTGAGAGCAATAGTATCCAAACTTGCTCTGTAAGGGAAGTCACATTGAAAACTTGGCCACAACAGGAAAGAGGTAGCTCTGAAGTGCTTGTATGTTGTGTTATGATATTCCCTCTTTGCTCTAACATTACACTCAGGCATATTGTACACCTTGGCTGTGCGCATTTCCATGCATAGAAAAAGTTGAGCTACTGTACATGTGAGGAACAAAGTCATCAACATTGTGAGGCTTGTTATTCACGCCTTGTCCAACTTTGATTCATAGGCCTCGTCTCTTTCGGGTGAGTCATGGTTCTATTCCTTAAAAACAGTGATAATCTAACTTTCTTGTCTGGTAACCCTACCAATCATGCCTGCCCGCAATCAGCATTACCACTGTTTCTGCTCAGCTTGTTGTGATCATGATGAGAATGGAGTTGCCAGGAACCCTGCAGGCAGGAGCCAGCTGGAATAATATAGAAGTGTCCATCTTCGCAAATTGGTAACTCCTGAATGCCAGCCTTCTGAGAATGTGTGTAGCACGGCTGTGGTGCACCTCACCAAGTGTGGTAGCTCATTGGTACACACACCTCATCTGCTGATCCCCCATCTAGAGGCAAGATAATCTCACTCTGTTTGCTATTCCCACCTGATAACCACCTTCTAGCCCAACCTGGACTCTCTTGCTGCATGTCTTTTTTCTGCAACATTGCATGATGATGGCCCCAATCTAGGCTTGCAGCCTAGCAAATTATGGGCTTCTCACAAGGAATACCAAGCCTCCCTGAATTCCAAGGATTTTCCACTACCAAACCTTGCTGACCTTGCTGGTGCCATCAGTCAGATTACCCTGTCAAACAAGTACTAATCTGTGCTACCCGCAACCCCCAATAGTACTGATATTCACCCCATGATAGCATACCCATTCTAGACCATTTCTCTACAGCATCAGAAATCCAAGCCCTTTCTCAATGGACCTCCCTCCCTGTAAATACTGACATATCCATGGCATGATAATGAGTATTTGTTCCTGAGGGCTGGGTAGTTACTAAGGTGCTTGCAGTGTCAGCAGAAAATTGGACAAGTGGGAAAAAAATTGTTGTATGGTGATTGCCCACAGGTGCTTGGATCAAATTGAACTTCAGATACAGCATCTCGGTCAACAACTGGTTACCTCCACCCCAAACAACTTGTGCTCAGAGTTTGTGGCCATTCAGAATGCCTTAGTCAATGTCAAGCGGCAAGCTCTCTCAGTCAAGACACAAAAGGAAGAACTATGTGCAGCGTGCTTTTTGCTAGAGAGCTGCCTTGACGAAGAGGGCCAATCAAGAACCAATGGTCCAGTTGAGTATGACTCTGGTAAGTGTCTCTGAAATGACAGACAGTTGGAATTCATACCTAATGCCATTTCATTAGCCCATCATTTTGACCATCCCATTGATTGCTGCAACGAAATCACACAGGTTTCACTTTTCCTCGCTGTCGTGAATGTGACCCTGTTTGGGGTCAGTTGTTACGGTTACTGAAGGGGGTACATCTTTTCCCCTTCCTTCACCTCCTGTAGGACTATGGGACAACCCATTCTTCGACTCAGATCAGGGATTCCCCCACAACACCGACTCAGGCATCGCCCCATCCGGAACCTCTTTTCTAGGAAGTTACTTGTAACTCCCTTTTCAGGAAGCTACCTGTTTGGTATGGACACTGCCTCCCCTATTTCATTTGATATATGTCTTCTTCCTTTTTAATCTAATCATAGACATTGCCTCCCTGGCTGTGCTCTCTCATACACAGCCTAGTACTCCTACTTTCCCCATTCAGACTCATGCCTTGATCCTTTTATAGTAATCTTTCGTCTGCGACTTACAATTACTATATTTGTTATGAAGCCTGCCCTAGATGGGCAAGGCCTATAAATAGAAACACAGGCCCTTCATGTAACTCTAACCTAGATCTACACTCCTTCCTGTGTAATCTACAGAGCTTCTCCCACTAAGGTTCCACTTCACCTCAGAAGCCTTTCCCACACTCTGGAGGTGATCGCCCTTGTGCTCATGATCATCCTTCTCATCACTTTGCACTTGTGCGCCATCATTGCCACTACCCGCTTCTAAAAGCTTTGGCAACTCCAATGACCAACAGAGGTTGGTCCGTGCAAGGCTGGGACTCCACCACCACCCTTTGTCGACAGAGGTTGACTCGTATTGGTTAGGACTCCGCCACTGACCCCGCAAGCCCGGGACTCCACCACCGGCACTAGGCCATGTAAACCCAGAGAGCTAGTCTGTGGAAGGCATTAGTCTCTGGCCTTTGCATCCAGTCTACTCTTCCTTCTCAGAGGATTGTGCCACCGTTGGTAAATCCAAGACTCCGCCATTGGTCATAGAGGTAACGACAGGATTCTACATAAAGCTAGCAGCAGTCCCCAGTCAGAGGAATCATTGGGCCTCTGGAGGTATTTTCCCCTCAAGTCCTGCTAGTCCTATAATCAAACAGGGTTGATTATATGGGAATGTGTCACATTGTTACCTGGCATAACATCAGTCGTGCATGCAGAGACTTTTTCCTTAGGATTATATTGCTCATCCTCAGCTTGGCATTCAAACTAGTTGGCTCAAAAGCTGAAACCATTCGTGAACACACCCTCACACAAATTCCCATGACTGTGAAGGCAGCATTGTCCCGATTCAACCTCAAAAGTTGCACCACCACATATGTGGTTTGTCCACAATGCAACTGCACTTACAAGCCCTCCTGCAATGAAAGCTCCAATTCCACCTATCCCCTCCATTGTGCCAATAAACCCTGACTAAAGAGGGTAAAGCCTGTAACACTATTCTTGTGTGTGACCCAAATGGTGGTTGTAAAAATTCCTGTTAAATCTTTTGTCTATCACCATTTTCACGACTACTTGGCCATGTTGTTGATGAAACCAGGATTAGAAGTTCTCGTGGACAAACATTGCAATGAACTCACAAAAGTTGCTGAGGAACCAGTGCCCACTACTGTGAAGGATATGTGGAATGCTGAGTTTCTATGTACCTTCACTGGACCATGTGGTTGGTTATTCATTGATCATGGTGGCAAAGGCCATCTTTTGTTCTCCTTGAACATAGATTTTTTCAACATGGAGGGAAACCTTCAACACAACGCAACAACCTCCTGCAGTATCATATCATGCGCCTGTTTAAACCTACCCATGGATATTCACTACAAACTGGAGAATATGTACTGTACCTTGCTGGGATCATTCCAGGCCCACATGAACCCTCAGGAGACAAACTCAATTTCTTCCTGGACCTCTTAATTGATGACATGGTAGAAAGTTGGGATAGGGGCATGCATTTTTCTTGCACTGCCTCAGAAGGTCAGTCTCGTATCACATGTTCTGCTATAGCTTGTGTTGTCTGTGATCTTCCAGCGATGAGGAAAACCACCCAATTAGCTGCCACCACTAGCCATTTATTTCTATTGCAGTGCTTGTCACTGTTTTCACTTGTCAACTCTTGGCAGGACAGACACAGGCTCTTCCCAATAGACATTTCATGACAAGGACACCTTGTGCCATCATGCAGAAGCTTACAGGGCCACTTCCTCTGCTAAGTGCCGCAAATTGTTCATTCAACATGGTGTTCGGTGGTCATCACTTTGGTGTCTTCCATACTGGGACCCAGCCAAACAATTGGTCATTGACTCTATGCATTGTTTGCTCAAGAGACTAGCTCAAGGCCACTTTCATGAATTTCTAGGGCTTACCACCACTATTGCAGCCAAAGCACAGACTGATTCAGACTTGCATCCAGTGTTTACCAAAGATTTCCACTGTTCTACATTGGCTGAGACTGAACTCAGTATGAGTGACCAGAAACACGTCAAGAGCATTCATTCATTGCTTCTTAGTGCCATGGATAATCATAGAGATGGCAAGGAGGATCTGTGCATCAAGCAACATTTCGCTGCCTTGGAATGCAAGCTGGCTATGAAGAATATAACCTCTCTGAAATTCATGGCCAAGGGGCTTAAGTTGTCACCGTCACATGGACAGGGAAGGGTGTACAAAGACCATTGGATTAAGACACTCATTGAATGGGTGGGTACACTACTACAGCTACCTCTGACATACATCTAACAGTTTATTCAGTGAAAGACAAAGCCCATGAATGCCCCCCCCGAAGATCCAGATATCCACTCTGCCCATAATGCAGCATATCCAACAAGTCATCGCTGAAACAGATACACCATCTTGGCTGAGATCAGTTCCTCGTATCTTTGGTGAGACACAAGCAGAAACTCTGAAGGCTGATGAATGGCGAACTATGACAATGGTCTTCCTGCCACTGGCACTCATCAGCCTATGGGGTGAAGGGTTGGTACATCCATCAAAGAAGGTGGCAGATCACCTGTGACACATTCTTGACCACACTATGCTTCTTGTCTCAGCAGTTCAAATCGCTTGCTATCAGGTCATGACAGCATCTTGGATGGCAGCATATCAAACCTGCATCACATCATGGTTGGCTGATTTGAAATAGGTTTTGCCAGATGCTCCCTTCCACCCAAATGGGCATATGGCATGCCATATTTATGACTACCTCAAGCTTTTTGGACCTGTTTGCTCTTGGTAGTGTTTTCCATTTGAGCATCTCATTGGTCAGCTACAACGCTTCCCGACCAACCATAAATTTGGTTTGTTGAAGAAGTAACATTGACTCTCACATACTGATAATCTACAGGCGAACTTGAAGAGACAATCTTACAGTTCTTTATTCAAGGGGCCAGACTTCATGGCTGGCTTTTCTGATCTGATTTCCTGCCTGCTATCAGGGAATGCCTAGCACTGTTCAACAAGCATGTAAACAGCAATACCCATGAGCTCATGAACATGTTTACCATGCCAAATACTGTCGGTGATAAGCAGCAGCAGCCTACCCCCCACGACCTTGTTCCTCACACTTCCCACAGTCACATTGAGTTCAATGCCCATTATCAGTTTGGTGGGATGCTCTTCAGTTGCCATTCCACTCATACTGGCAATAGCCTGGTAATGTTCTTCCCATCAGGTAGTGGTACTCTGATTTCTAGCTGTATTAAATATATTTTCCAAAACAACAGTCAAATCCAATTTGCTGTTTAGTGTCAGCTCCCTGCTGATTTGAACACTGTTGATCCTTTCTGACACTTCCCTTACTTCCTGGCACATTTGTA
The DNA here is from genome assembly GCA_019096195.1 of Boletus sp. NGJ. Classification (NCBI taxonomy): domain Eukaryota; kingdom Fungi; phylum Basidiomycota; class Agaricomycetes; order Boletales; family Boletaceae; genus Boletus; species Boletus sp. NGJ. The sequence goes on from JAGTXK010000027.1 coordinate 783,256, forward strand.
CTCTAAAGATCTGGATTCCAGTCCTGAGATAATTCATCCAGCAGCAGTGGTATCACACTTTGCTCAATGGCGCTTTTCTGCTGACCATGTAGTTGTTTTAACATTAACAAAGGTATGTTGTCCATTACATCAAGTACTCTTCAATCTACTTATTCCTGCTAACTTAGGACTGATCACAGAACTAGCAAGTTGTATCCATATACTATGCTGAGAGAAATGTAGTGACTTTTGCTGTTCCCACATCTGAACTTTGAAGGGATTGTTGGGCCATATTGCTGGGGATGACAGCACTCTGGGCACTCCATTGCCCACTTAGTGGACAACCAGTGCCCATCATCTGCCCATATGGCACCCACTGTGTCGCCCAATAACTTTTCAACCTTTTAAAATATTAAGTTTCATGGACTACTTACAAGCTAACCAAAATTATATATTCTATAGTTTGTAAAACTCTTCTATCTTAGATAATGTTAAGTAAATTTCAAAATATAATATTTTGTTGCATGAAACATGCTTTTGGAGAAGATAAGCTTGTTGTGAAAATTATGGCATCCATAGATGTTATTATTTTCTATTTCTTTATGTGATACTGAGAAGTTTCATGATAATATAAGATTCCTTGCAGTATTATGTGATCCCTCAGAATATAAGATGAGCCAGTGGCTCACTATTGGACTGAAGGCCCAACAGGGGGGGTTATAGCAAATTCTTGCTGCATGCCTTCAACACTGCGCTTGAATTCGGTAGGAGTGTTTTGTAGTGTTAATAGCAAATTCTTGCTGCGTGCCTTTGGCACTGTGCTTGAATTCAGTAGAAGTGTCTTGTAGTGTTAATAGTGAATTCTTGCATTGTACCTTTGGCACTGTGTTTGAATTCTGAAGAACTTGATATTTGACATATGATGCTCAATCAAATAATGTGGTATGCCTGGATATTGATCAACAGATACAGGAGGATGGTTCTAAAATGTTCAATGAATGCTGTGTGCATGATAGATACACAACATGTATATAATAATCTACCCTTAGAGCATCAGAAACATTCTAAGCCATCTGAGAAGAAGGACCTGGATGGTGACAGGAAGGGGGGGAGCCAATTTGATGCTGATCACGTTCAGCTTGGCGACCAGCATTCCATGCATGTTGAGGAGAAGTTAGAGGAGAAGCCCTGATGTTAAAGTAAAACATCAATTACACTACATAAAAGAAGGCTGCATGGATTCCTTACATCAAACACAAAGTCACACTTTATCAGAAGGATATCCAGTCAACAGCCAACCTGGACTATCCTTGTCCTAACCAAAGTATATATGTATGTAGTAAAGATAGTTACTTTACATAGACTCAGCCAGGGGACTGCACAACCACAGTGGCTCCTAGTCATCCTTCACAAACCAGGCATGATCCCAGCACAGACTAATCACCCTCAAAGGAGAGGACTAAGAAAACACTATGTAATCAAGACACAATTCTGCCCTTCCAAGGGGCTCCTCTAAAGGCAGTGAGGGAAAAAGAAAACAAAATCTTAGGTAATGACCCAAGGCACCACTTAATGCTGTGGATGGCATGGTAGAGCGATAAAAGATGTGAGAGGAGGTGTGGAATTGAGAGAGTTGTCTTTGAGTCGAGGGGAAAGATGGTGATCAGATGGTGATCAGTCGATTTCGCATGCTTGTGCTGTGGCTGTGTTATGGTCAGTCAGACTGGTGAACAGATGGCGGGGGAGGCAAGCAGGAGGTGAGCCACATGACAAAATGTATTGATTTGTAAAGTAAGCAAACTAAGCTGCACTACCAAGAAAGCCAAAAGAGGCGAAAGAGGCAACGGGTAAGTTTGGAGGCCCAACATTGGCCGCTCAGTTTAAGACTAGTGCTTTCACCCAGACTGTTGTGCCTTTGGCACAATCATGCGATTTTTATTGGATAGAGTTCATTCATGCTATTGTGCCTTCGGCACAATCATCTAAGTTTGTTGAAAAGTTCTTAAACTTTGTTGAAATCTCTAAGTATATGTTTTCTTCTTCAAGTTAAATAGCAATGTTGTTACAAAGTATAGTACAAATCATATTTCCAAGTTTCTAAATACTTCATTCCAAACTACATTTGTAACTTTGGTATCTTCTTGATCATCAGGAAATAGAACCTTGATATTTCTAGGATGAATACAACATGAAAGTGCCACATATAGCTGTTTATGAGAGAAAAGAGGTGACCTCAAGTTGATACCAACATGTTTCAGTGTCTGTCCTTGTAACTTATGGTCATAGCATAGGCCAGGTGGACAGGAAATTGCAACTGATGAAATGGAACAGTGGAATCCTCCAAACCACTATCAAGAGCCATGTGAGGAATAAAGACCATATCATTGGCATTGACATTGCCTAACTGCTTGTTGCTCTTGCTGTCCATGCTCCTCCTCTTCTTGCTGCTCCTGAATAAGTCTTTGATAATACAGCTCATGTCTTTGCAATGCTTGATGCTGCTCCTCAGCAACTCTTTGATAATCTAGCTCTTGTCTTTGAAATACTTGTTGTTGCTCCTCCATGATTCTCTGGTGATATAACTCTTGCTGATGCAATGCCTCTTGATGAAATATCCTAAGCCTTTGTTGATGCTCCATTTCTTGCCTCAGTAATAGCTGTTGCTGCAACTGCAATTGGTGATGATGATCTTGCTACTCCTGTTGTAATTGTTGTAATCTCATAAAATGCTCATGTTGTTGTTGTTGTTGCTGAACTTGCTGATATCTCTGGTTTTCTGCCTCATGTCAAAAATAAACAACATGTTGTGGATTTTGTAGAAGAGGCTGAGCAGGACCAGGATCAGAATACAGTTCAAAGGAGCGATTTTGTCTTTGATTGCATCACCTGTTATGAGTACGATTGAATTCTTCCAAAAGTTGAGCATTGTAATCTATCCAAGCACCCATTTGAGGGAAATTTTGAGGCTGTGGAGGGGGTGGTACAAATGCTTGATAGGATTGTTGTTGATTTGGCAGCATAGGTGGCTGAGGAAAGAGTGGCAACATTGGATGTGGAAATGGTGGTGGTGGTGGTGGTGGTGGCACATCATTAGGAGGAGACATACGATTCCAATGTATATGTTGCATGTCATGATATGCAATCTGATGACAGGGAATTCCAGGATATCAATCAACAGGAACAGGAGGATGAATCTAGAATTCAAAGTTAGCTTTTGAATAATTATAAGATATCAAAATAAACTCACCATCAAAGCAGCAGGTATTGGTTGTATTACAGAATGAGGATGATGACGGGAAGGAGGAGAACCAAGCAGACGTTGATCACATTCAGTTTGGCAAGCAGCAGATTGTGCACATTGGGAGGAGGTAAGAGGTGAAGACCTAAGCAAAAATTTATACAATATGTCAATAAAGGATGCATGTAGAAATACCTACATTCTTAGTCAAAGATTGAAGATTGAAGATATGACACAGTCCAGATAGAGCAAAATCAAGGTCCAAGTGGAAAAGTCCAAGTCCAAGAGAAAAAATTCAAATTCAAAGGATGAAGGGTCCAGGTCCAAGAGAAAGGGTCCAGATATGGCCAGTCTTCAGAAAGGTAGTCAAGGATGCACACCAATCACTCTGTTTTACATAGCAGTGCCAAGAGTTCACTAAAAGGCAACCAGGACAGGAGTATGACAGAGATAAAGGCAAAATGCCTGAGACAAAGTGAAAGGTAACAGCAAGAAAGAAAAGACAGATCAAAGACCAGTCAGTCTCCTTGGCAGCCTCCAATCAAGTCTCTGCTCTGTAGTGCTATCAGAGGTCTCAGGACAACCAGCAAACACACAGAGTTGAATCTGTGAAGCCAGGTAGTAGAGACTTGATCACACTTCTTCCTAACCAACTGGTTTTCACACTTGGCACACTATAGTGAAGCAGAGATCAAGTGCCTAATCCAAAGACTTACACTTTCACTCTTGAAAAGTCCTTATCAACTGTCAGATCTGTTATCAGATGACAGCCAGAACATCAATCAGATGGTATTAAACTTACAAAGAACACTCAGAGACTTCAAATATGGGCAGGTGTAGCAAAGGTGTGGATGAATTGTGTCAATTATGTAGACACAGTGTAGAATGTGAGGAATTGCAGTAGTCAGGTCGTCGCGCAGTTGAGCAACTCCAACGCGGTCGGGCATTCCACATATGGAAAGCGGCTGTGCTACCGCCCTAGTACTGAACGGACAACAGATTCGCTGCAAGCGAGCCACATGGTTTTTGATGCACAAAAAAGGAAATACACGTGGGACAGCTGCCATAGACGAAACACCCGAAATACGCGAAATAGCCGAAATACGCGAGAAAAGCGTCGGATAAGTGTCGTTACACGTGGGACAGCCACCATAGACGAAACGCCCGAAATACGCGAAATAGCCGAAATACGCGAGAAAAGCGTCGGATAAGTGTCGTTACACGTGGGACAGCCACCATAGACGAAACGCCCGAAATACGCGAAATAGCCGAAATACGCGAGAAAAGCGTCGGATAAGTGTCGTCACAAACGCGTCGTCCGCTAACTTATAGATTACCTACACCTCCAAAACAGTTACCCAAAATATTTAATAATCTAATTACATTTCATAATGTATTCTCAGGCACTTTTAATGTTGAAAGTCCCGGTGTGTATAAGAAACGTGGATGCCATTTTCCCGAGTAGCTTACGTTCTGCGCGCCATTCCACAAGTTTCGTTCTGCCAGCACAGATGCGCCTCCAGTCCTTCATTACTTCGGTCGTCGCTCTCATTGTAGGGGCGGTCTTGGTTCACGCGGGACCGCTTCATGACTCTAATGGATTAAGAACGAGACTGGTCGTGTTTCGCTCCCAGATTCAGAAGGACACGAATCTCCGTTATGTCGCAAATTCCGGGATCTGCGAGACAACGCCCGGTGTTACCCAGTATTCTGGTTACATCGATGTCGGAACGAATATGTCAATGGTGAGCACCATGCGGCGAGGTAGGAATAGTGTTGACGCGTCGATGAGATAGTGGTTCTGGTTCTTTGAAGCTCGTCACTCGCCCGAGACTGCGCCATTCACGCTCTGGTAAGGGTGTCACAGGACGTGCCAACACGAAAAGAATCTGATCTTCTCACGTGAAAGGTTGAATGGTGGCCCGGGATGTTCCTCTATGATCGGTCTCTTCCAAGGTTAGTTGCTTTATGGTTGGGGATGTACTAAAGTCATACATTGTGCATTTGCAGAGAATGGACCATGCTTGGTGAACGAAGACGGAAACTCAACGTACCTCAACCCATACAGGTAAGAATGCCTTCCAATCGCGAGTGGGCAGTGTCTAAATTCGCGAATCAGTTGGAACAACGTGAGCAACAGTGGGTGGTTCACAATTTGGCTCTTAAGACGCCATTCATATTCCTGTGCCAGTAATCTATATTGACCAGCCAATCGACACCGGATTCTCTTACGGAACGGACACGGTCAACAGCACGGAGGCTGCCGCACCTTTTGTGTGGAAAGCATTCCAAGTACTGTTTGAGAGCAAGCTCTTCTCAAAGTACGCGAGCCGCGAGTACGTGCATGGATCTCTCCTCTTTCTTGGAATATATTCAGAGGATATGGTTAGGTTCATCTTTGCGACAGAAAGCTATGGTGGTCATTATGGGCCCAGCTTCGTGACATACTTTGAGGAGCAGAATGCCTTGATTACCAGCGGTGCAATCGAGGGTGAATGCATCCTCGTTAGTGCCATCGTGGTCAACAAGTAAGCTATACCCGGGCGATCGCAGAGGCTCGATAGCTCAGTGATTCTTGTTGCAGTGGTTGGTACGACCCCTTGATCCAGAATATTGCCTATTATACCTTCGCGACTTATGCCCCTGGATACGGTCAACTTCAACCCGATCATGTGTTGAAGAATATCTCCAAGGCCCTCTATGGACCCGACGGATGTGTCGCGCAAGAGCAAGACTGCTACGCCGCCGGTAACTCCACTGAATCTAACAATGTCTGTAGTCAGGCGGGCAATTACTGTGTACGTAGGACATTCGTATATTTGCAGATGCATCACTCACATCAGACCGTCAACTCAACAGATTAACAACGTCATCGTCCCTGCAATTGGAGACCGAGATGCGGGTGATCTCCGCCAAAACTCTTCAGCATTATTCCCTCCAAAATATTACCTGAATTACCTGAACACCTCGGAGGTTGTGAGCAAAATTGGTGCTGAAACCGCCTATCAAGAATGTCCCAGCGCACCCTATGATTTGTTTACAATGACAGGAGATGTATGTCTCGTTTGGATCCGGATCTCTCGACACCTGACAGTGCATCCGAACCAATGTATGCCTTATAGGAGGCACGAACATGGCTCCCTCAGCTCTCCGAGTTGGCGAATTCCGGAATGAATATTCTAATCTGGGTATGTGAACTCCGATAACAGTTCCTTTCATCCGGCTGAAATCTCTACTCTCCACTCAGGCTGGTGATGTTGACATCATGTGCGTATGCATCTATAACTCTTTCTAGGCGTTTTCCCTGAAAATCGGTCTTTCCACAGCTGCAACTGGCTTGGTGTAGTTTTTTTTGGGTTTCGTTCTTCCACCATTCACTGAATGGCCCCGCAGGGTTACGCCTCCGCACTTGCTATGGACTGGTATGGAAACGAGACACTCCATAACACCCCTCTCAGTAACATCACACTTGACGGCACGCCGATTGCCGCGGTCGCAAACGTGGACAACTTTAGTTTTGCGTAGGTTCCATCTCATTGCTCGTCATAATTCATGCTGATCCAATTCGAAACAGGAGGGTGTATGCTGCTGGTCATGAAGTGGTACGTGGTTGCTGACCCTCACATGCACAGTCCAAGCGTTGCGTTTACTGAACGATACATCTCCAGCCTGCGTTCCAACCTGCGGCAGCTCTGGCGATCTTCACCCAGGTCCTCAACAAAGAGCCTCTCCACTCTGTGTAGGGGCCGGGTTTGGTGTCCAAGGATTGAGAGAGTCCACCGCCAAAGGACCAAGGTATCACAGGATACGCCTATTGCGAAATATCCAAGCAAACATACATGTACCGAAAGAATACACGATCAATATGAGCATCGCTTCTGCGTTGGGCGTATACATTGTTTGAATCGACAGGTTGATGAGACCCGTGGCTACGTTCGCCTGAATATTACATACTCTTAGGTACGTCAGGGGGCTTGGACTGGATGAGGACTCACAACGAAGAAGATCACGAGCCCGTTCTTGTTGATGGCCTCGAGTAAAACGGGAGCCGACTTTGGTGTGGAGGTTGTAGGATCCTCTTGCAGGATTTTCTTACCCGAGGGATCCGAAGGATCTTTTAGCTTCGAGATACGAGTAGGGAAAAAGATCATATCTAGGAGATAAAATGAGAGGATGAACGAGGTGTTGAAGGCGACGATCCAGAGGATGTATGGCAAATTTGCCTGTATCGAGAGAAAAAATGTGTGCGGCGTAAACAATTTTGGTTGATGCATCTCGGAGCAGAAATACCAACCATCCTTCGCGAGACTTTAAAACCACGTCTTACAAGTGCCAGCAAGGTCCACCACACCAGAGCGTACGAAAAGAGTTCGACGGTGGTCTTGGCATCTCGTCTAGGGGCGGAGGAGTCTAGCTTTGTGACACGCTGGGAGTTGGAGTTACCACCCTCGAACAGAATAACCTGCTGTTTACGAAAGAAGGATGGAGAAGGTGGAAGAATGATCGTGCCAAGAGAAAGACCCATAATATGAAGTGAGAGATAGCCTGAGGACATGAGGGTTTATACCAGAGTGGAAGTAGGAACGTCTCTTACCCAAGAGTGAAATCAGTCCCTCCTTGTTCGCGTAGATGACATTACTTCGAGGGGCGTTGAGGAGGAAGGCTTCCAACCCCAGAGACGACAGTGCAAATTGATGCACTATAGTATGTTGGGTTGAACAGATCACTCCAGGAGATACATCATGCCACTCACAGACACCGATCCAAAGGCCTAATAATGATATGGGTATGTATTTAATGATCGGATGGAGTGTCACTTCTGCGACTGGCAAAATGGCAAGCGTCAAGAAAAAGTTCCAATGTACCCCGTATTCGGTGACGTGTTCCTGGAACGAATGAGCCCATAAATCCAAGTGATGGTGAAGAGTCACCATACAGGATATTCTGTTCCCTTCACGAGTATCACTCGAACGACGCCTGCCACGACGATTGGCAACATCTTTTTGATTATTCGGTATAACTTTGGTTTCACGTCCGCATGCAACTGGGATGGATCCTTGATGAGAGGTATCGCAGAAACGATGCCTTGAGAGAAAACGAACGAGCCAACTCCGCAGTCCATCTAACCCGACATGATCGAGACAGCCCAACGAAATCGATACGAGTCAGCACGTACCAACGACACACCATACGTTTCACACTTTGCAAGGGAACGCGGGAAGACAGGAAAGTCGACGGCAAGAATGGAAAACGCTGTCATGAGCATCATGTTGGCGCGGTATGTTGTGAGTGCTGGAAGGGGTCTCAATGCCGGAAGTGCGGAGCCATCGATGATACCACTATCTCGTGCAGTCGTCTCGTTCGTCTTTGACAGCAAAGGTGTTCCGCTTTCGATTTGAGGGAGGAGAAGCAAGACGCAACATGGAACCAGAAGGAGCACCGAGAGCACCCCAGGTGCATCGGCATAAACTGTCAGCGCAAACGACAGGGGCAGGACCAACACCAGCCATTCGAGAATAAATGGCATAGAACGGAACACGGTCAGGCGCGTTCGCAGGGCGGAATGTAAAGTTATCGACGCCTTCAAGTTGGGACTTTGAGCAATGAAACCTCCGACATGTCTCACTGGACTCACCAGCCCTACTGCTAGTATAAGGTTGACGTGGAAGACAGATGAGCCTGTCATCCCAGAGACAAATGCTTCCTTCGAGGCCTTGTAATCATTGTCCATTTGACCTGAATTCATCAGTGGAGGCTCCCGTTGTTGACCCGGGAGCACTCTGTTTTGGCGACCTGATTTTCGACCCACGTGACCACGCCAGAATATGATTATTACCCTCATCATGATGATTCCTTTCAGTAACTACTCGCTAAACTTTCAGTTTCTGTCAAGCAAACGTCTGCACCGGTCCGACAAAACTGTGGCGACCCCAAGTGACCCAGTTAACAACAACGATAACAGCGACTCCACCGATAGCCAGGATGGCGTAATTCATGTTCAACTCGTCGACAGGATACGCCGTGGGCAACACGAAAAGCACGCAGATAAACGAGCAGAACTGTCAAAGAGTCAGGATAAACGTGACAGGAAGAATATGATGGTTGGACTGACTAGAAAGCTGACAAGGTTGATGGACCACGACCATTTTCCCAAATTGAAAGGACCAGGTTCCGCGAGGCTGGCACGAGCGTCAGTCTGCAACTCCTCCAGGACCAATATCACGCTCACGAGTCAGGCCAAAACACCCGGATTATGATGGGTTGTAGGTAACTGAGCATGACAGATATCGCCGCAGAGGACAACATTGCGTTAAACTGTAACAATCGATTGGATTACCAAGTAACTTAGATGTAGCATGTACGCACGGCGACGGCTGAGCCTATATAGGCACACGAAAGGGCACACCCTACGAGCACAGACGTCCACACGCCCCAATAAGGAGCTTGAAAACGGTTGAGAGCCATAAACTTTTCTTTTGCGGGAAATGCATTGTCTCTTGCAAGCGCGTAAAACAGTCTTGAGCTTGCCGTAAATGCAGTGATCGATGCGGTTACTTGCGCAAACGCGACGACCACGAGACACACAAGGGTGAGTTTCGGTCCAACCGCGTCATAGAACAGCTGTGCGATAGGTATAGCGTAGGTCGTCGCCTGCACATTAGCAATGCTTTGCACGGAGAAGAGGAGGGCAAGCATATATGCGAGACCGATAAACCATGATCCCGCAATGCTTCCTACAACAGCGAGGGGTGCGAGGAGCTCTGCGCGTTTTGCTTCCTCAGCGACTTGAGCAGCTGTTTCGCAACCTTCTAGGGTATAAATAGCCTGGTGTTCTCTCACATACGGTAAATCTTCGCAAAAATATGTCACTTGCCTGAAGGAAACCTAAGAGGACGACAAAGCCTCTCGAACTCCACCCAGTGAAACTACAATCGTCGCATGAGGACTGACATACCACGCATTCAATCAGCTTACTTACTTTTCGTAGTTGGTGAATACAAATGCGGCCGAATTCTTGCGAAATACTATCAGTCGACTATTTATTTGCACAACGGAGCAATTCACCTTCACGGGAGCCTTTACAAGAAGTGTTATCACAAGGACGAACGTGCCTCCGAACGTCCACCAAACGTTGAAAGTACTCATCCGTCCGATCGCTTTCGTTCCAATAGTGTTGACTATGCCCGAGGTAATATTGACAGCCCAAGCTAACGTCGTGATCTCAACGCGGGTCAAGGATCGGCCTTGGCCAACTTCTGCCATTGAGGCGATGTACAACGCCACGCTGACCTCGTTGTTGGAGGGAATAACGGTCGTGATGGCGCGAAACTCACCTGAGGTTTCCGGCGGTGCCAGTGAACACCATTGCAATAGAATATATCCACCCTGTACAGACTATACTGGGGTGTAAAAGTTGCGTTTCAAAATACGATTCATTTTAGACGCACACCCGAGGACAGGTAAATCGGGCTTCATCTTGCAGACCCAGAAGTAAAGACCGCCTAGAGTGGGACTAGCACATATCCATGAGTTTGCAGGTGTAAGAAATCGTCAAAACACTCACTAGGAGCTACAAATCTCTGCTAGACTGAGGGCAATGAGAAACATGAAAAAACTGCATATCTATCATGCCAGTGAGGTGACGCTCGATCAGACGGAGGAACGCGAATCTGAAGATGGATCTACTTACGTTCCATCCCCAGAACAACCCAAGTGGGCCGCCAGAGAATAATCCGGTTTGAAAGGCACTACTCATCCCAGTAAGGATTCCGATAGCGCAGAACGATATGCCCAACACCCCGAACAGTGACATTTCACGCCGGAACTCAGGTTTATACCCGAGATCGAGGAGACGCTGGTCCGAGGTATCAACATTATCTCTGGTAATGCTAGTAGTTTCCTCGATCTTCTCGGGACTTGAACTTTTGTGAACCGTCGACATTGCGAGCGTGAAGGCACACGACGTTGGGCAGGGTGCTCCCCTATGTGTCGATCAACATTATATTATAAAATGTGGTAGTCATGGGGGCGACTGTGGGACAACGCAGGAATTCGAATCTGAACAATAAACTTCTGAAGAAGCGAAGAACTTGGAGATAAGTCGGCAAGAGAAGCGATAAGCAGTCCACGTGAAGGCGCTGTGGAGCATCTGTCAGACCAGGGAATAACCTGATAACCTCGCCCACCTGTGAAAGTTTGCCAGATGCGTGGTACTGTGTTGTCAGGTGCTCGTATTCGTTAATCAGTGATAACTTCGCCTCCCCACCCGAAAACGTCGAGTCCACGTCCAAGTAACAAGGTGTTAAACTTGTCTGAACGACGAGCACAACTTTTCGCGAGCAGAGTGAGCTCGTGTACAAGAACATTTGTGAGAAATCCGTCGCAACTCCGGAAGGTAGCAAGCACATTCTTCACGTAGAGTGGCCAGTCGGCTGCGCCTCGTCGACTCGTTTTGGGATGAAACTTTAGTCGCACGGAGTTAAGCCGGATGAAACGCATCGCAGAACGGTTGATATTCTACGCGCGTACGTAGGTTATGCACATGAAAGCTGTCAGCTGGTAAGTATGATGACAATGACTGGCACTGTGCCCCCGCATTACTCGGCGTAACGGGCGAGTCGATTAGTTGGCGCTCAATGAATAAGATATGCGACAACTCGGGTGACAAAAGGCTGACGCAAAACGCGTGAGTCACAAGGAAGCATGAGTAAAAGTGACCACATACCATGCCAGTACGAAAGTCGAATAGGAGAAAATAAAAGGCAGATAGACAGCAATGACAATTACTTGATTCTTAACAGCATTTCAGATCTCCTCAAGGATAACGCAACAAACATCATCATGCCCGCGCCTATGGATAACCACGAGGCTCACCAAACGACATGCCCCTCCTCCGCTCTTCCAAGAGCGACCTCTATCCCGACAGTGAACTCAGACCCAGCCTGTCCAAACACCACCTCTTTACCTGTCCTTCCCAGGATGCTTGGATTCATGCTTTTCTTGCTAGCCGGGAGGGGCGAGCGGACGTGCGCATATCTAGGATATTGTTCGTGTGGCGCCGTAGTCGCTGATATCACTAATGGGCCCTCGGGAGGAGGCGAAGCATAGACTCGCGACAAGTCTTCACAGTGTCCGTCCTGATCATCAAAATAAGTGTGACGGGTCTTATTCGCGCTAGAATAGGACCCGAGCGTGGGCAATGAGACCGCCCTGGGTCTTGGCACGAATGGAGGATTAGAAGTGAGTGGAGGTCGGGACAACGGCGACTGTGGCGAGGAAATGGACAATGATGACAGTGGCTGCAGTAACAATGCAGAAGAATCTAATCTCCTCTCTTCGTTGTTCACCGCAGTGGAAACATCCCCACCGGCAGCAGCTTGATAATACGGTGGGGTAGTACACCGGAAGATCGGAAGGACTGGGGACGAGGGTGGCGAAGAAGGGGGAGCCACATACATACTTGTAGTACGCGAGCGCGGCCGCGATGGGGCGAAGTAGAAAGGATCGCCCTCGTTCTCTGTGAGCCCTTCTATGAGACCACGATCGGGTTCCTCAGCCGAAACAGCGACGAGAGGTACCGCCTGCGGAAAATCAACGGCATTGACCTGGACGGGCTCCAACGAATCTTCGCTGTCGTCCTCGCATACCGGAAATAGCTTCGTAACACTATCAGCAAAGGTCACCCTTGATGACCTCTTCCCCTTTATCGTTTCCGTACTATGAATTGACTTGAGGATACCGTATTTGCTGGGAGTAGAGTTTTGTCCATCATCTGGACCCCAGGTATACATCGCAAGTGGCGAACTCCGCACCGGTGCTCCAAGCGACAAACCAGTGGGCACAATTGGCCCGTTCACCTGCGGAATCCCCATCGATCGAAAGGGAAAACCAGAAGACCTCGTTGGTGACCTGAACGTCGAGAAATTGCCGCCCCACAACTTCAGTGCAGAGGGAGGGGTAGAATACGGTGCAGAAATCTTGATGCCTGAGCTCCAAGCGCGCCGCTTTGCTTTGATTTCGAGGGACCTCTCCGTTTCAGCGTCCAACCACCCATTTTTTTCTCCGATCAACGTCGTTCTGACAAGCCTCCACCCTTCTTCATGAGCACGGCTCCGGACAATCTCGATTGCGGCGCAAATACGCTCCAGATAGGCAAGACGTGAGGAAATAAACTCTTCGACCTGTGCATCTTTGTAGTCAAAGTTGTGCGCGCTCGAAGAAGGGGACGTGGAAGGTGTTGGAGGGTGTGATGCCTGGACAGGCGTTGAAGGTGCACTTGAATATTGGGCTGAGGCATTTCGAGAGCGAGGGCGGGATGAGTTGACTCTGGACGCCAAAGATGGTTGGGGAGCAGAACAGGTTGCATGTTGAGTCGAGCCCTGCAGTTTTTGTGCAGGCGGAGCCAGGGGAAGATCTTCTCCATTCTCAAGTGTATGGAGAGATGTTTGACTACCATTTGACTCCTCATCGTCGTCAACATCGGAAGGGATAAGAGGGCAGCTCGACACGTCAAAAGCCGTGTCCGCCAGTCTATCGTCATCGTCGCAATCAAAACCAAAGTCCGCCGGACGTAGATGCCTGTCCTCAAAGCTTGATGGAACGTTATACATGCCAGGGGTACCATTACGACCCATACGACTGAGCTCTAGTGTAAGTTGCTCGTTATTGTCCCAATCGCTGCCGAGGGTGAAATGTTCTCCGAGCAGGTCATCGTTATGACCATTGTACTCTATTGCAAAAACATCAGCTTCGTCGGAGGACCTAGGATGGTGATATCGAACACCCCATTCATCCGCTACAACATTGACTAAGCCCAAACTCCGCAGATACAAGACTTCCTTACCTTGCTCCCGGCGGGGATAGACGACTCGATCGGTGTCTTCCGCATTCAATATATCCGGGGATGGAGCACGGCAACGCCGCTGCTCTAACTCGCAGTCATCCTTGCGATCCCCAAAGTCAAGAGCATTTCTGCCTTCAGTTTGAGTCCTCCTGGGCCTGCTCCCGCTTGCCCTTGTACCATTGACGCCGAAGCGATGAGACTCGGCGGTCTCGATCGATTGAATTTCTGTCCGAATTTCACTGGCCATAGCAATCAAAGTCCACTCGGTATACCCAGCGGCAGGTACGTGTTGAGGGGTGAGAGCTGATATAACATAACGTCTCCAGACATCAACGAGGGTTGCTCGGACCCGAGCAATCTCTGGATCAGGTCGCGCTGATGCAGGGCCAGTTTGTTGAGAAGAAGTTGGAGATGTCACGGGACCGGCGACAGGGAGAGGCGGAAGTGGGGATGGCGGTGGCGCACTGGACGGAGGGGGTGATGACAATGAAAGCGACTTGGGAACCAACGATCTGTTGGCACACGAATCAAAAGGGGGGTTGATTCTTTCAAAGGATGAACTTACGATATTAATGAAAACAAAAGAGACCGTTGCCTCTTGTGTTTCCCCGATTTTGAAGGCCTTGTAGGACTACCCCCGGGCGGGAGATCCTCTGCGCTACCAGCCGTGCTTCCAGAACAGGCACTGCCCTCCATGCTATCTCGCTGGCTTTCAGGTTCGCTGCAGCCTTTGACACCGGCAACGACGCTCGACAACATTCGAACACAGTCCGAATTCATAGGGATGGTTATTTCCCGTCCATCGATGAACCTCACCTCAATCACCTTTTGTGTCAAGTCCATAGACACTAGGTGAACGCGAGCAAACAACCCTACTGCTCGATCAAGCATGTGGATGCTCGACGGGGGCTCGAGATGGAAAATGGAAGTAAGGATTTGCAACTGTGACGACCACGCTGGAGGCATGGTCGCGCTGGGGCAGAGATCATGCAAGGGGAGGACATTTGGAAATGTGAAACCGTAGAGAAATGCGGTGTGGGGGGACGGTGGGATGAGACGGATTAGCATCGTGGAGATGCATGCAACAGATTAAGAGCGGGGTAGTATAAAGTCTAAGGAGAGAAGCAAGAAGCTCGCGGACGTCGTTGACGTCCAGCACAAAGGGCAATTGCTTGCTCACCTGTCGGTTTTCAGTGGCCATACGTGAGTTTACGTTAACAATTTTTACCGGCCATTTGAGTTGTGTTCCCCGCTTGTCCAAGCACGCCAAAAAATAATTCAAGTTGGGCTACAGAGATTGATTGTCATGGGCTACAGAGATGATAGTCGGTGCACGAAAGTGCACTAGTAGTAATCGATATCATTGGCGGGCAGGTTCAAGTTGGAGAGCAGCAAAGCTAGTCAGTCACGCATGTCACAGCCATATCACAACTAAAGTGTTGCGAGGAAAAAGTCGGGACACAGCACATGGAATCTGGAGTCGCCACGTTCAACGACCCGGGACACTGACCTGTGCAGCAGATCCAGACACGCGTTCAGTCAATCGAAGGCTTCGGCACAGGAATGACACACGTTGGCGCTGCATTAGTCTCGACAGCTGCAATGCTCGACTGTGGGTCACAGCATAAGAGGGAGAAGTCGGATAGGGCATCGCATTGAGATGTTCCTGCCACATTGATAGTGAAATCGCAGCACGCAGAACAAGTGAGGCACGATGACAAACCTTCGGTTCTGCCAACACCATTTATACCGGACGCGGACGCGTGTAGGGTTAGAGCATACCTCAAAAAGCCTCTCTTTCCCCCCTGTAAACCCTCGCCAGTTTGGTTTCCCTGTTAGCGCCATGGGTGCGAACCACAGTCAGCCCAAGGATCACAAGGAAGAGCGCAAGGTGAAGCGGTCTCCGACGCTGCCATCGCTGCTGGGCAAGACTTCGTCGCGACTGAATCTGCTCGGACTGGGCAGGCGGTCGCCGCAGCCCCCAGCGACGCCAGTGACACCGCAAGCGGCCACGGTTCTGGAGCTCGTCGCCGAGGGGGGCATGGCATCCCCGGAGGCATCGGTGGCGGACCCGGAGAATCGGCCGGAGGTTGCCGTCGATGTCAGTCCAACTCGCCTTCTTACTTTATCCGGACTCGGCCTGATAGCGCGTCCTGCTGTGGCCGGTTGCACGCCCGACATAAATACGCGCCTCACTTCCTCCCTCCCTCTCACTTTTTCTTCACATCCACAACAATCAGGACCAAGAATCCGACGTCGCGATCGCCATGCCCCAACAACCCGCGACGGTTGCCTGCCAGGTGAGTTCCTCACAACCAGCCGTATCGTTCGTTGATCTCTCGCGTCTTACCCTCGTGATATAAATCCGATGGCGCTGACGACGACTTTCTCGACTTGGCTTGGTGAATCCTAGTACCGCACAGGGCGTACCCTCGGTAGCGGCACGTATGCAATCGTGAAGGAGGCGATCCATATCAAGACTGAGCAGTACTACGCTTGCAAAGTCATCAACAAGAAACTCATGGAGGGGAGGGAGCACATGGCAAGTACCTCCACAGCTTCTCATCTATGCTGCGCGATCTACTCTTAAGGCTGCGGAGTTTCATAGTTCCGCAATGCTGTGAGCAATCGCTTCCACGTACACTCCCTCCGCGAGGTTGTCTCCGGTTTAGCCCCCGTGGTGTTGTTGATCAGCATTTTTAGTGCACCCTGATCGTAACATCATGCCTGGTCTCGTTGGCGCCGTCTTCTTGGCTTACCCTGAACCCTTGAATTGTTCCACGGTTGCTGACCAGTGGTTCCTAGGTCCGTAACGAGATTGCTGTACTTAAGCGAGTGTCCATTGGTCACCCCAATATCGTCACACTACACGATTACTTCGAGGTGAGAATCATCACATCCGACCGGAACTCGACGTTCATCATCACACGTTAGACTGTTCATAATCTGTACCTCGTCTTCGACCTCTGCACAGGTGGCGAGCTCTTTGACAGCATATGCGCAAGGGGGCAATATACCGAAGCGTGAGCGACACACGATTCTACCGAACGCATCGAAAAATCTCATTTAGCAACCCAGTGACGCTGCCGGGCTCGTACGCACTATCTTTGGTGCAGTCAAGTATATCCACGATTGCGGTATTGTCCACCGCGATCTGAAACCCGAAAACCTACTTTTCCGTTCCAAGCCTGAGAAGACGTCAGAGATCATGATCGCTGACTTTGGGCTCAGTCGTGTCATGCCGGACACTAAACTCAGCATGCTTACGGAAGTTTGCGGAACGCCTGGTGTAAGCATTTTGCTAGCAGGTGTTTCAACTCGCTGAGATGTTCTACAGTACATGGCACCAGAGATCTTCAAAAAGAGTGAGCCATTCCTTGAATGTCGCCTAGTTTTCACTCAGATTTGATACAGCTGGTCATGGAAAGCCCGTCGATGTATGGGCCATGGGTGTTATCACGTATTTCTTGCTTGCCGGTACGTGTGGCCATTGGTACGGCATCTGCAGAACCATCTAACATTCCGCTATCAGGCTATACGCCATTCGATCGCGATACCCAGAAGCAGGAGATGGAGGCTATCATGGCGGGTGACTACCGCTTTGAGCCAGGCAAGCCTCTCGGCGCCTCGTGGGCTGCGCTTCACTGACCCACTGCAGAGGAGTATTGGTGCAATGTATCGGAGGCAGCTCGTGAATTTGTTGCCACCTGTCTCACGGTCGATCCGGCGGGACGTCCAACAGCTGAGCAAATGCTCCAACATTCATGGCTTACTGCGGAAGTGCCGCACTTCGTGGAGGCCGCGAACGGCGAGCCAACGGACTTGTTGCCACATGTCAGAAAGGCGTTTAACGCAAGGAGGACGTGTACGTTTCGTTTTTGTTTCGTTCTACTAGAGTGTATATTGATGATTGCACCGGTCCGCGCAGTCCGTAAAGCCGTATTCAGCATGATGGCGATGAAGCGGATGTCGATGCTGGCTCACCACCTCACACCTGAGCACCGCCAACTCAACGAGGACGTGTACCAATTCAAACAGGAGTCCGAGAAAGAAAGTCTCGAAGATGCGGATGTTCTTCACCACCACAACGCGGGACCGCACGACCATAGTGCAAATTCGACTCACGATGGCGTAGCCTTGCACCCCAATGCAAGTTCCGAAGGCGCCGGACTACCTCAAGTCAAGGAGGAAGCATCCGTAACCCAGGGATCTGTTGCAACTGAGTCTGGACCGTCATCTGACCAAGTCCCCTCTTTCGTCCCTGCAGAAACTGTCAAGGAGAGCAAAGAAGTCACAGAGAAGCTGGCAGCGGTGAGCCTAGCTGCCAGTGCAAAGGTACGCGGTGCGGCAAAGCGTGCTTGATTCTTTTCGTCGTTTGGTTGCTGTTTGTGAGAGTAGACGATACATGCCTTTTTTTTCGGTCGGGTGGTTTTACTGTCTTTTGAGAATCCAGTTCCGCCATCCGTTTTACTTAAGATTGATCTCCTCATTTCATGATATATCTCGCATTCGTTTGCTTAATAAACGGCCTGTTTTCGTTTTCGTTTTACAGAAGGTCTTTAACCGATTCACGAGGAGCGGCAAGTGAACGCATGACTGGATCGTCGGCACAGGCTTGGAACTTATCAAGGGGGGAGGGTTCGCAGACGGGCGAGTTCAGAAACGATGGATGTATCTTTGACGTGCAGATATTGTACATTTGGCGATCTATACCGTGACCCACACAGATATTACTGGGGATTGTTGTGTACTCATGGCTCTAGACCTGTCCCACTATCGTCGTCAAACTCGGTGGTCCAGTCAGTCAACTGAAACCCGTGTCTTGTCCACGCGCAGTTATCATACGACACACATTAAGAGCATACATAGCAATAATAGCGATGCGGTCAGAACAAGTAATGCGATGTACGTAACGAAGAGGGAAAAGCGAACAGTACAAAGAACGATGGTGGCATGATCATACACATAGCATACTTGAGAAAAACAAAAACGATAACAAATGCATTGAAGGGAGAACGTATATTCATGAGGATGCCAAGTCCGATGACGAATGGGAGAAAACAGACTCTAATGCGTCGCTCACAGTCGTTTACCAGTCGAGAGGGCGAGCGCGATAATGAGGACTTCCCATGCGACATCGAGTGCGCACCAGAGCTTCTCGTCGTTGATGCCCAAGGCGCACGCATTCCGCCACAGGCCGTTGATAGCCATCGCGTGTGCGAGGAGGGCCTGAGCACTGTGCTTCGTTGCGAGCTTGCCGGCAAACTGACGGAGAAGGGTAAGAACGCGTTCGCTCGTAGGATCGTCGCGATAAAGCGGGTGGGGTGCTGGGCAGGGGAGGAGAGAGGCGAGCAGGTGGTCGATGCGCTTCGTGTAGAGGAAAGTGGAAAGCAAAGGGAAGACTTCCGGTGCGGGGATGCACAAAGGCACCACGGGCACGGATACGGTGGATCCTGCGACATCTGGGCGAACGACGTCCGATGCAGGGAGGACGGGGAGATTCGTGCAGTGAGTCGCAAGAATAATGTTGTGGATAGGGAAGAGAGTCACGCGGCGTTTGGTGGCAGCAGGAACGTGGCGAGAGTAAACTGCGAGCATGTGTGTGGGCATGTCAGAAGAGAGGTCGTTGATGACCACCGTGAGGTCTTTAGGGAGTATGTTGGAGGTGGGTTCTGCTTTGACGCCTGCAAGGACTTGAAGCATGCTACGGGGGTGGATGAGCGAGTGAGGTGACTCTGGAAATCACCTGAACTTACTCTGGTCCGAGGCACTCGAGGCCTTCGCGGATGTAGTTCAATTCCGTGTCTGCCAGCTCTGGCGCGACGGACGTGATCGTCTCTTTCGCGATTCCGCGGAAAGAAGGACGCGAGAGATATCTCGGGAGGGTCACATTGGACATGCATACAGAGGAGGCGGCCGAGTCCGGGATGTCTACATCTCCAGAGGAGCGAGGAAGCTCGATGTTGATCAGGGAGGGCTGGTACCTCGCGGTGTTCTTGTGCTTGGCATGCTCGAGGGCATATCGAGAGTGATGAAGACCACCCGCGGATCGAGCACGGCGGCGACGAGAAGCGCCTTGAATGCCACCTCGCACTTTGGACTTTGCGTTCGCAAGTTTGGTAGGAGGGGTGTTTTCCTCGTCAAATCGGCGAGCAAGGTTGGACGTTTGAGAGACCATGATGATAGAGCTGATGCGCGTTTGTCTTGTTTGAGTGGAGAGGCGACATCGGACTGGTCTCTTATAAAGCAAGAATTTGTGGGCAATCCGCAAAACCGTTACCTGAGAGCGTGACAGTCTCGTACCGTGACACAAATCGCAATCAACGAAAATTACCCAACAAGGGAACAAGCCTACGGTTTTCCTTACCTTATATGGCATTTTTGGGACCCACATACGCCCACAGATTGCTTAATCAAAACGCAATCAAGATAATTCCATGCGGTTCCATTCTTGTCGCCACTGCGCTGGCGGTCTCTCGAACGGTCTCAGATCTGTGGTGGATGCCAATTGTCCACAGAAGCGTGCGGTCATGATATGCCATCTCGTGCGGTGGGCAGTGCCAGGTACTCGATGGACAATGCTCATGCTATGTAGCGGCGGCTTGTCGCGGCTTGATGAACACCATAGAGAAAGCGGTCAGAGCCTTGTCGTGCCTCACCCACCTTGCAGTCCGAGGGCCTTCACTCTGCGGTGCGTGAGAGGGCAAGATCTTCCCATGAACAGCGGGGAGGTAGGTATCTGGCCAGATTTTCTACCGTCAGTTCCATCTTACCGTAACATTGTCTTGGGTTGCAATGCCAGTAGAACTCCTTTGTGTGTATCACCTTGGATGGTTGACACTGCGTGCACTTACTGTCCATTAAACGGTTCGAGGCGACTGAGGTCTCAGGTGAGTGGCACTCGACATGGGCCGTGAAGCCGCGTGATCAGCGCTCAGCTCCTGGCTAGGTCGCACTTTACAGATATCCGAGAGGTCGGAGGTGCAACGAGTATGGCGATTGTACGGATCAATGCCTATCCGTGCACTTGCCGTCCACTAAAAGAGGGTGGTGACCCAAGGTGAGTGGCACTCAAAAATTGGTCGTGAAGCTAAGTAATCAGTTCTTGGCTACGTCGCACCTTGCAGGTGTCTGTAAGCACGGCGAGTATAGCGACTGTCTCGATGATAATTCTCCAAGTCCATGTACTTACCGTTCATTGAGTGGAGGGTGGCCAAGGTGAGTGGCACGAAAAAATGAGCCTCTGATTTGGTGACTGGCTCTTGATCTGTGCTGTAGGAGGTGTTGCGAGCATGGCGACTGTCTTTGTTCAAAGTAAATTATCGGGTGGATGGGTGTACGGTGAGTGCCACTGACGGTCAGATTGAACATCGTCTCCAGAAATATTTGTCGGCGTGTCAGAGATAGTGCCGTCAAGGTGGGTCACAATAAATGAGACAGCGAGAGGGGGATGAAGGGGGGGAGATGGGGGATGAAGGGGGATGATGAACATGGAAGGGGAGTGTGTAGAGGAAGGTTTTCTGCTTATGGGGAATGTCGCGGTGAAGATCAAAGCGGATCTACAAACAATCTCACCACAGCTTCAGCCCACGGACACGGTAAAATTCGCGGACTTCTACAGCAATTTACATGTGACAAGCGTCGCCCAGACAGGAACACAAAGGATATGTGACCGTAATAAATCATATCGGCGGGGGCATGTCTCACCTATTATTCTGTTCCCTTTCATGAGGCGTGTTTGCACGCGTCAATCACGTGATTCATTACCGACGCGACACGGGGTCACATGACCTGTTCATTCGACGCGCCAAAGTCAACGAAGTGATTTGCTTGGCAACGACGGTCCACAATCCATGCAATAGCGCCGAAACGGAAAATGTCCACCACAACACAAATTTTGTTCAATTCGCCAGCTTTACATTCGCTGAAACGAGACCAACTTGTCAAATTATGCAAGATTCATTCACTCAAGGCGTCTGGGAAGAACAAAGAGCTCATAGAACGGTTACAGTTTCACGCAAAGACTTTGCCACCCGATGATCCGTTGAGCGTCGCTACTCGGAGCGATAATCTGGACGCGAAACCCGCTGCTGACAGCGAGGACGAGGCGTCCAATTGCTCTGAGAAAGAGAGCGCGTCTACGTCTGATACCATATCTCGTCCGAGCGAGCAGTGGGAAGTGGTTATGGACACTATAAAAGAGGTGGATGAAGAAACACTCAGGAGCAACCGGGGTGCCTCCGACCGTCCAGTGGGTGAGTTTGGCACGAATACATCCAAAGGTCGGTCCTGCGCACAACATCCAACTTGATGCAAAGAAGGCCGTTCTCATCCATCCTGTCAGCTTCTGTCACATCGTCTCTCAGAGCTATAGCGACTTCTTTGGGACTGAAACGCAATACTGCCAAAGCCGACGATACTACATCCTCATCTTCTAGTCTCTCCAGCAAGGAAGTGGTCCAATTGTCGTCAACTCTCCCCACTTCTGATCCGAACAGTGGCTCCAAAGAACCAGCAGTAGAGCCAATCCCTGGGCAGTCAAATCTCCAGGGTCTTCCCGCTCCTTCAGAAGCGCGGCTCAGTCTCTCTCAGGCGCCGGCCACCACCACAATCCGCCTCGTTTCAAATGCGACCACAAGCCAGGAACCCCTGCTGTCTCCGCCCAAACTTCAGCCGTTCGCCACTTCGTTCGACCTTGTCCCTGGCACGCCGGGAGGTACCGGATCTTCCTCAGTTCCTGTATGGCCATTCTCACCGGGTGGAGCTGCACGGGAATCCTTGTACCCCTCTATTCCAACCTTCCAAGGGTTTGCTGACTTGCATACTCAGCAGTCTTCTCGATCCGTTCACTACGACAATTCGGATATGGACATAGACCTAGATATGCCTGGCGGGCTAGTGGTTCCATCCATCCGCGAACCCGCCCCGGAGAAGGCCAATGTCAGTGCACGGTTTAACACGGGTGCAACTCCCAAGTCCACCGAGAAACCTTCTGCAAAGCCCGTTGACATCTTCTCACCTGCTCCGAAGCCACAAAATGCCTCAACTCGCTCGAAGCTAGGCATTCCCAGATCCGAGCCGTTCGTGTTTGGTTCACCGCTTCCCCAGAATAACATGTCGAACCTCCAATTCCGCTCTGCCGCTCAGTCCGTGCTGGATGACATGAACAAGAGGCTTGCGGAAACGGGCGTAGAGGCTGTCGATGCTAATGTCTTGAACAACCGCCGACCTACGACCGAAGAGTCGATAGAGAAACAAGAAAGTAACCGTTCCCTTCGTGCCGGCGACATGTTCGAGAAGATTCATCAGAAACAGTTCAATAAGATGGATTCAATAGCTTCACATTATGCGGCGAAGCGGGGTGCTCAGAGTACCGCTCCCCAGTCTGTTCTGTCAACGAAGAGGAAGTCAAGCCTGGTCGTGAAGGAGAGGAAACCGGGGGTACCGGCTGCTCGGCACCGTCCCAACGGATCCAGGGTTGCCAGTGGTACTTCT
Organism: Boletus sp. NGJ; assembly: GCA_019096195.1. NCBI lineage: Eukaryota > Fungi > Basidiomycota > Agaricomycetes > Boletales > Boletaceae > Boletus > Boletus sp. NGJ. The sequence continues at coordinate 806,811 of JAGTXK010000027.1, forward strand.
GTGACGATGCTCCCTGGCGACTTTGGCGAGGAGGTTGACGAAGATGATGAGGTTGCAGACAGGCGTTTGTCGAAGCGGCCTCGTGTCGAACGAGAGGAATCAGATGCTCCGGTACAGCCTGACAGACCCTCATTAGCTCCGATGCCTGATCCCGAAGGGGAAGCTCAGAAACAGAAGGAAAGGGAAGCAATTCGTCGCAGGCTTGAGCACAACAGAGCCAAGCGCCGGAGCAGCATGGGACGACCAAGTCTCGGACGTGCCCCTCCCCGTGAGTATCCCTTTGAACGTCAATGCCTCGCTAATGATCCAATTCGACAGCAAAAGCCAAACCTGCACGGTTCGGTTTCTTTGCCTCCGCTAAATCACTTGTTCAGAATGTATGGAACCGAGGTGCTGGATCCAAAGCTCCATCAAAGATGCCAGTTTCAAAGCCAGCTCAACCCAAAGAGGAGACGAAAGGACTTTTCAAGACCACGGAAGCGAAGAAATCAGCCGTGATCCCTGGTTCTTCCGGTGCGCCGCCTCTTGGCTCTCAAACGAGACGCATACCGTCTGGCAGTAGTAATACATCGGTACATCCCAATGCCCCCGGGCGCTCTACCCTTGCCGTACCCATGATCCCCGGTGAAGCTGGGGGAACCGTCGCATCGACTCGTATTTGGAAGTCGCCCACCCCTTCGTCTAATCCACCCAGCTCGGCTGCCGCGAATCAAACGTCATCGACAATAGCTGGCTATGGTCAGTTCGGCAACAGAAACGCTTCTCTCGTTGGTTTTTCGTCCTTGGGAACGAAAACTGGTCTCGCAGCAAACAGTAGTCGCGTTTCGTCGATGGGGGGGAAGTCTAACATCAGTACTTCAACAGCCAACCTTGAGAAGCAAGCGAGTAGTATCCCAAGGTTGAGGACCACGTCGACGCTGATGGCGCCCACCGCTAGTTCACTTGCCAAGACAAATAGCCAGTCTCGCATTCCAGTTTCTGCCGCGTCGCATAACGAGAATCCGACCTTTACGAAAGCGAGTACGAGTTTCAAGCAACGGTTTGCGATGTCGCCTCAGCCGAGCATTACCTTGGATCAGATCACAAATAGTCCACGAAGTCCAGCTCACTCCCCTCGTCCCGCGAAGGTATTCAGTCAACCCCTCAGTCCACCTGCAGCACGTCCTCCTATGTCATTCACCACTGCAGCAAGAAGCATCGTTGGCCAGGCTGCCAAAGCAAAACCGTCCTCACCGTCGAAGACGCCTGTTGCTACAAAAGGAAAAGTTCTGCCTGGCCGCAGACCACGAATTTCGCGTTCCAAGGTTATTGCGAAGCTGGCTTCGCAGAGAGCAGCAGGTGCGGGCTCGAGCGCGAATGCCCGGACTGAGAGGGCAGGCGGCAAGGTGCGTTCTAGCATGGGCGCTGAAGTGGTGGGCAGGGCAGGGCAGTCGTACGGTAGCGCGAGAGGTGGAGATATGATGATGAGTGCCAAGAAACGGGTTCGTCAGAGTGAGCATGCACGGCGGAAAAGCCGCACGATTGCTGGTGAGGGACGACGGATGGACGTCGATTAACCCGATCAAATTTCTTTATTTTCTTGTCGTCTTGCGATACCTTGACTCACTCCGTTAGTTCTACCGTGTACGATCAGATAATTTTTCCTGCCAGTGGTTACATCTCATTGGGTCTCGACCCTTGTATCTAGCACTTTGTCTGACTTGTTGTAACTTACGATATCGTGCCTTGTCATTTAGTGTCGAGTACATTACACATGGCCACGTTTTTTGGTCCTTGGCTAAGTCAGCACGAGTCAAACCTATATGACTCGAAATCGAACCTGTTAGCCCGTCGATAAATTGCGTTTTTTGTAGCCACATAGTATTCCTTGGCAGTTTACTGGCACCGCGCCTCGTTGTGTGTGAATGGCCATGACTCCCGGATCGCCGGGAACGTTTTTCCTGCGACCGAACAAGAGCCCTATCGATCAAACGAAGGATCTGCCCCAGGATGTCAATGTCCCTGAGGGAAAAACCGAGCTCACGGAGGCAGGGGGCAAAAAAAAAGGTTCGTCATCCGACCTTTTTTTTTTTTTTTACGACAGATATGATTCACCTGGTTCGTTGTTGGGAAATCTACGGAAATGAAACCATGAACGGGTTTACCGAGTGACTCGGCCGCAGCCAATTTAGACCGCGGCGGTGGGTTGTCGAACCGAGTTGGGAGCCGAGCAAACTCCCGCCGTGTACGTCATTGATGGCTCGGACGATGGGTATGAGAGTATCTACCAGGTATAATGCATTACTGGCGGGAGCTGCCTAATCCCAATTAATACGTTTCCCCCTCTCTCGTCGACCAACTGCTTGCTGCGATGATGATTTGCAGGCAGCATCGTCCTCAAAAGATCTCGGTTTCGGTATCGAGGTCGAGATTCGAGAACGAGACTCGACAAGTGGGAGTTTAGCTCCCGCCTACACATTTCACTGTATATTGTCATTTCTCCCGCATCGCGTGACGGGAGCTGCCCAAAGTCCATACAATACGAGAATTATACGTGACTACGCATCTACGTTACGAAAAAACGCCAACTGTACCAATAGCCTAGAGTATGCAGTAAGTAATGAGAAAGAAAGCAATCGAAAAAGCGAGCGTCGGATTAGGAGAACAGAGTTCGATCAGTAGGGTACGATGTATCGGTCAGAGTAAGTTCGAGTCATGATTCTCATCTGGGACGGTGGTTGTCGTATGAGTGCCATTTTAAGGGGAATGAAAAGAGCGTGAGGTGCCGGTAACGTCATGTACTCGGGACGGGACTTGAGAGTGCGCTTCCGACTTCAGTCGCCATTCCTACTGCGGCGGCACGTTGTCGATTGCGCCGAGCCTCCACAGTGACATTCCACGCTGTCCGTACGATGGCCACGAACCCTGCATCTCGTGGACCGAGAAACAGGATGTTTTTCCACAAGCCCTGATTGAACACGATATAATCGGTGAGCTGCCTATCGCTGCACAGTTTTCCCATTAATTGAGCCATGGCAGGAAGAGCAGGAAATTCACTAATCACTTCCGATGGAAGCAAGCGGCAATAGAGCAGATGCGAGCGTGATTCGAGGCCGAGGGCAAAGAGGAACAATAATGGTATCGAGGGGGCATGATGGACCTGGAGCGGGACGACAGGAAGGGTGATGAATTGATCGCCAGAGTGCGGAGAGAGGTGCGGAATAGGGTGTGGAGTTTTGGGTGGGCTTTGTGGTATGATATTCGTGCGAAAGTCTCGTGCGTGTACGTCGGCGCGAATTGGGATCAAGATTGGAGAATAGGAGGATTCCCATTCACTCGGTGGAATATCAAAGACAGCCAGGATGTGCGACGGTGTGTGGGCGTCCTTAAGGACACGGAGATCGACCGTGGAGGGTATGGAAGCGCCAGGCTGAAGCGTCGTCTTCTCGACGTTCATCTGACGACAGAGCAGGCTTTTTCCGTGTCAACGAAAGAAGATACAAGGCTAGGTAAAGTACTTACTCGAGATGATCATCTTGTGCCAGTTCCAAGCGCCGTATGGGAAGTAGGCGAGACTGTTTCATCCCCAAGGTTGAAGAGATTGTGGCGAGGGAGGTGTTTAGAAGGGAGGGACGTTGAGTGCCGAAATTACAACACTAGCTGAAGCTGGGAACACGGTTGTCAATCAGACACTTCATTTCCGAGACCAACCACGGGATCGCAGTGTGTATTTGTCGCGAGGTGGAAGGACGGATAATGGCGGGACTAGTCTTGAAACAGGGATACACTTACCGATCGTGAAAAATGAGCGTGCGTAGGCGCAATGGGAGCGCGAATGGTTGAATGTGCTAATCTGTCTAAACAGCGAGCGATGCGACCGTGACCATGAACGAGCGGGGGAAGAATGTGAGAGGAAGAATTCGTAGGGGCCCTTTTTAGGGCTGCCAACGATGGTGAATGGACAGTCACGAGGCGGATAGAACGTTAATGTTGCCCTGGAAAGAAGAACGCGACGTGAATTAAGCAACGCAGGTTTCTATAGGGAACCGCTGGACGACCGAGAAGAGGAAGAAAGAAAGAAACGCTTTACGAGGGGTAACTTACGACTTACGAGCCCAATCTGGCCATGGGATCCAGGAACAAGTCTCGCTGCTCTTAGCTTCAAATTTGGTGGCGTTCATACATAACCGCTTCCGAGTCGGACCCGCCCAGTAGTAAATCGCTATACAATTACACTGATCTAACTAGCTTATCCATCCATGATCAGCTCAGCGATCTCCTTCGCCGTTCCCGGTGCATTGCAGATACCCTAGCGTTGTGTCAGAACGACTTTACAGACCACGGCTAGTGACCGACCCAGCAAGTGTGCCCAGTTGCAACATACAACCCCTTTGCGATCTTCCGTGCCTCCCCAATAATTGGCCTGCCACTGCTGTTAACCACCGGCAGAAAACAAGCCTGGCGCTTCTCCAATGTCCCCTCCCTAAATTCCGCGGAGATACTCGCAACATGTTCCCAGATGCTTTGGCATGCAGCTTGGTCAACGTCAACATCGTCCACACTCACAGGCAGGGGTGAGTCGTCTCCCGGTCCACATGCATAAATTTCATTGTCAGGGCGGGCGTAAATTTCAGGGGCTGCCATCTGTCCACGCGGAAGGGCTATCTCAGTAAACAGAACGTAAGGTGCGATCATCACGTCAGGGTTCGGGCGAACAGTGACACTGTGGGCACGCGTCGCAGAAATGGGCAACGAGGGTACGAGCGATGGCGACCACGCCCCAGCAGACAGAATAACGTGGGTGGCCGGAATGACCCTTGACGAGTCATCACCCCGGTCTTTGTAGCGAACTCCAGTGACACAGCCGTCTTCTCGTTCGATCGTCGTTGCACTCCCTTTGAGTAGACGTGCCCCCTTTTCCACAGCGAGGTCCATCATACTGGTGGTAAAGAGATACGGGTGCACCTGTGCGGTACCGTCAGAAGCAGACAATGGACTGTAAGACTCGGTGAGGTGTTCCTTCACCCAGTTCAGGTCGTCCGGATGACCTGATTGCAACGCTATCTCGGGTGAGGCTTCGAGTCCAGCTTTCTTTTCCAAGCTCTTCCGCCCCCCACCTATTCCGACCCCGGTGCCGACGTGGCGAGTTAGATCTTCGCCCCGTCCCTCCCAATTCCCGCAGTCGACGAACCGCCAGCCCCATCTTTCCTTCCCGTTGTGTTCATTTGCCAGCCTGACGTGCTCGGGGAAAGAAACGTCGACTATTTCGCGCGGATACGCCCACTTGGCTACCAGTCCGCCCGCCTTTCCGGAAGCCCCCTGGGCAACACCGTGGGCCGATGCTTCCAATACAGTGATATTGGTAGTTGATGGAGAATACGAGGGATGTCTGGATAGATAATAAGCAGTGGTACAACCTATTATTCCACCACCGATGATGACAATATTGCGGTGTGCCATGTCTGATGCGACAAAGGAGTGGTGAGACCAAATCCAAAATTTACATGCATCCAGTTCTTGTCATCTGACAGAGAGACGGTTGCTGACCTAATCTTGATACAATGGACTACCACCGCGGCTCAATTGTGTCATTCTCATTCAAGTGCCCAATGATTTGGGCTGTCACCGCGGAATGTTTCCAAGTTCAAAAGACCACAGCGTTTCAGCGGATACGAGCTGGAAGATGACAGTTCACGACTTTGTCGCAGTTGGCCGCGCGTCGTGCTCATGGACTTCCCTACTACAGTTGGAACAAGGACGTGACCTCGCATTTGCTTGCTCAAGTGGTGATGGGTGGGTCGCACCACAATCGACCATAGAATCCTCCACGTTCAGTACGTATCGTCTCAGGTGTCACCCGTTCTACACACTGAAAGAGAGGTAGCATTGCGTCCCGATAGACTCTACCAGTATCGCTTCAGTCCACCGCCCTCGACGATTGGGATACGGTCTATAAGTATTCCAGACTGGGGCCAGCCATCTCATCCGGATGACCCTGACCATTCCCGGCTCCAAGATCTCCAAGAGTTCGAAAGTACCGACTTCCAAACCCCTCTGATGCGTTCGAGACTTGGCCAAGTTGGGCCATCTCGCCGCGGAAAACGTATGCAGGATAACGTTTTGAGCATGAACGAACGGGCAAAGCGACCTCGACTTGAAACTTCTAGTATTCTGGATTTGATACCACAGGTCTGTAGCGTACCATCCCGGTCGAGTCAACATGACTCATCATTTTTTTAGCCGCATTTCATACCAGCTCCCGCGGGGAATTTCAGGCCCGTAGATACCAGCAAAATTCCGTGTTATCAGAAAACACTGCCTTCACCCATCGCTCCATATTATGACGCGGCCGCAGTGAACCAACTGTTGAGTTGCAAGTTTAGGAGGGCTGCATGGGTTATTCCGGTGCGCGGCAGCTTGCCATGGGATGGTGCCTCCACGGCGGTGGTTTTGGAGGGGACACAGGTAGCCTCGCGCTCCCCAAGTCCATTCCTGCCGGCGCCTGCGGCTCAGCCCTGCGCGATAATGTGGACTCCTGACTCTTTGCACCACCTTTGGACCTTTCTCGGATCAATCCAACAAGCCAAACGTTTAGGGCCGCTGTCGTTATCTTTCCATGCTGCTCCCGCGGATGCGTTCCCGACAAGGGACACCATGTCTGAGCCAGTTTGGGAAAGTAATCACCCCTATTACTTCCAGCAGTCGTCGAAGCATACCACAGGGTCCCCGGATGATTTCGCGACGGACAATAACGATTGCAGGGCCCACCTAGAAGGTATAGATTACATCAAGGTTTATCACGACATACCATATTCCTTATCTCTGCGCAACATCCTGGATGCATATCGATACGAGCCAGTTGATGGGCAAGTTCCCGGCCAATCAGGTGCCAACGATCGCAAGATTCGCATACTCAAGGGTGCCCATTTGGTCTGTATGGACGAACGTTCTAAGGCCGCTTTTTTGATGTAATGTCACTGCATCACGGTAGAAGCATTCTCTGGTTCCTTGGTCGCTGACTGGGATTCTCCACTGCGCTGGAAGTGGCGTCGGTTCTACCCCTGTGGATAATGCATGGGCGGTCCGTCTTCTTCACCTGAGGTGGCGCAGCGGGAAGAAACCGCGGACAGCTATGGCGCTGGCGACTTCGCGGGTACCTTGACCCCAGATATCGTCTTTAGGAATGCCGTTGGCCAATTTTAGTACCCTACAGGCACCATTTCAACGCCTTCACTTGCGGTGATTGAGAGCGGATCGTTCTGGATCAATAGCAAGCACAAACACAAAGATAGTGTGGAACGCCTCGCAGGAAACAGCCAGGTTTGTAGCCGAATCGCTCTCGCACACGTCACTAAAGTCCGAGTGAATCTCTTCTAGTTCTTTTAATGTGAGCACAAGTGTCACGGGCTTTCGATCGCTGCGTCCCTTGGATTTAACAGTGTATCTTATCGTTCATGTGGATCAGGTCGTTCTCCAGGTACCTAGCAGGTGTGAAATGATGTTGAGTGAACGTCCGCGACCTATCCAGACTGCCCAGGCCGGATTTTCACCTGCATTCCGACTTGAGTGACTCGGACGAGTAGCCTGTGTCACCTCCTGGAATTGGCGGACAGGTTTTATTGACCATGCATGACGGCGATTAAGGCCAGACATCGGGGATTCGCATGGCCGACCACCTGTTTGCCGCGGTAATATTGGCCTCGGTGCGAGCATCGCCTCAGAATCCTGACTCGGGCATACGCCTTTGGAGGTACGTTCTTTGTCGTCACTGGCAACAAAACGAGTTCTGAACTGGATCCCCAATCAAAGTCTTACGCCGTGCTCAGCTGTCCCTGGGATTTTGGGGCGGCGAAATGAAGCCAGAATCGGGTTGAGCGGGCGACAGAACGAACTAGGATGAGTCTGGTATTGTAGCGGCCGCTGTCCATAGGCTCACAAACACCATTGCCCGAATGAAGTTCACTTCCGGAGGTGCACGTGTTGGAGAAGGTTTACGTGTGGGGACTTGAACACGCTGCGAGAAGTGCCCCCGTTTCTGGGCTCGGACACTCGATCCTAGGCGCGCCTTACCTTGCGACATCATTCCGACGTGGCAACCATCGGTCGGCCATCCCATACTATGCAACTATCACCCCAATCCGGGGTCAGTTTATGTCAAAATCCTCACCACCGCCTTCATTATCCAAAGATCCATCTGGCATTCTTGGGCCGAATTCTGCGGGCTGTGGAGATGGCGAATAGATGCCTTCGGCCCTCCAGCTGAGGCTTTCCTGTGAAGTCGACAGGGGGGCGGGTCACGCTACGACCACGAAATAGTAAGCAGCTGCGCATGCCCTTACCCATACTGGCCCACCAGTCCATTTCGGGGCAGACGCGCGCCACAGTCCAAGATGATACCATGAGGTCTCCACGATGCCGCTTTCTTCCACCCACATACGCTCACAGGACACCCATCCGCAAATCAGTCAGTATATAACCTCGCTCGTCATTCGTCTCCTACGATCTCTCACTCTGGCCATATATCCATCACTCTCGTTCGTCGTCCATCTTTCTCTCTCTTATGCATAACCCCGCAACCGCGTTCTTCACTGCACAAGATAAGCAGCGCCACCCTTACCTCTCATCCGTTCTCGAGCCCAGCACGCAGAAGGTGATCGCCACAGCTGCGGTCCGAGTATATTATGCTCCATTCATCAACGCCCACCTGAACTGGTCCTACTCGAACCTCAGAGGCATCCTCGTCTTCGGACGCGATCGCCAAGGACAGCCTCCGGGCATTCCGCCCCCAGACCGTGGTATCGGCGCTCACGGCCTCCGGTTGAAGGAAAAGTACTGGTTCCGCCTCGTCGATATCAAGTCCGACAGAGTCGTCTGGATGTTCTCCGTCCCGGAGGTGTTCGAGTACAACAAGGACAAGCCCTTTTTCCACTACTTTTCAGGATCGGTGCGTGTCTTTCCCTACAACGTGAGATCACTGACGTGACCCGGTCCGCGTTCGTCGTGCAACCATCGTCGGCGTCGTGTTGCCCTCCAGACTCGAATGTTTGGCTTCTGTTTCGACGACGACTGCGAAGCGGCCGTCTTTTTCAAAAAAGTCGTCGACCGAACGCGACGTCATTGTACGCCTTTCCTCTCTTCACGCCAACGTGTTTCCAATGACGTATATCGCTACCCCACCCTCGTTTTAGCCGTCTTCCGGCCGTTCCGTTCCAACTCGGCGAGCAAGGAAAAGACCAAGACGCCGTTGTCGCCCGTCCAAAGCTCGTCAAGACGAATATCATCTCCAGCCCGGCACCACACTCGTTCGTGCACGTCTCCCACGTCGGCGTCAACACGAAGGGCATCATCGAGTCATCCAAGAACATCGAACCCGCGTGGGGTGCCCTGATTTCTGATCTACAAGGCTATGGGATCTCGCCCGAAGTCATGGGTAACAACATGGGGTTCATAAAGGAGTTGGTCACGGGTGTTCCCGAGGAATCGCCATCATCATGTGCGCTGCTCTCTCTCTCCCCCCCTCCCTCTCATTCCCATTTGACCAGCGCTTGACGTTTTGCGTACAGCGCCTCCTAAACCATCATCTACCCCAGCCAATCCTCCGGAAAAGAAGCACAAGATCCGTCGCAAGGTTCTAATTCTCTGAAAATGTTCCGATTCATCCTCCATCCACAAGTCGTGTCGAGCATTTGATCTCTGTTGAAGCCTTTTTTTTGATTGAATTGAAAAGATACCCCATCCCTATATTGCGATAGTATGATACGGATAGCATTACTTGTACACTCGAATGGTTCCTTCGGACATTATATCACACTAAAGTCATCATTAAAATCAAAGGATCCTATGTTAACATCTATGTTCGTGAGTGGTGGCATGACATGAGTCAGGTGGACTGCTGTCTCGGTTGCACAATCTCAGGTCATCGGGGTCCAACGCTCAGCGAGCAAGCGGACCCTTCACGTTTCATTGGTCAAGAGACATTAGAAACGGGTCAGGTCTCGGCCAAAGATCCCTATCGGTAACGAGATCATTATCGGGCACCGAGAACGACGGAAATGCAGACACGTACAGTTCAAGAACCTGTATGGGGCAAGCAGGACTGAGATCCGGATGGAACGGTCAAAGGGCAAACACCGAGACGGACTCACCAATACATCGGCACCAGAATCCTGAAAAGGGGGTGTTAATGAGTAGCCGTTCGGAGATGTCCATCGGACACGTACTTGTTCCGAACGCTGAGCGTCATGGTGAAATATGCGGACCGCCATAGGAGCCACGCTAGTCGACCTGACTCCTTGGTTTTGATACCCGTTTCAGCGGTGGAGCGATCATAAATGGCTTTCCTGTAGGGTCATCGGTAGGGGTAGTTAAGTTTAGGAAAGGGCTCGGTAGGACCCGGTAACGAACGTACCAATCGCCCAAATATGCCAGGCTTCCCTGGTTATGAAATTCAAACGGTTTCGTATGCGGCTGATCTTTGACGATCTTGTTCAGCTTTTTCACCACGTACTTGGCCTTTTGATTGGCAACTGGTCATGTGGGAATCAGTATGACCGTAACCCGTAACCCATGGGCGGTTGATAGGGCAAGGGTGCCGACCTTGCGCTGTCGCGGGGAGCACTGCCGTCTTGATTATCGCAGCGTCCCCAATGGCCCATACATCCGGATCGATCTGACCGTCTTTCGTAATGACGTTCAAGTTGTCGTCAGTCAGGAGACTTTTTCACACACGAGGTGAGTCTGGAACACATCGTAGACGTAACCTGACACTCGTACCTCTGCGATCTCTCATGCTTCTCAATGTCATGGATCGACTGAATCAGCGGGTTGGGTGCTAACCCCGTGCTCCATACAAGGAGACCAAATGGAACTGCGGAGCCTCGTGAGTTGTACAGGATTATCAATAGGGGCTGTTACGGAACCTTCTCCTTGTTCCTTCACAAACAGCTTATCCTGTAGCGAGTGCATGAGCGGAAGATCCCATATATGTCGAGGCACACTTTCACCTTTTCAACACGTTCGACGTGGTGTCTGGTTTTGATGTTAATCCCATCTCTGCGGAATTTCTCTTCGGCCCAGCTATTGTACCAAACTCAGAACCAATCCATTTCACGACAATTTTGCACAGCTCACGCGGCAAGTGATCTGTCAAAGTTTCCAAGGATGTTTGGTGCCACATCGTACAGTGTAATCCTGGCCAGCCGGGCAAGTGAAGGGGTAGTATCGTGCCACTTCAGCATGAAGGAGATCGTGTAGCTCGGCCGAAAATTCGACGCCGGTGGGACCGCCACCTGAAAACCACCGTCGCGCGTTCAGAAGACTGTCAAGCTGAAGCGATAAAATTAAATACTCGCCCACGATGCAAAAGTTGAGCAGATTTCGCCGTTGGATATCGGAGAGAACCGGTTGGTTTGCTTGCTCGAAACCTACGTGAAATGATTGAGGAGTGCTGTATCGAGGAACTCCACATGCGCCTACATTCGAGGATACGTGTCCTAATCGCTCGGGCGTCCCGAACGTCTTTCAGAAAGTGGGCGTACTCCTTGACTCCCGGAACACCGAAAGCTGCGGTGACAGTGAATCACGCCCACAAATTTGACCTGCCTCACTCACTTTGGGAATATGCCCCAACAGCAATGACAAGTTTGTCATACCGTAATGTGAAAAGCGTGCCAGTCCTGGGAAACTGTGTCTCGGTTGTGGAACCTTCCACTAATGGTACAGAAGACTCTTCAGATGGCAGAGGAGGTGTTGCTGGCATCTGAAAATCAATTTGGTGAATACTATCTGCTTGTGAGTCACACGTGGACTGTGTGCGCACACATGTCAAGACTTTCTGCTTAAAGTCTAGATAGGGGTTAATTCACTGGACTGAAGAGCGTAGAGTGTGACTCGCCAATGGCATCACACCAAGCCTGGTAGGCAGCCTATGCGATCGCAGAAGGTTAATTAGACAAGCAGGAAATGGTGAAACGTGACACATACCACTTGTGGAGAGTATCTTCTGACCTATCAAGATGATCGGTGTTCGGATCGACACCGAGGACCGGAACACTCACCGGTTCGATGGCGCAACGAAACTCGAGTGTTCCGACGGCACAACTTGCCAACAACGGTGTGAAATTGAAGGTGTTGGTGGGAGAAATGATTGTAACGTCTTCACCAGACTGAGTGTGAGCTCGAATATAAGTCAAGTGATGCAAAACGAACACACCCCACCGTTTCTTATCGATACCTCGAAGAACCTCGTATCCGCCCCATCCTGAACCAATAATCACGAGACGCTGTTTACTCCTCGAGGCCGAGGAACTGAACATGCGCACACTCGATACGACATGGGTAGACGTGAATCGAACACCAGACCGCAGCAGGCTCATGGTGAAGGAGAAAAGGAAAGGTCACTTTGAATGCAATACAAAGTAGCGGGTTGATATATGGTGCGACCAGCGCCTCTGGTAGTAATGATCGGGTTATTTCGGAAGGCGTGGCCCTACCTGAGGGAAAAGTCGGCCGGCAACACATCGCCAAGCGGTATGTACATTCCAAAATTCAACTTCACCTCCATCCAAAACTAACCCCCTCGTCTACCAAGCCTGCTTCACTGCTTTCGCGATTGATTTACATCTTTAGGCACTCGGTGTCTTAATTGGCATGTACCCATTTCACAAGACCGCGCATGAGGTGTTGGTGGGGAGCCATCAAAGGGAAGGCGGTAAAGACAAGATCCGAGCAGGATAAGGACTTGGGATGGTTCACCAAAGGTCCTACATGTACAGTGACACTACTAGTAAGAGCAACAATTGGCTGACTACCAAAGACGGTACATGATTACGTAATAATCCACGAACCAAGACATTGACGCGAATTCCTACACACAACCTGCATCAAAGCCATGTCTCCCCGGGAGCTAGCCTCGACCTCGACATCACACACTGAAGATGTCCAACAAGTCAACCCGCAGACAAATGTTGGGGACTCGGATCAGCCACCGGAAAACGGAGACGTCAATTTAACGGAAGCTGTGACGATGGACGAACGGAAGGCAAAGATGGAGCAGCTCCGGGCTAGGATGGTGAGTTTCTTATCCTTTCTGCACTCACTACAGCATTCATTATTTGTTCCTTCGGCAGCGGACGTCCGCGAGAGCAAACAGACAATCACTCGTTGAGGAGTCGGCAAGAGCCAAAGTCACAGCTCGGGATGCCGCACGGCTTGAACGTCAAATGAAATTGGCGGAGATGTTGCGGACACAAGCAGAGGCTGAGGCGAATGGGGAGGACGTCGAACGTTCAAAGAACTGGGAGTGGACGATAGAAGACAACGAGAATTGGGAGAAGAAGTTGGCGCGGAAAGCTCGGAGAGCAGACTTCGAGTTTCATGGTGCGGCTTTAACCCTTTTCTATCTATGCGGACTGACTTGGGACCAAAGATGACGCACACGCTGCACGGAGACGGTACAAGAAAGATCTTGACCTGCTCAAGCCTGACCTGGAAGCTTATAATCGGCAAAAGGAGCAGGTTTTGGGTTTGGTTGCTGGGACGCTTTCAAAATCTGGGAGTTCAACGCCATCAAGCGGATCATCTGCTCTGATTTCCTTGGACGTCACAGGGAGCCAGGTTTGTCGCAATTCAACATTTGACTTGCGAGGTGAACTGACGGTTCGAAGATGGCTCTAACAACCGAGCAACGGATGGCTGCGGACAACTTCTATAGAGATGCCAACACGCTACTCTACGCGGACAACAAGCCTACTGAGGACGCCATTGACCGAGTTGTTGGAAAAATTAACCGAGAGCAAGTGGATTTTTGACGATGTTTGATGTCGACTCACCCTGCTCCCTGCAGCATCGACAAGAAGGCGAAATTCTCGCGCAAGAGACTGAACGAGGAGGAAGGTGACATCACATACATCAACGAACGAAATCGGGTGTTCAACAAAAAGGTGTGGTCACTCTTTTCCAGTTTACCAGACCTGGTTAAAAATCGTTTTAGATTGCGAGATATTACGACAAATATACTGCTGAGATTCGGGCGAGCTTTGAACGCGGGACTGCCTTGTAGCTTCTTGTTTTTATGTATACCTTGGTATCATACTGGACTTTTACTTGAATTGTACCACAGGTTTCGAAAATAGAGTGGACACTACATGCGACGCACAGATTCTACCAGCCAGGCACGCCAATTGACATCCATACCTTGTAGTGCATCCATCTTCCCGGATGAGATGTACAAACTGCGGATGGGCCTGTGATGCTGGAGTCAGTAGAGGCTCGGCGATGAGTGGGGATAAAATATATCAGAATTGCAGAAGTAAAAGTCAGCAGCTGAGCCGGCTTCCGGTTCATAAGACTGTTGAGCTTGAATGTGATATTTTGTTCATCAAATACATGAAACATGAAAAATGCTCCAATGAGGGACCGCAGTCCAGGTTCGTTTGACTCACCTTTATGAAAATTTGGAGTAGGGTGATAAGTGGAAGTTGGAAAGGAATCGAACTTGCGGGCTTCAGCAAATTCAAACTGCGAGATGCACTGCCACTGCCCATTCACTGAGCGCTTGAGCGTTGCCACCACGTACTATCCTCTACGTACGAGACACAACTTGTGCACGACTCAGGTGAGGTACAGCCATAGAATATACTAATACTGACAGGGAAGTTCGATACTGACATGACAGGTCCCCGCACTAGACCCATGACCATTTGTATCCGTTCGTCCCGAAGCACACCTCAGTGAGTTTGGGTTATGCTTCGGCGACAATTTTGACCCAGACTAATCGTCAAGGCTGTGATGCATTAATGCGTAAAATATTTGCAACGCACTGGTGAGAGTCGGGGTGGAAGCTTTTCCCTACGGCGTTCCCCATCAAGCGCATATAAAACCCATCGGTGCGGCCTACTGGTAGGAGACTACCCTGATCCCCCTGTTTATCTATTGCCTCGCGGTTATGATGGTCAATCCTGGCGACTCATCGCCCAGTCCCGAAAAACTGATTGACCCGTCAGTGCCTGGTGATTTTGTGTACAATAAGAGTCTGGACAATGTCAAACGCCAGCTCGGGAGACAGCATATCCAGATGTAATAAGTTGTTTGCATCGTCTCGAGTTGCTGTGCTAAAAGTATTCTGAACAGGATTGCAGTAGGTTGTTCTCGTGCTAGTGTGGCGATGTAGGCTGAGCGGATCACAAGCTTGCTGGGACTATTGGCACGGGTCTCTTCATCGGCCTCGGACAGATCCTCGCGCTCTCTGGTCCTCTGGGTTCACTATTGGTTTATATGCATGTCTCTACTGTCATCTATGCGTGCGCTCTCCCCACTTCTCATTTACTTCTTTTGCATAACTTGAGCTAGGACGATATTATCTGTCGGGGAGATGACAGCTTTTGCACCCATATCTGGATCGTTATTGCTTTACGGTAAGTTGAATCTCGGAGGTGGTCAAATGCAGCACGTTGACTCAGCACATGCAGCTGCGAGATGGCTAGATCCCGCAATCGGTTTTGCGGTGAGTATAACATCATGTACGTAATGGCCTTACTGATATTTACTCGATGCCAGCTCGGATGGGTTCGTATGTGAGATCGCTCGGTCTTTCTATCCTACTCACTTTGTATGCTGTATAGAACTATTTCTATGTGTGTCTCACAACCGTTTAATTGCTTCCCCGCTAAGTTTCTAGTCCAGTTTGCTGGAATTGCCATACCCTTGGAGATCACTGCGTTCTCTGCGCTGGTCGCATTCTGGGATAACAACGTGAGTCGCACCATCCACAAATCAGTGCACTGGCCGCGTGTCTCATGGATGAATCAGCCGAACCACACTGGAATCTACATTGCAGTAATCATCGTGCTGCTCCTTCTGCTCAACCTATTTGGTGTCCGGTTAGTTTCGAGTCTCATTGTCGATGTGACGCTGTGCTCACTTTATCCACTAGATGGTTTGGAAATTGTGGGTTAGATTCAAATGTTCGTTCGATCCTGCTCACTATCCATAGCCGAAATATTCTTCACATCACTGAAAAGTGAGTGTGCCGTGTGACTTTCAGGATACTGTTAATTGTAACTTCATTCTAGTTATGCTTGTGGTTGGTCTGGCAAGTCGCCTATTTAGTTTTCATCCTCTTTTATTCACTTAAGTGAAAGATAATCGGGGGGCTTGCGATCAGCCTTGGAGGAGGACCTGATCATCAAGTGTAAGCCTTCATATCTGTTATCTGAATACTATTCATCTCGCACCTTCAGGATTGGCTTCGAGGCGAGTCACTCGGAGCTTCTACAAATGACTTTTCTAAGAAGATGAACAGTATTGGAATAATCCGGGGCCTATGGTTTCTGGTAAGTTACTTCCACCATTCATGGTGCAATGTTAATGAAATTGTGCCATTCCGAATAGCATTGGAACCAGGTGCTACGGGTCGATTCCTCAGTTTGCTTGTTGTCATTACTCCTGCCGCATTCTCCGTCAGCGGTATCGAATTAATAGCAATGTGGGTTGCTCAGTTGCACCTGGTTTGACTAGATCTTACATCCCTTGCACAGCTCTGCCGCCGAGACGCAACAGCCCAGAACAAACATTATCAAGGCAATGAAGACGGTGATCTTCAGACTGGTATTCTTCTTCGTGAGCAACATCCTTGCCCATTTTTACCTTGACTGATCTTTTTCATTTCCAGATTATCTCGGTAATAGTGGTTGGAATGCTCGTTCCATCCAATGATCCATCCTTATTCCAGTAAGCAGTTGCTTACTATGTCTGACTTTCGTTTGACAATCCTTCTAGAACCGGGGGGGGGGGGGGGGGTCTGCTGGGCAATCTCCCTTTGTGATTGCATTCTAAAGGGCAGGGGTCAAAGGTTTGAAACTATCTGGGCATCAGCCATTATTTGATCCCTCATGTGTTCCTTTTCCACTCAGTTCTCCCTTCCATTGTCAATGCTGTATTGATTACATCTGCTTTCTCTGCTGCAAACACGTTCATCTTCTCTGCATCCCGCATCCTATTCGGACTGGCGGTACAGAGAAAGGCCCCAAAGATCTTTACAAGCTGCACCAAGGATGGTCTACCATGGATTGCAGTTTTTGTTTCGGTATGTATTATCTGGTCAGGTTTTTGTTGCTTGCCACATTGACGGATCACGTCAAATAGTGGCTCTTTTTATTTTTGGCATTCATGAGCGTGTCTGCGGCATCAGGGACAGTCTTTGAGTATGACCTAACCTCTGCATAGAAGTGTTGTGACTGACCTCGGTGTCCAGCTGGTTTCTTAGTTTATGTGAGCATTGAACAAACTATGCTCGAAGGATACGTCGATATCTGACCTTTCATGCAGCTGCCATGTGTGGATTCATTGGGTAAGATATAGATATATTCGGATGCTTGGTCCTAATGAATGTTGATGTTTTCATTTCACAGTTGGATAACCATCAATACGACGTACCTGCGTTACTGTAAGTCACCAAGGCTTTGCAGCGAAGTATTATCACAACCCGCACGCAGATTACGGCCTGAAATGGCAAGGGATCGTCCCTCGTGGAATTTACAGGTCACCTTTACAGCCCTATTCTGCCATGTGGGCGATTTTCTGGTACGCTCCATGTTATCCATCCGATCGCGGTTCTTTTAAGCAACACTCGCAGGATTTCCGTCTACATCCTTTTAAACGGTATATCTGTATTCTGAGATTGGAACAGTTCCGACTTTATTGCTTCGTGTGAGTCTGGCTTTCCGGTCGGATTGAAACCGTGCTCAGATGTGCCGTTTCACAGACATCAGCTTGCCCGTCTTCCTCTCGCTCTCCATCAGCTACATGCTATGGTACAAAACGAAGGTGGTAAGTGATACCATCACCGGGCCCCGGTTGTCCATCCCTTGGATGCCCGTTGATTCTTTCATTTCTGACAGGTTCCCCTCGCCGACCTCGACTTTGTTTCGGTACGCGACCGCTGTTGATCCAACTTGTTGTTCTAGTACTGAAGCTGACATGTAGAACATACCGACTCTCGAGGAAACCGGGGATGAAGGAGTACTGGAGGAGAAATTGTCCTTCGCAAAAAGGCTGGGAGAATTGATCTGATGGAATGTATTTTTATTCGTTATTCCGCTTTGACTTTTCACGTTTTCTGACCTCAACGCGTCGATTGCTCATCACGATATCTAATGTTAATACATGTCACGAATAGCACTCGTAAACCAAGAATTAATGTCCTAGTTGGCCATCTGGTCGGCCACAGCATTGAATTTCAATTCCGCCTCGTCCCACGACTGCAGCATTCCGTTGAGCGCATCCATGGAATTCCATCGTCTGAGAATCTCCTGTTTGTGGGTCTCTATACCCTTCCTCTCATACGCACTCACGCCCCTCTCATCTAGATCGTCCTCCTTTCTCGTCCCATCATAATACCCCGGTTCCAAGAACATGTACAGCCATCCAGTTGACAACGAAAGGCTCGCGACAGAACGAGCGCACGGGAGACGAATCTCGTCATAAATCCGGAGGGCCTCTGGGACGGGAGAGAGGGTTGTAAGAAGATGTGCGATGAGCCGGCCGAGTACAAATGCATCCTAGATGTGTATTGAGTGACAACAGGTGAGCAAAAGGAACTATGAATGGGACACACGTCAATCGCTTGGCCCGCGCCGGCGCCAAAATGAGGCGTCATGGCATGACACTGGGTGATCATGAAATCAACGTGCCTGTGACACCCGATCTGAGAAAGACGCACCGCATCTCCGATAAGTGCGACCCTCTTTCGTACGCAAAATGGGAGTGGTTTCACGGCGTGCAGTGCCCACTTGGATGGCTTATCACACAGCTGTAGTGGGTGCTATTTAGACTGACAAGATTTGATCAATGTGGAGAGAACCCACCTCCACCAATGTCCTCGCGGCAGGTTCGAAGTCGCGGAAGCATTCAACCAGCTCATCATGACTCCCGTCGGATACCCAATGTCCTTCGTAGTGCGTGCCCGCTGAACTCGGATCGGTTACGAATACCACGACATTGATGAGTGCCGTTGGCAATCGGATAGGAAAGACAGTACTGCGAAGGCGTGAAGTAGGTGAATCTGAATAAATGTGACATGAAACATATTTACCCTTGCCTTTCCGTGATACTGTATCCCAGACGAATGAGGTGTGGGGTTTGTGCACATGCGTAATTGCCTACTCACAAACATCATGTCCTTCAAAGAGGGATTCTCAGGATTTTCCTTCTTCAACGTCTCCACAGGGATGAGCCAACGATATACTGTTATCCCAGTGAAGGTCGCATCTATGTATTGCTCAAGATCTATCTCGTCGTCACCGTTCTTGTCATCTGATGCTGCTTCAAACAACGCCTTGCGAACTGCTGAGCGAACTCCATCAGCTCCAACGAGTACATCTGTGGTTGCAGTAGTGCCATCCGCAAAGTTAAGTGTGACAGGTGGCGCGAGTGTGCATCTTGTTGTTCTGGTTCAATATAGCTGACGAGCCGCTTCTTTGGATCAAAATTTCGTATGTGCGCTTCCATACACTAATTCCTACACCAGCAGAGTCGACGGAGTCGTGTGCTTCGTATAAATCAATGGGTATGGAAGGATCATGTTTTCCGATCGTAATGGCGAAGCGATGCCAGCGCCGCTGGAAAGGGACTTGAATGACATGGCCGAACATGAGGGTAGCTACGCACCAGCTGGCAACACGGAACTTGGGTCCCGACTCAGATGATGAGAGCGAAGCTGACATTGTATTGTAGTACAGCGAGGAGAATCAGAAGAGGATGTCTGATCTGCGGAATGATACAGTCTCTTTTATGTCGTTCGTGAGTCCGATCTACGGATTCATTTGTCAACTTGGCCGTTCGATGCGCAAGGAATTTACGTGAGTCTGATTACATGGTTTGGAGTGGGATTGCGAAGGGAGCAGCACGAGCCACTACTGACTTGCGCCGGCAACCATCATAATCACAGTGATGTCACGCATTGGGGAAGAAAATACGGAGATGATCGGGGACGGTGGGCTCCAGTGGCGTTCTGGTGGGAAGTCAAGTCCGTTGAGTCAATGGTAGTTATCCGATAAGCTGCCTAGTATGGCCCTCTGTCATGAGTAGATCAAGTTCTGCACAGTATGATTGAAACCAATTGCGTTTGCCACGCACTATGCGGAGATGATCAGGGACGTCGGGTTTCAGTGGGGTGGGAAGCCAAGTCCGTTAAGTCAAAGGCGGCTACCCGATAAGTTGCATAGCATGCCAGTGGCCTCTCATAAATAAATCAAGTTCCGTGCAGTATGATCGAAAACCGATTACCTTCTCGCCGTTCACGCTCCCAGCTTTGACTCGTGCCTGGAGATGTTTTACGGTACCTGTTGTTGTCTATGGTAGTAGCCATGGTCCATTATTCCATGAGATAGTCACAGTGTTCGCTGAGAAACCTGCACATGGAGCACTGCGCTGGTCGACGGGATCTCCTCCTTGACGACAGACCGAGGGACACGATGCTGTGTTTTAGTTAACTGACACTTCTACCTGAGATCGCCAACCTCTCCACAATGTTCAACACTTCAATCAAGAACTCAGAAGTTATAGGTCTTACCTCAGACATGGTCGAAGCTGTAATGTGATGGTCCCCAGGATGACCGGGGCGTTAACCTGAACGCCTACTGGGCCTCGAAGACCTGACGAGCGATGCCCAAGCATTTGCCACTCACGGCCCCACCAGTGATGTATTGATGTTGTAGTTGGTGACTGTATCGGAACGATAGTGCATGAAAGACTTCACTCGCCGGTTAGAGTTCAACGACTCGCGTGACTCGGACCCGGTTGCGCACCGCATTGTACACCCACGTGCCCAGATCTCACCTACAACCGGAGTCCAAGTGCTTTCGCCCTGATCCATTTCCTCATTTTCCTTATAAACAGATTGATTTATAGTACTTATCTCTGCAAGGCGGGATCCACGGAATGACCCACGACGCCATGGATGGTCATATCAAAAGGGATCTGGGCTCTGGCAGTCCAACTTGAACATGTCCCAAATGCTACGGCAGAAAGTACATCCTTGTTTCATCGGTGATAATGTTGGCATTCCTCGCGGTTGTAGTTCAGGACTCTCGTTGATCCAGTTTCTCGTTCTAATGCCGACCTGACATACCGACTCTGGAACCGGGGATGAAGGAATGCCGTAGGAGAAACCGTCTCAAGTTGATAATCGGAGGTTGAGAAAGTTGATCTGTGGAAATGGATTTTTTTTCTGATGATGATCGATCACGTTTCCTTTCAATTTTTTGTCTAGCTCCACAGGCATCATACACTCCTTCTTCATGGTACATGGAAATGGGACTAGCAGTAATGTCCTAGTTGGCCATCGGGTCGGCCACATAATGGAGTTTCGATTCTGCCTCTTCCCATGCCTGCAGCCCTCCGCTCATCGCATCCATAACATTCCATCGTCTGAGAATCTCCTGTTGGATTGTCTCCATGCCCTCCCTCTCGTACGCACTCACGCCCTTCTCATCCAGATTGTCCTCTCTTCTCGTCCCATCATAATACCCCGGTTCCAAGAACATGTACAGCCCTCCATTCGACAACGAAAGGCTCGCGATAGAATGAGCGATCGGGAGACGAATCTCGTCATAAATCCGGAGGGCCTCTGGGACGCGAGAGAGCGTTGTAAGAGGATGCGCGATGAGCCGGCCGAGTACAAATGCATCCTAGACGAGTATTGAGTGACAATAGGTGAGCAAAAGGAACTATGAATGGGACGCACGTCGATCGATTGGCCCGCGCCGGCGCCAAAATGAGGCGTCATAGCATGACACTAGGTGATCATGAAATCAACGTGCCTGTGACACCCGATCTGAGAAAGACGCACCGCATCTCCGATAAGTGCGACCCTCTTTCGTACGCAAAATGGAAGTGGTTTCACGACGTGCAGTGCCCACTTGGACGGCTTCTCGGAGACCTGTAGCGGGCTGCTTAGACTGACAAGATTTGACCAAAGTGGAGAAAACACACCTTCACCAATGTCCTAACGGCAGGTTCGAAGTCGATGAAGGATTCAGCTAGCTCATCACGACTCCCGTCGGATACCCAGTGTCCTTCGTAGTGCGTGCCCGTCAAAGTCAGATCGGTTACGAATACCACGACATTGATGAGAGTGCCGTTGGAAATCGGATAGGAAAGGCAGTACTGCGAAGGCGTGAAGTAGGTGAATCTGAATAAATGTGACATGAAACATATTTACCCTTGCCTTTCCGTGATACTGTATCCCAGACGAATGAGGTGTGGGGTTTGTGCGCATGCGTAATTGCCTACTCACAAACATCATGTCCTTCAAAGCGGGATGCTCTGGGTTTTCCTTCTTCAACGTCTCCACAGGGATGAGCCAACGATATACTGTTATCCCAGTGAAGGTCGCATCTATGTATTGCTTAAGATCTGTCTCGTCGCCACTGTTCTTGTCCTCTGACGCCACTTCAAACAATGTCTTGCGAACTGCCGAGCGAATTCCATCAGCTCCAACGAGTACATCCGTGGTCGCAGTAGTTCCGTCCGCAAAGTTAAGTGTGACAGGTGACGTCGAATGTGCATCTTGTTTTTCTGGTTCCATATAACTGACGAGCCGCTTCTTTGGATGCACTGCGCACGAGGATGGCAGGTGCCTTTCGAGGATACCTACCATGTGTTGACGATGCATGGAAGAGGGACCATCTTTATCCACTTTCATGAGAGCAGGTCTCTAAATGGTGGAATACATAAACACTTACCGGGAAAGACATGGTTGTGCCAGAAGTATCCGCCCTCGCGTATGTCTGATCGCCTTGCACAGGGACCTGAGGCAATGGTCAGAACCGAGACCACACATGATAAAGAATCGAATCACTTACCACCGCTACTGCCGGGAACATGCGTAAAGATTTGTTTGAAATCGTCGAACAGCCCAAGGTCGATCAAAATTTCGTGTGTACGCCTCCATACACCAATTCCGACACCAGCAGAGTCGATAGAGTCGTGCGCTTCATATAGATCAATGGGTATGGAAGGGTCATATTTTCCGATCGTAATGGCGAGGATAAGACCCCCGATACCAGCGCCGCTGGAAAGGGACTTGAATGGCATCACCGAATGTGAGGGTAGCTACGCACCAGATGGCAACACGGAACTTGGGTCCCGACTCAGATGATGAGAGCAAAGCTGACATTGTATTATAATACAGTGAGAATCAGGAGAGGATGTCTGACCTGCGGAAAGATACGGTCTCTTTTATGTCGTTCCAGGGTCCGATCTACGGATTCATTCATCAGCTTGGCCGTTCGATGCGCAAGGAATTTACGTGAGTCTGATTACATGGTTTGGAGTGCGATCGTGAAGGAGGCAGCACGAGCCACTACTGACTTGCGCCGGCAACCATCATAATCACAGTGATGTCACGCATTGGGGAAGAAAATACGGAGATGATCGGGGACTGTGCGTTTCAGTGGTCTTGTGCTGCGAGTTCGAGCTAAGTCTGGTAAGTCGAAAGGGCTATCTCACTGATAAGCTGCCTAGTATAACCCTCTGTCATGAGTAAATCAAGTTCCGCACAGTATGATTGAAACCAATTCCAATTGCATTCTCGGTCCGAGCCTTGATCCATGCCTCTCGGCGAGCCTAGAAGTGTTTGATAGTAGTAACCATGGTTCACGACTCCATGAGATAGTAGTGCTCGCTGAGAGACTTGCACACGGAGCGCTGCGCTGGTCGACGGGATCTCCTCCTTGACGGCAGACCGAGGGACATGATGGTGTGTTTTAGTTGACTGGCACTTCTGCCTGAGATTGTCAATTTCTCCATGGTGGGGCCTGGGCCCGTGACGAGTAACGTTGTGTCAGTTGGTTGTAGCGCAAGACTTCACTCGAGTAGAGTTTCGGACGTGCCCTCGATCGAACTGGGTTGATATTCTAACTGTTAACTTACTGTAGGACTACAGTTGACTTTTACCAGTTTTTAGTACACACTGGCAAAACAGGCCCGCGAAAAGGCTCTGCATGCAGCTGGAAACATTGCAATGTGGTTGAAACATCCTTTGGCTATCATGTATGTAAATCCAAGTCTCAACGCTGCTCTGACTCGGAACACGACGAGCACGAGCTTGCCAGTGGAAGAATCGGTGGGTACTAATACTCATCTAAATCGTTGGCATGTGGGAAAAGGCTGTTAATACGAATTGTCGTAGTACTTGTGCTCATGACGAGTACAATAGCGACCTTGACGTTCGCCAGAAGACCAACTTCATGATATTCGACGGGTGCATCCGCTAAATATGGCTATTACATCAGCTCAGGTCAATGCAAAGTAAATAAGTACTGGGGGAAACCGTCTCGTGAAAAATTGGAGGTTCAGAGCGTTGATCTGTGGGATTTGGTGACTGCTCACGTTTCCTTTCGATTTTTGGTCTAGCTCCACACTGGCAGGCAGCATACGCTCAGGCTCGTTCTCCACGATACTGGTGTAGTAATAGTACTGTCCTAGTTGGCCACCAGTGGGTCGGCCACATCATGGAGTTTCGATTCCGCCTCTTCCCATGCCTGCAGCCCTCCGCTCATCGCATTCATAACACTCCATCGTCTGAGAATCTCCTGTTCGATTGTCTCCATGCCCTCCCTCTCATGCGCACTCACGCCCCTCTCATCCAGATTGTCCTCCCTTCTCGTCCCATCATAGTAGCCCGGTTCCAAGAACATGTACAGCCATCCATTCGACAACGAAAGGCTTGCTAGAGAACGAGCGATCGGGAGACGAATCTCGTCATAAATCCGGAGGGCCTCTGGGACGCGAGAGAGCGATGTAAGAGGATGTGCGATGAGCCGGCCAAGTACAAATGCATCCTAGACGTGTATTGAGTGACAACAGGTGAGCAAAAGGAACTATGAATGGGACGCACGTCGATCGCTTGGCCCGCGCCGGCACCACAATAAGGTGCCATGGCATGACACTGGGAGATCATCGGTCATGGAATGAACGCGCCTGTAACGCCCGATCTGAGAAAGACACACCGCATCTCCGATAAGTGCAACCCTATTTCGTACGCAAAATGGAAGTGGTTTCACGACGTGCAGCGCCCACTTGGACGGCTTCTCGCAGAGCTGTAGCGGGTGTTATTTAGACTGACAAGATTTGATCAGGGTGGAGAAAACACGCCTTCAACAATGTCCTAACGGCAGGTTCGAAGTCGTTGAAGGAATCAGCTAGCTCATCACGACTCCCGTCGGATACCCAGTGTCCTTCGTAGTGCGTGCCCGTCAAACTCGGGTCGGTTATGTATGCCCCAACGTTGACGAGAGTGCCTTTGGCAATTGGATAGGTAATACAGTACTGCAAATGGGTGAAGTGAGTGAGTCTGAGTGAATGTGACATGAAACGTGTTTACCCTGCCCTTTCCGTGATACTGAATCCCCAGAAGAATGAGGTGTGGGTTTGTGCACACGTGAAATTGCCTACTCACTAATGTCATGTCCCTCAAAGAGGGATTCTCTGGATTTTCCTTCTTCAACGTCTCCACAGGGACGAGCCAACGATATACTGTTATCCCAGTGAAAGTCGCATCTATGTATTGCTTAAGACCTGTCTCGTCGCCACTATTCTTGTCCTCTGACGCCGCTTCAAACAATGTCTTGCGAACTGCCGAGCGAATTCCATCAGCTCCAACGAGTACATCCGTGGTCGCAGTAGTTCCGTCCGCAAAGTTAAGTGTGACCGGTGACGTCGAATGTGCATCTTGTATTTCTGGTTCCATATAACTGACGAGCCGCTTCTTTGGATGCACTGTGCACGAGGATGGCAGGTGCCTTTCGAGGATACCTACCATATGCTGACGATGCATGGAAGAGGGACCATCTTTATTCACCTCCATGAGAGCATGTCTCTAAATGATGGAATACTAAACACTTACTACCGCGATAGACACTGTGGCGCCAGATGTATCCGCCCTCGCGTATGTCTGATCGCCTCGCACAGAGACCTGAGGCAATGGTCAGAACCGAGACCACACATGATAAAGAATCGAATCACTCACCACCGCTGCTGGGATCAGGCGTAAAGATTTGTTTGAAATCGTCGAACAGCCCAAGCTCGATAATAACTTCTTGTGTACGCCTCCATACACTAATCCCTACGCCAGCAGAGTCGATGGAGTCGTGCGCTTCATATAGATCAATGGGTATGGAAGGGTCATATTTTCCGATCGTAATGGCGAGGATAAGACCCCCGATACCAGCGCCGCTGGAAAGGGACTTGAATGGCATCACCGAATGTGAGGGTAGCTACGCACCAGATGGCAACACGGAACTTGGGTCCCGACTCAGATGATGAGAGCAAAGCTGACATTGTATTATAATACAGTGAGAATCAGGAGAGAGGATGTCTGACCTGCGGAAAGATACGGTCTCTTTTATGTCGTTCATGGGTCCGATCTACGGACTCATTCATCAACTTTTTTTTTTTCCGTGTTTATTGTAGGGTCTAGCATGGGTGTATCCGGATAAAACCCGGGTCATACCCGTGGGTTTGGCACTTTGGGGGCTGCTATCCGAACCCGACCCAGGTGAGCAGAGGTGGGTATGGGTCAACCCACGGATAATCAGTGGGTAACGCTGGGTGTCCGGGTATGACCCATGGGTGATGTTCATTCGTGGGTTAAGGCTGGGTGACCCGGATTAACCTGCGGATAATAGGATGCTAGGTAGTACAGCGACGTAATTACTAGTCTATCTCAATAAGTTCAGTGTTGGCACTCTTGGAAGCCGACTCCTTCCCACTTCTTGACATCTTATTCTTCATTATGGTTGTAGGGATTTTCATGTCAGGGAGTAGGGGTGTGCCATACCATGACCCTACAGCCACTTCGGCTTTGAAACTTTGTGAGCTGATGCAATGTTGGAGATGGTTGACCTGCAGTCGCCCGCCAGAAAAAGCACGCTCGGCATCAACAGAGGATGCTATGAAAAGAATTAAAACATTGCATAAGCACGAGCGAGTCGGAGCAAGTCAGTACACGAACCAGGTGCAGAAAATCCAGGGCCATTTGGGCTAATCGAGGGCGGGTGTCCCGGCAGTTTTCCCAGTACTTGAGTGGACCTCCAGCTGCTTTGACTTCGGCCTTTGGAACCGGAGGAGATTCCAGGTAAGCATTGATTGAGTCTGGGTCTTGCGTCATGCTACCATCTTCATCATCAGAGTTGGCAGCATCCCATTTGGAGTGCTGTCGCTGCCGAAAACTGTCAGTACTACGTAGCAATGTCCGTATCATGACAACAATATATTACCTTTCGAGGTGGTCCATTCTCAGTGCGTGTATCAGTGTTCCTTGAGGTACGGAGTATTTCATATGTTTTGGCCCAACGCTGTCGGATTATGTGCTGTGCTTCCACTCGGTCTTCTAAATGCCAGTCTGGATTCTTCTCAAACCAATCCACTTTCTTGTCAGGCCACATAGCTGTCGTGGTATAAATTGTGAGACTGTCGTCGTGGTTGACAAGCAAGATAGTAGTATCCACAACTCACCAATGGCAATTCGGTACACCTCATTGTCATCTGTTAATGACAGAATCTAGAAAAGGGCAGGAATGCCCAAGACTCAGCCACTGCCTAAGAGGGCGGAAACAACTGAGGTGTGTGTCAGCAAGTGAAGACTATATATACTATGGGTGAAGGTATACTCGTATTATGTTATGTGTAACATTGTGTGAACGGGTCCAAAAGAAGCATGTAATATATGTAAGTATCGGCTAAGAAATGGTGAAAGTCTAACTGTAATAAAAGCTCATTCCGAGTTTGGAATGAGTGTAGGAAAGTTCCAGAAGCAGTTCTGGAACTGCTTCGGGATGATAGTCTCGGAACCTGTGGAAGGGTGTGGGAAAATGTTGGAAGCACCTTCGGAACCAGTGGTTCTGGGATGTGGTTCCAGGATGGCACTTCCAGGTTCAGAACTTGATCATGGATGAATATTGTCAGTTAATGCATAGTATTTACCAATCATTGTGAGAGAAGCCTCTGCTGCGATACGAATGGCTGCTGGTTCGGAGTGAGCATCACGAACCATTCCCATGGAATGTTCCAGTCGTTCCAGCATAGGTATGACTTCGTAGACCAAGGGAACCTCGGCTTGTGAAAATTGGTGCGTGATAGTGTCGAAAACCTCAAGAACTTCTAGGAGCTTTTCCATGAGTTTCCATTGTGATGGTGTGAGAGCATAAGCCTCGAGTGCCAGATCCTGTTTTCCAGTGAGGATGCATATTGCCTCCCTGAACTGGAAATGTGCTCTCAGACACACAAAACCTGAATTCCACCGAGTAGGAACACGACGGTCAAGGTGAACCTTGGCGCCAGGTGTCGTACTGAGCGATGTAACTATCTGTTCAAACTCTGCTTGCAACCTTGCATTGTCATGCAGCTTGCAAGCAAGGCCAGCAACCTAATGATGATCATGTCACAGTCGGGTATGTCAGATTCCACAGAAGCTACAGTTGGGTAGAATAGGTACTATACCTTTGGAAATAGCCCTAACGCATCCTTCTCTTCTTTATCACTCATCAAAACACCGTCAGCCCTCATTGCTTCAATGGCTGTTGTGCGTACTGAGATGACAGCTTGTTTGTCATGTGCATCCTTCCCTTCATCAATCTTGTTAGCACCATCTGCTAACACTGAGCCGTCGTCAAGTCCACTTCCTCTGACTTCATCATCGATCATCTCTTGTTCGAGTTCCTCAACTGCAGTACTACCATCCTCAACAACAACCTCTTCAACCGTTGTAGTAGTAGTATTAGTAGGGCCCCGGGTTTTTCTGGTACGCTTCGAGACTTTTACAGTTTTTTGTTGTTTGGATTGGCGATAGAAAAATGAGATAAAGACCTGCAACACATCAGAAGTCAGCTAGTACCCTGGTATTACAAGCTATTCAGTGATTTTATAAAGCCGAACCTTGGCAATGAGATTGACAGTATGTGGCACACAACGCGTCCATGACATCTTTCCACAAAATCCAGGAATAAGCAAAGCAAGCTCATCTGCAAGTACATCACAATTGCTGGCGTTGTCCATCGTAATTGTATAAAACTGTAGACATGTTATTGCAGACTATCAATCACGAGGTCAAAGGCAAGCAATAGTATAGTAAGTGTGCACCTTTTCCTCCATCTCAAATCGTCGCAGACAGTCAGCAGTCATTTCGGCAAGGTAATGACCAGTGTGCTTGTGTGTTAGCCTATTGCATAGTTAGCAACACAATCAAAATGTCTTGAACATGCCTGAAACAACTAACCGGATGAATTCAAGTGTCGCCTGCCATATTCGACCTGAAGAAAACCAAACTACTACAATACCAAGATATGAGTATGTAAATGGTGATGTCCAACCATCAACAACCAGATGAATAGGTCCATTGTGTTTCTAGTCGCATACATGAACTTCGACACAATAGATAGTACCAACAAAATGGGACACACCGAAAAGTAGTCCTTCACATGATTAGAGCTATTAAGATAAATCTGGTTCACATCACAAGAAATAGTGGATGGCGATGGCAACACTGTCCCAGGCCGAAGGAGTGCTACTTCTTGAAGATATAAAGAGTCGTTTACCATATTAAATGGCTATTTCGAAACGGCACAGTGCATGGCAATGAGAGCCTGATGTTTTGCAGGCGTATATTCAGAGATCAATTTCTTGATTGACTGCTGAGCCTGTCCACCAGTCACAGTCTTGATGTTAACCTCATGATGAGAGTTACAGTTTTCAATGCCTCTTGCAAGGTTTGAAGCCCCATGGCCAGTCTGCATCTGTTTGCGAACATGAGCATTGTGGCCTCGAGGATCCACTTTGCATATAAAGTGGAACTCAATAAAGTTATGATCGCCATTGGGGTGAGTATGACGCTTGACAATAATGTTGTAATGGTCATAGACTGTTGACTTCCATTGCCACCTTGATTCTGCTGTCAAAATTGTCAAATTTTGAAGTTAGCCCGAGCACATGCTAGTAATGAAGCATACCTATGAGTTCATCGTCATCCTTATTCCATGCTTCAGCATCCATAGTGTTCTCAGTTCATTTCCCTCGTTTTTTCACAGGTGACATAAGTACAGCTGGTGGAGACCGATGAGCTCTTTTGTCAGAGTGGCTGTGAAGATTTTTTGATGGAGAGTCGGGCGGTGTGGAATTCTGGGACAATGCTGGAGGTGAATGAGCACAAACCATGATGATGACACTCCCATGTGCTTGGAGGTATGGAAAACCTCAATATATATTATGCGAGGTTTTAAAAAGAATTGTGCCATGAGGAAAGGTACAATAATGAAGAAAAAAATAAGCATAGAATAATAGAGTCAAGATCGAGCTAGACATGCATGGCCTCACTGGCAGAATGTACATGTGGATCCACCTGTGGATATCCATGGATCCTACGGGTAAGCTGACTCCTTACCCATACCCATCTGGGTCTAAGCACCCACCCCACCCATACCCATACGACCCAGCCCACCACATTACCCATGGGTGTGACCTGGATGGGTACCCGGACATGCCCGACCCATGCCATACCCTAGTTTATTGTCTAGCAGGGTGGTGGCCCTATGTCAGACGGTACATTTAGTGTAGCTACTTTGTGTAATTCTATCATGTGGGGTGTTGGATAACAATGGCTCTATAATCAGAGCAAAGCCTGTGTGGGGCTAAGGGAGTGACCTCGTATTGGGTCCTGAACACTGAGTGAGAAGTCGTTGGGCTGTGTGGTTCTGGCTAACAGGGTTTGAGTAGGATGAAATTGTTAAATTGTTTGGTGAAATGGCCTGTTTTGTGTAGGAACTGTAGGGTGTGGGTGATGCATTTTGGGTCGGCAAGGAGCTTTGGGATGAGGCATGCTTTTCTGTGGAGAACAGATTGAAGGCAGAATCTCTGGTGTTCGTAGTGTGCACAGTGTAGGAGGAGGTGGGCTACTGTCATGTCACAGTCAGGACAATGAGGGCACAAGGGGTTGTCTGATTTGGCTATGTGGTGTAGGTGTTTGTTTAGGGATATGTGACCGGTGTGTAGTTGGAATAAGACTGCTGTGTGGCATTTGTGGAGGTCTGAGGTCAGCTTGAGGAATTTGTCGGATGGGAGCGAGTCGTCAATAGCTAGAGCTGCAGTGGCATGGGGGGATTTCTGGAAGATGGTGGTTCTGAGAGTCTTAAGAAGTGAGTTGATATCACAATGCAAAAACCAATATTTAGATTTAGAATAGGTTTAAATGTTGTGCAAAATGTGAAGACAGTAGTTGAAGTTTAGTTTAACAATTGTGCCATGGTAAAACTTAGAATTTACGTGGCATTTTGCATGCTGGTTAAAACTTCAAGTGCAGGCTGACATCCTTTCTCGTATTAAATATTGGATTAAATAACAAGTTTGAATACAAACTATACTAAATCAATAACTTTAAGTATATGATTCACACCCTTTCCTTGACAATACTTCAAATTTTATTGTGTGTAGCACGGTAGCCAGAACTTGAAATATAGACAAACAAAAAAACTAGGGGTATTTTTGAAGTTTAAACTGGAAACAAATGTGTTGGCAATATTTAAAATTGTGGTAATGACAAAAACCCCTGCCTGATCATTGTCCAATGAGGACCCTCTCATGACCTATTTATCTCCCATGTGGAGTGTGACCATCCCCTGCTTATCGTTTCCAATATCCCAATTGTGCCCCCGACCTATGCAAATATACCTGAGTCAGGCATAAAAGCATCCTGGGTAAGTGTCAGCATCCCAACTATTGCTGGCATCAAATATGTACTCTCCAGGTTTCAGTACCCAACACCTATATTCACCTTCGTGGGGGAGTGGAGGCAAGGGGGTAGAGCACATTCTCGCTGGCTGTTCATTCTGATCTTTACCCACAGTAAGTTACATGGTTTCCATTGGTAGTCCGACGAGGTGGACATTATCAACAAATCTTACATATGGTTCTGCCACATCAAATGTACACATTATGAGACAATCCAATGAAGTGGACATTATCAATGGGTCCTACATATGTTCCGCCACATCGCAAGACAAGCATAGTAAAGTGTACATGGGTATATAATATGACCAAGGCAGACGTTATCAACGAATCTTACAAAATTCAGTATAAATATCTATTTTATGACCTTAAAACTTTAATGCACTCAGGACCTAACTTGGAGAAAGGGATGAAAATACGTTGCAGCTCTTCATCAGAAAGAGGGCTATTTCACTTTGAATGGAGCCAAAGCTTGGCAACATGTGGGAAGGATCGCAACCAGGGTGCACAGTGTGTCTTAAGGGCAACTTTCAGTGGTAATGACTAATTATAAAGCAATGTAGACTTACAATAACATCAGGATTGTCCAAGGGGGGAGAAACTGCAAAGAAAACTTCCCTGGCAGAACATGTACGAAAGTCATCATTTTTTGTGAACACCAATGGATCATCAATGTCACCAGGAATAGTTACTTGAAGTTCACTAAGGTCTGCAAAGTGCTCTGTACAAGCCAAGAGAATAGACAAAAGGCTGCATTTATTAGACACCTGATTCAGTTGTACAGTCAGGCATTTAAAGATGGGTGTGATATTCACAAGACCCGACAGAGCTATGATAATCGCTGGCAAAGCATCGAGGGTCATCAGAGATAGGAGGCAGGTTGGGGATCTGCATTGCTTAATGAGGTCAAGCAAGCAGGGTGCACGGCAGCTGAGCCAGAGATGTTCTACTTTGTGCCTCTGTAGAAACCTGACAAGGCTAGATATAGGACAAGTGTTGTCAATCTTTAATGTGGAGAGATGGGGTAGTGTAAGGGATCGTAGCAGAGTGGACCATTGATCAGGCGCTAAGGAAGTGTTGGTGAGTGCAAGATCCTGCAATGGAGCATTGCGTAGAGCTGTAAGGGTGAAGGAAGCACAAGTGGATGTAAAGAGGTGTGGAGATTTGATATGGAGAACTTGGATGTTGCTGGGGCAGGTCAAGGTAGAGCGATGGTCATTGATGCATGCCTTGGCGATCATGTGTTGGGTGCCATGACAGAATAGTGCTTTGCACCCTAATGCCTGGACGCTTTCCAATAGGGATTGGAGCACTGGGGAGTCTTCAAATGGAGCTGAATAAAGAGAGAGAGATACATGTTGAATTGGCTCAAGATCTCGTAGGGATTCAAAGAATGTCCCAAGGGTATACAATTTCCAGTCGGTCATCTCTCCTGACATAGAAAACCAGATGACTTTTGGGACTACAAATGTGTTAGTATGTCATCAAAGAAAAAGTGCTTTGAGGCCTCTTTCTGTCACTTCTAGCCATCCATTTATATCAGGGCTTCGAAAGTTCACTTTAGTGAAATAGTGTGGTGCTGCGATCTCCTGCAGCTGCTTGCAAACCTGGGATAGCTTGTGTGATGATTCCTCACTGAGTTCTTCTGAGATCTGAAGGAGCAGCTCATTGGGAAGACACCAAAGCATGCACTCCTATGAGTTGTTAAGGTGCAAAGGCGGTATATATAATAGATGAAGTGCTCACTGTCCGCAGATGTAGCCCATTGCACACATTTCTGCTCACTGAGTGACTACCATCTTTGGGAAGCAGCTGTATCTTATGTTAGCATCTACAGTAAAGATGGTGTGCAGCACATATACATGTAACTGACATAATTTATTTGCTGAAAGACTAGGTGATAGTAAATCCTTCTTACTTCTGAAGTTAGCCTTCCTCTTGTGCATGCTAGTCAGAGTCGGAGAATCTATTGGCTCGATCAAGCGATATAGTTTCTTTGCCAAAGGTGTGGGTGAATTGTTGCCACTTTTGGTGTCAGTCTTGCTCTTGCACATGCTCTTTGGAGAAAGCAGGAGATCTCTGAATGCATCAGGTCTACATGGCTGTGACTGGAGTAAGCATATTTAGGAGGAAGGATAGCGTGCACATATGTGTGAAGGGGAGCATGGAAATGGTAAAGTAATTCTTTTGGCTTAGAGATGCAGCCTTTCTTTTGTGCATGCTCTTTGAGAAAGGGGGATCTGTTTTGATCACTTCAGGTCTACACAGCTGGGATCATACTGAGCATATTCAGGCGAAAGCATGGTGTGCACGCACACATAAAGGGAATAATGGAAATGGAAATCTTTTGGCTGGAGGTGCAACCAACAATAGATCTTCCTCTTCAGCTCTCAAATGAGCTTTCCTTTTGCATATGCTCTGCGGAGAAGGGAGGAGATCCAATATGAGAGCCTCCCATCTACGCAGCTGAGGCCTAATGAGTACTTGGAAGAAGACATACAGTATATGAGACAGCAGGGGTGTTGATGTTTGCTATTCAAAGGCAGTGCACTCTGCCTGCTGATGGAAACAGTGCAGACGTATTTGCTGCATATCCTTATTTTCCAGCCAAACTATACTCCTCCACCCTTTGTGATGTGTTGGAAAGTGTCCAAATTGGATTGGTCACAGGCCATTATGCACAGTGGGTGCTTGAGGAAGACTTTGTGGTAGTTCTTTTGTTAAGTTGGGTATGAAACTTGTCTTTCATGTTGTGATTGCACTGATTTTTTACTTCACTTAGAATTAGACTATTTCATGCAGATGGCAAAACCATATGTAGGATTCATTGATAGATATCCATGTACACTTTGCTTGTCTTGCAATGCAGCGGAACATATGTAGGACCCATTGATAATGTCCACTTCATTGGATTGTCTCATAATGTGTACATTTGATGTGGCAGAACCATATGTAAGATTTGTTGATAATGTCCACCTCGTCGGACTACCAATGGAAACCATGTAACTTACTGTGGGTAAAGATCAGAATGAACAGCCAGCGAGAATGTGCTCTACCCCCTTGCCTCCACTCTCCCACGAAGGTGAATATAGGTGTTGGGTACTGAAACCTGGAGAGTACATATTTGATGCCAGCAATAGTTGGGATGCTGACACTTACCCAGGATGCTTTTATGCCTGACTCAGGTATATTTGCATAGGTCGGGGGCACAATTGGGATATTGGAAACATAAGCAGGGGATGGTCACACTCCACATGGGAGATAAATAGGTCATGAGAGGGTCCTCATTGGACAATGATCAGGCAGGGGTTTTTGTCATTACCACAATTTTAAATATTGCCAACACATTTGTTTCCAGTTTAAACTTCAAAAATACCCCTAGTTTTTTTGTTTGTCTATATTTCAAGTTCTGGCTACCGTGCTACACACAATAAAATTTGAAGTATTGTCAAGGAAAGGGTGTGAATCATATACTTAAAGTTATTGATTTAGTATAGTTTGTATTCAAACTTGTTATTTAATCCAATATTTAATACGAGAAAGGATGTCAGCCTGCACTTGAAGTTTTAACCAGCATGCAAAATGCCACGTAAATTCTAAGTTTTACTATGGCACAATTGTTAAACTAAACTTCAACTACTGTCTTCACATTTTGCACAACATTTAAACCTATTCTAAATATTGGTTTTTGCGTTGTGTATGTTGTTTCATCAGCAAATTAACACATTGCTTACTTCATGCCATTGCCCTTCAGGCACCCCTGGCCCCGAGAATGGACAGAATTAGACTCGTTATGAAGCAAATAATTTTTATATTGTATGTACTGTGTTTGTAATATCTAGCTTGAAAATCATGGCCATGATTGACAGGATGGATAGAGCCCTCCATGCGGTGTGGATGAAAGTGAAGTACATGGCAAGTTGTGTGTTGCCTCATCTTCTCTACATCAGTAAATACAGGATTTCATCATAGTGCTCATAGTGCCATAGTAGTTTCATAGATAACTCATAGTATTCATAGTATCCATAGTATATTCATAGTGTGCATAGTATCATAGTATCATAGTACCATAACATTTCATAGTGTTAATAGTGTTCATAGTGTCATAGTATTGAAAGTGTATTCATAGTATTCATAGTATATTCATAGTGTGCATAGTATCATAGTGTCATAATACCATAGCATTTCATAGCATTCATAGTACATCCATAGTAGTCATAGTCCTAGTAGTAATTTTAAGCTAATCCTAAACCTAAACCTAAATCAAAAGTATACAAATAGTGTAGTCAAAGGTGTAGTCAAATGTTGTACAAAAAGTGTAGGAAAGAGTGTAATATAGTGTAGCAAAAATGCGCACCAAATGTAGCAAAAGTGTAGCAAATAAAGTGTAGTAAAAAAAAGCAAACAAAAGTGTAGCAGAGTGTAGTACAGTGTAGTCACAAAGTGTACCAAAAGTGTAGACCTACATTCCAAAAATATTCAAGTCCATTTTCCCACACTCAGTGTTAAAAAAGCGGACATATTTTTTCCAATGTTTGTGCCACCATTCTTAATAAACAAGTCAGACTTCAAAAACTTTTCCACACTCTCTTGTTTTTTAATTTTATCCTTCTCTACTCATTACATGAAGTCAACACTTTATTTTGTAAATCATTAGGATTGGGATTTGGATTTGGATTGGAACTGGGACTGGGATTAGAATTAGAATTAGAATTAGAATTAGAATTAGAATTAGTAGAATTAATATTTGATTGAATTTGAAATTAGAATTGGCTTGAAATTGAATTAGAATTAGAATGAGAATTAGAATTGCTAAGCCACTATGGAAGCACTGTGTATACTGTGGCATCCACTATGACCACACCATGAGACACTATGAGAATACTATGGGAATACTATGACCACTATGAAAGTACTATGAGAATACTATGAGATACTGAGAATACTATGACAGACTATGGCCACACTATAAACAGACTATGAGACACTGTCATAGTACTATCAAACCACTATCCAGTTGGACCCTCACTATGAGCACTATGTTACTGTCCAGTACTGGACAGCACTGGACAGTTTGTTCTGTTTTTACTAATGTTATCTCACCATTGGAGCATTGTTGGGAGTTGCCATGAGTCATCATGTCTCATGTCATTGATGGTGGCCTAAAGATTCATTTCTGGCGGAAGTGAGTGTGCATGTTTGTACTGATCATTATAATCATAACCTTGTGTTTGTTCTTCAGTAATGGCATAAGTCTCACATACTTTGCAAAGTGACACTTCCCACTAAGAATGAGGCTATTCTTATCCACTGTTTGGTCAAATTGGAAGATATAAGAATGTGGTTGTGCAATGGAGTACACTATATCACAATGGCTCTGCTCTGAACACAGTACAAATTTCATATAATATAAAGCTGTCCATCCTTGTCGATGTACTATTGTATTGCTTGCTGGTAATGTACAATCATTTGAGTTCGGATATCATTGATAATCTTATGGGTGGACATTCAGTTGCATGCCACAGTAGTGCCACAGATGAGGTGAAGATGCTGTTACTTCATGAGCATGTTTGTTTGCCATCTACAGGTTGTTCTAGCCTTGTCCAGTTTACTTGTGTGTGTTCTGACCCATCTTCATTTGCAAAATCAATCGCCTTGCCAGTAAGGGTTGAAAATTATCATCTTTTCCCTCAGTTGGCCTCTGATTCATTGCAAATGGTGATCATACATGAATGGCAAGATCACATGAGTGCTGATGCCCAGCATTGGAAGCCTTGTGCAGTTTGTGCTCAACAGTTTAAAGGAAGTGACATCCAGACAATTTCTTCTATCTCTCTCAACCTCATGTTACTCAGAAATTCTTTATTGCATTCTAACATTCTACTGCAGACATATAGTTTATAAGCCTATGATGGAGCTATCTTGTATGGCAAAGCTCTGCATGTACCACAGATGCATGGAGATATTGACATTTGTGCTTCTTGTTTCCATTCATTGCATTTTCACCACAAAATTCCTCTAGATGCTATCACTAACTTCTAGTATTATACTCATGTGAGCAAGGCATTTCATAAAGCATCAACTTTTGATTTACTGTTAGTGGCAAGAGCGAGGGCAATGCATGTCACATATCTCTTGTCAGACAAGCTACAAATACCTACTGGTTCATCAGTGTTGCAAGGTTATGTGAAGGGGAACATAGTGATACTTCCTCAAGACTTGCTGCACTTGCATGACATTATTCCTTCATCCACAGATCAACAAAAGTGTGCAATGTGTGCTCTGTTTGTATCCTCTCAAACGAATATCTTAAAGGATATTCTGAAGAGTTATCCACCCATGCTTGTGAACAAGTTGATAGTTCACACTCTTGCCCAATTTTTGGTGTTGGATAATGAGTGGTATTAAGAAGGTGTGACTGTTGACAAGCGAGTGATTAATAACTTACATGATGGCCTGAGTGATGTTGGCTTTCCAAGGGTAGTACATTAGTAAAAACAGGACAAACTGTCCAGTGCTGTCCAGTACTGGACAGTAACATAGTGCTCATAGTGAGGGTCCAACTGGATAGTGGTTTGATAGTACTATGACAGTGTCTCATAGTCTGTTTATAGTGTGGCCATAGTCTGTCATAGTATTCTCAGTATCTCATAGTATTCTCATAGTACTTTCATAGTGGTCATAGTATTCCCATAGTATTCTCATAGTGTCTCATGGTGTGGTCATAGTGGATGCCACAGTATACACAGTGCTTCCATAGTGGCTTAGCAATTCTAATTCTCATTCTAATTCTAATTCAATTTCAAGCCAATTCTAATTTCAAATTCAATCAAATATTAATTCTACTAATTCTAATTCTAATTCTAATTCTAATTCTAATTCTAATCCCAGTCCCAGTTCCAATCCAAATCCAAATCCCAATCCTAATGATTTACAAAATAAAGTGTTGACTTCATGTAATGAGTAGAGAAGGATAAAATTAAA
This sequence comes from Boletus sp. NGJ, assembly GCA_019096195.1. NCBI lineage: Eukaryota > Fungi > Basidiomycota > Agaricomycetes > Boletales > Boletaceae > Boletus > Boletus sp. NGJ. The sequence goes on from JAGTXK010000027.1 coordinate 845,550, forward strand.
AAACAAGAGAGTGTGGAAAAGTTTTTGAAGTCTGACTTGTTTATTAAGAATGGTGGCACAAACATTGGAAAAAATATGTCCGCTTTTTTAACACTGAGTGTGGGAAAATGGACTTGAATATTTTTGGAATGTAGGTCTACACTTTTGGTACACTTTGTGACTACACTTTTATTACACTTTTGGTACACTTTGTTTGCTACACTGTACTACACTCTGCTACACTTTTGTTTGCTTTTTTTTACTACACTTTATTTGCTACACTTTTGCTACATTTGGTGCGCATTTTTGCTACACTATATTACACTCTTTCCTACACTTTTTGTACAACATTTGACTACACCTTTGACTACACTATTTGTATACTTTTGATTTAGGTTTAGGTTTAGGATTAGCTTAAAATTACTACTAGGACTATGACTACTATGGATGTACTATGAATGCTATGAAATGCTATGGTATTATGACACTATGATACTATGCACACTATGAATATACTATGAATACTATGAATACACTTTCAATACTATGACACTATGAACACTATTAACACTATGAAATGTTATGGTACTATGATACTATGATACTATGCACACTATGAATATACTATGGATACTATGAATACTATGAGTTATCTATGAAACTACTATGGCACTATGAGCACTATGATGAAATCCTGTATTTACTGATGAAGGGAAAGTATCAAGCAAATGTGACAATGATGAAAAGTGCATAAGCACATTACCACCCACTGGCCATAAACGAACACTGGCAAGAGGCATACAGTACTGTAAATGCCCATGAAATTGAAAGATTTACAAAGTTGGTGATAACCAATAACATGTTTGTTGACAATGTCCACATCAGTATGAACGTCCACAGAAATGTCCAACATGACCTCAATGACCAACTGGTTTGCAAACATCATTAACATTGAAAGGGAAAATGGCAGTGAAAGCAATTTAGAAAGAACCCTCAACCCTATTATGTGTAACAACCCTATAATGAGATTAAGGTTAGGTTCCCATTAAGCCAAGCCAAGCATTTCCACAGTTGCCAAATTTTCTGCATTCCCATGCATTTATGGGTTGGAAACCTGTCCCCTCTGGGTCCAGGAATACTTACTACTTATTATCTACTTATCTGAGGAATTGCTGTTTGCCAAGCCACAAGTCAATCTAAGTGCTATTTCAAGTATGCTTAAGTTGCCGATGCACACTGCCAAGAGAGTATTTATCAAGTACATAGCAAGGCCAATACAAGGAGCTACAAGTATAAATATTAGTTAAAAGGTCTGGTGAGGATGAAGAGCATTACAACACAGTTTGAGTGCCAGCACTCAAGATGAGAAACTTTGGTTGGTGGTGGGGCTCATCTCAGTGGGAATCAGAGGAGAAGACCAGTTGTCCACAAAAAAGCATCACAAAATATCTACCTATGAAAGAATCTCAAAGGCATGGTGATCAGTGAATTTATTAATATAGAAGAGTTAGAAAGTATTATAGAATTGGTGTGGGTGAAGTTGGGTTAGAATGAAGTGTTTACCATCAATAGGAATAAGGTGGGCAGCCTGATAGATGGAATCAATGTGGATTGTGGTGTAAGTGTGCTTGTGCCACTGAGCAAACTGTGGACACACCAACCACATTCCAGTGTCTTTATCAGAATGGTCACTGACATGGTCAAACCAGTTTACCATAGCACATGGATAATAGTTGCCCTCAAAGTGGAATGAGAAGAATGTGAGGAGTGTGTGATCTCCAGACCATTCATTGGATCTGTTTCTGGGTTGGCATTTACAAACACACAGTCTTTCTGTGGTCCTTCATTTCTCCAGTTTGAACTGGAGCAAATAACTTTGCAATGCATACTATGGATGCCACTAACATCGCTGGGTGCATAGAATAATGTGTTGGCAGAGTTGAATACTCAGACCTTGATGTTGCCATCATACTGAGGGTGGATGTCCTCAGAGTCAGGAGTATCAAGCAAGACATTGTCAGTGTCATGTTGCTTTTGTTCAAATAGGAACCATGAAAGGATAGAGGCAATGTTAGAAATACAAAGCTCCTTGCCTAGCTAAGCCATATTGCATGCTCTCTTGCACTCTATATGACAAGTTGAAACATGATGGATGCATCACAAAGAAAGCACTTATGATATGTCTGTGCAAGGCTAACATGTGCCTGTATGGCAGTTGGATTGGTATTGACAGGCTCTTCACTACTTTCATCATCTTTATAGGACATGCTCTTTTCAGATACAGGCTGGGGTGGGATATCGAATTGTGTCTGACCATTTTCTGAGTGTTCGTGTGTCATTTGTTAGATACTATTACTACAAAAAGGCCACTTACCTTTATTAGTTGTTGCTCGAATAATGTCAATCAGAATATGGGTGTCAAGCATACCACGTGCTGCAAAGTTACTGCATGTGGGAGAGAGTTTGTCCACCTGTTGATTGGCAAGTAGCATTTGTCCAAGTGGTTGGTTTGGGTTGGATCATTGGTAGAGCTCTTTGATGGCCTTGATATGTTTGGATTCTGTTATCAATGAACATAGACTGTTCACATACATACTTCAGTCAAAAAGAGTCGCACAACTGGTTCCCCTGACATATACAAATAGTTGTAGATCTGGGACCATCCAATGTGCGGCCAAGGAAATATATATATGGGTCTGGCCAACTTGATCCAAGTAGTACCCCCTTATGAGCAATTAGTAGCAGTTTGGGTAGATCATATACTACATGTGGGTGGTACCAGCTGACCATATGAATCATATTGCCACATATGGGATGAGTTGAACTAAGGCTGGTACCATCTATGTGGGGTGATACATACTACATGGAGGTGGTACTGGCTGACCAGGGTGAATATGGTGCAGTCAGCCAGTACCACTTGTGTGACCATATGTACTATGTATACATGGTACCAGCCGATCAAGATGTATATGGTGAGCTCAGCTGGTACCATCTATGTGAGGTGATATATACTATGTGTGAGTAATACTGGCCGACCAGGGTGAATAATGGTGTAGTTGGCCAGTACCATATATACATAGTACATATGGCCACATAGGTGGTACTGGCTGACCACATCATATTGGCACCTAGGCTGGCTGGTACCATGTATACATAGCATATATGGCCACATATGTGATACTGGCCAACCAGGATGAATAATGGTACAGTTAGCTGGTACCATGTATACATAGTACATACATACATATGGCCACACATGTGGTACTGGCCACCCAGGATGAGTTCTATGTGGGGTAATACATACTATGTGAGGGTGGTACCAGCTGACCAGGGTGAATATGGTGTAGTTGGCTGGTACCACCCCCATATAGTATATATAGCCACATATGTGGTACTGGCCAACCAGGGTGAATATGGTGTGATTGGCCAGTACTGCATGTGTGGTCATATTGAAAGAAAAAAGACCCACAACACTTGGTGTTACCTGAGGGTAAAATTCCGAGGGTAAAAGGGCAATTCCAAGAATGTGTATCTACTATAGAATATGCTACTATATATAGTGTGTGGATATTGGGCACGGACCAGCTTTAGGGCCAGTATAGAATGTGCTGGAATGGTGATGTAATGTCTTAGGGGGTTCTATGACATACATATAATGTCATAGGCCTAGGCATAGTCCTTTAGCTATTGTGTAAGCGTTCATTGGCTAAGTATCATAAATATCTATGAGGTGAGAGGTGAAAACATTTCATTACCCCCTTTTCAGTGGTTGAACTCCTGGTCAACCGTGATGCTGGAAAGCATTGGTTCCAAACCAGGCTGTGGAATCTCGAAGAGGTGGTCAGATAGGTGGTTGAGAGAGGTGGCATAGGCATGAAAGGAGCTGTTGGCGAAGAGGGTGGTTTGGCGTGTACACATTGGGCAGTCACATGTTTTGGTGAAGGAGTGGATGGCTGAGGGGTTGAAGGTGTGGAACTTCTTGATGAGCTTCGAGGTGTTTCCAATATTCACCTTGGGTTCCCAGGTGCGTTCCTCCCGTGGATAGCCCTTTTAGTGTACAAGGTATTCTGTCTTCCCTCTGCGTTTCCTCGAGTCAACCACTTCTTGTACCTCATGCTCCTCCTCTTGTTGGACGATCACCAGGGGCGGCAGCTTTGGCTTAGCTTGGGGCTTCATGGTTCTGGTATGGTACAGTGTGAGGAGGGATTCATGGAAGACGGGGTGGATGCCTTGCCACGTCTTCGGGATTTCCAACTTGTATGATGCCTCACCCACCTTCCATTTCCCTTTGAAGGGGCCATACCATTTGTCATTGAATTTCTTCGTTGGTCAGTCAGTGCGGATGTGAGTTCCTTCGAGAAGGACTTGTTGGCTGACTGTGAAGTCCAGTGATGGGGCAGCTTGCTTGTCGTGACTCTTTTTCATGGCCATGGCTGCTTTTTCTAGCGCACTTTTGGCTGCCTCATGGTGACTCTTCATCTTTCCCATGAATTCCACAGCCAACTCGTTCTGGACCTTGACCCACTTGTTGGGGATCAGGGGCTGCTGTCCATAGTTGAGTAAGAATGGTGACATGCCAGTGGCACTTGTCGTCTGTGAGTTGTGGGTGAACTCTGTAAGTGGGAGCCATTCCGCCCAGTCAGTTTGCCTGTGATTCACATACACCCGCAGGTACTTTTCAACCTCTTGGTTGACTTACTCTGTTTGCCCGTTGGTTTGCAGGTGGTATGCTGTGGATGGGTTGGCTTTTATGTCTAGGAGGGTGTACAGGTCTCTCATGAACGAGGACACGAACTGTGCACCTTGATCCAATATGACCTTCCGGGGGGTTCCGTGGAGCTTGAATACCTGGTTGCAGGAGACAGTGGTGACCCCTTGTGACATGATGGTGTCCATTACTGGGGTGAGGTGGATCATCTTTGAGAAGTGATTGACTATGATGAGGATCACATTCTTCCCTTGTGACTGTGGAAGGGGGCTGATGAGGTCTACAGAGATGATCTCCCATGGCAAGGATGGGATCTCGTTTAGGTGGAGGGGTGTGTAGATGGCAGTGGTTTTGGCCTTCACCTTTTGGCACACATCGCAGCCTTTGATGTACCCCTTGTCTTTTCGGAGTGATGGCCAGTAGTACTCACTCATGATGAGGTCGCGTGTCCACTTCATGCCTGGGTGCCCTGCAATTGGGTGGTTGTGGTTGGCTACAATGATGTCTTCTTGCAGCTTCTTGTCATTTGGGACATATGTGAGGCCTTTCCACATTACGAGCCTGTTTTTCCTTGTCCAATGGGTATCGTCCCATGTGAGCCCTTCTTTTGTGAACCTTTTGAGTTTGTACTGCAGCTTTGTTATTTTTGAGAGGGTGCTAGGTGGGGTGACTGCACTGATGGAAATTGGTGACAAGGGTGGTGAAAAAAGGGTGTTGGGGAGGAGGGTTTGGGTGGTGTTGTCATGTTCCACCCCCTTTTCAAAGTCTGGCCTCTGGGACAGAGGGTTGGTGGAGTTTGTCTTGCCCGAGTGGTGAGTGATGGTCAAGGAGTACTCCTGAACAATCTGCTGCCACCAGGCCTGATGGTAGGAGAGGTCTTGGGGGTAGTGGAAGAACTTGAGGTTTTTGTGGTTGGTGAGGATTTTGACTGGGTGTGCTGCGTCAAGGAGGTATTGGTGCCACTTGTTGAGGGTGTAGATGATTGTGAGCATCTCGAGATCCACCATGTGATAGTTCCTCTCAGCGTCATTGAGGGAGTGGGAGATGAAGGTGATGGGGTGCCAGGTCCCATCGTGCTTCTGGAAGAGCACCATGCTGATGCCAATGCTGGAACTGTTGATTTCAACCTGATAGGGATCATTGTCGGTGGGCATGGTGAGAGCGGGGGCGCTGGTGATGGTGGTTTTGAGGGCTTCAAAAGCCTTCTGGCAAGCCACCGTCCAGATGAAATCCTTCTTTACTGATGTGAGCGCGTTGAGCAGGTGCACTATTATTGCGAAGTTTTTGACGAATCGTTGGTAGAAGTTGAGGAACCCGAGAAAGCCTCAGAGTGTCTTCTTGAACATCGGGACGGGCCAGTTGGCAATGGTGGAGACCTTCTTTTCGTCCATCCTAACCTTGTCTTGTGCAACAATGAGCCCTAGGAACTCGGTTTCCTGGACTTCGAAGTCACACTTATTGTGTCTCAGGTATAGGTGGGTGTCTTGTAGTATTTGTAGTACTTCTCATACTACCTTTCGATGCTCCTCTATCATCCTCGTGAATATCATGATATCGTCAATGTAGATGACCACTACACCTCAGTCTACCAACTCCTTGGACAACATGTTCATCATCATCTGGAATGTTGTGGGGGAGTTGGTAAGCCCGAAGAACATCATGAGGGGCTCAAAAAGTCCATGGTTTGTCTGGAAGGTGGCCTTCCATTTGTCTCCTTCTGCCATCCATACATTGTTGTACCCCCACCTCACATCGAACTTTGTGTAGTATCTCACCACTTTCAGTTTGTCAACGAGTTTGACAATCAGGGGGAGGGGGTATCAATTATGACAGATTACCGCATTGAGCTTGCAGTAGTCTTGTATGGGGCGGAGGTGTCCATCCTTCTTTTTGATGAAGAAGAAGGCTGATGCGAAGGGGGACTTAGAAGGGCATATGTGCCTGGATTTGAGGTTTTCCTCAAGGAAGGCATCAAGCTCCTTCTGCTCTCCTGGATTGAGAGGGTACACTTTGCAGTCCACCTCATGGTTTCCGGGGAGCAACTCAATCATGTGATCCCATGGGTGTCTCAGGGGGAGTGTGTCGAAGCTCTCTTTTGCAAACACATCCTTGAATTTGTGGATGTATTTGGGTGCCACCTCCTCAAAGGTTTTCTTTTTCTTCTGGGCATAGTCCTTAATGGCTACTTCCGTGGTGACGTTACGTATATACTTGTCGTTATCCAGTCGGAATAGCCAGTCCCCTTGCGAGGGGGTGAAGTCCTTGTCCAGTTCATCATCTTCATCATCGACCAATGCGGTGGTGTGGTCGTTTCTGCATTGGAACGAAATCTGTCCAGTCTTCCAGTCAATGGCTGGGTTGTGCATCTTTGACCAGTCGTGTCCAAGGAAGATGGTGTTCAGCCCCAGGTTGGTTACTGCCAGGGTGATCTGCTCCTTGTGGTCCTGGACCTGGAGTTCAATGATGACAAATTTTTCGATTTTGCCTCCGGCATTGGCAGTGCCATCAGCATTGTACATGGTCAGGGTGTGGGGTAGCACGTGCATCTGCACCCCCTTTTCTGCGATGAAGTCCTCATGGATCAACGACCCTGTGCACCCAAAATCAATGAGTGCCTTGACTTCTGTTTGTTCTCCGCTTGAGGTACTTAGTTTTACAGAGATCTCGAGGGAGTTTCTTCTTATTGTGCATGGGGATGCTTTTCGGAACCAAGGGGGGTTCTGCAGGTCTCTCAGTGCCCAGTATGCATTATCCATCATCATTTCTCAAAGTTCCCGAACAAGGTCCCAAGACACTTTGATTGTCCTGGTGTCGTGAATGAAGGACTTCAGGTGTCTGATGCTATGCTCCACATCAGAGTGCTCCACCTGAGCCTTCATCCATCACATGGACCAGGGGTCCAGCATGTTTAGCCAGGAACAAGAGGACGTCTTCTCCTTTCGTTCAGGTTCCTTGGGGTTTCTTCATGGTATCATCCGCGAATCATTTGGCCTGTTGTCTTTCTTTACTGACGGATGGAACACTACCTTCCATTCAGCTTTGGGGTGTTCCAGGATAGCAACTTTCTTTACTTTTGGGAGGTTCACCTGGGCCTCCGTCGACTCAGCCTCATCAGTGCATAGGATGGCAAAGTGGTTTCCTTGCAATGACTTATTGTAATGTACAGCAGAGTGGCTGGTATCTACTGTATGAGGAGAAAAGACAAGTCCTCATTTACATCAGAGGCATACTCTACTGCGGGGTTTGTTTGTTTGGCATCCATCATCATTGCCCTTATTCTTTTAAACATCTCTAGGGCTACTTCCTGCCTGTTGATTACGATATCCCTTGCTTGACGAGGGCGAGGGCACAGAGGGTGGTCAGCGCAAGGCCAGGGTTTCAAGCATTTGTGGCAGACGCCAGCTGTGTGCACTTTGTTGAGCTCCATGGGAGCGCATTGACCAGTGAAGGTGCTGGTCGCATTTGGGTGAGGTTTGGCTACAGGAGCGGCCATAGCGGTGGGGGGAGGACTGGCAGAAGGTGTGTAGCAGGGCCAGGGGACGAACTGGGGGGAGTATACAGGCCCAGTCGCATAGACCGACCTCTTTCTGTCAGTGATTTCAGTGAGGATGTCCGCTGCTTTGACTAGAGTGGTCTTCCATTGGTGTACATCTGTTGACTCAATGAGGATGGGCTGGTTGCATTCCACAAACTCCACCACATCTGAGTGGACTGCCCTCCTCATGAGGTCGACCATGACACAGTCGTTGTACTCAATGTTGAACTCAGCCTCCTCAGTGTAGTGGTAAAGTTTGGTGAAGTAGTCCTCCACCGTGTCTTTCCCCTGCTTGAGGGCCATGAGTTTCTGTTGTGCAACCCACTTCAGGTTGGCTAGTTGGAAGTTCTTTTTGAGCTTCTCCTCAAAGCTCGCAAAGGTCAGGATGTGGACAGCCCCCTGTGCCATCAATCATAAGGTCCCCGAAGTGTCTGGCTGGGTTGCTACTGTGGAGGTGGGAGAGGACAATTAATATTTTTTGGTAGTTGCAGGGGGTCGTCTTGAATCTGGAGAGGTAGAGCTTCATCGTTTGCCACCACAACATGAACTTTTCTTTGTTGCTGTCATAGTACTCTGGCTTGGCAGCAAGGGACTTTCCCAGCTTGGGAGAGGGTCCGGGGAAGCCCCGTGCTGGTGTTCGGGGGGCTCCAGGGGATGGCAGGGAGCTGGGGATGGACGGGAGTGGGTGTTGTGGCAGGGATGGCTGAGGTGGTAGCATTTGTTGAGTAAGGTTCGGTGGGGGAGGAGGCGGTGAGCCACGTCCCGACCAGGTCCATCAGTGGGATGGGGTGTTGTCAGTGGAGTATAGGGTTCATGGGCATGATGGGGGTGAGGTGAGGGGGCACCAGGGGTTGAAGGATGCCTCAAGCCAAGGCAGTCATCGGGTTGTGTGGAACTGGCACTTCCACTGATGATTGGGTGGGGGTGGCCAATGTGTCAACTCTAATTTCCCCAAGTGCCATGGCCATTTCCCCGAAGGTACTCTGATGGGACGGGCTGGGGGTTGGCACAGGCGAGTTGAAGTAACTCATTGGTTGTCAAGGAAGAAGAGGAGGTTTGTGAGCACCTCAACAAGTATGTCGTTGGGTTGGATGGGTCATTGACAAGGTCACTGAAACAGGCGATGTAGGAGACAAAGGCATGTACCACGCTGACGGGGCGTGGTGGATAGAGACCAGTGAAACTTGTGCCAGGAGCAGCCAGCAATGAGTGGAAGTGGGGGATGGGTGCGACCTGGCAGCGCTCAGCAGCATGCCTGGAATCACACGGAATGATGGGGGAGGGGGATCTAGGGAGAGACCCTTGATGAGCGAGTGTAACTTGGGCGTGTATCACAAATGCCAATGGATCTTTTCTAGACTGTTGGAGCAATGGAGGGGGGACAAGGCAGATGCAAAGAGTTGGAGTCAATGGTCCTCTGATCTCCTTATCTTCTTGCTGAGTTGTAGCCTATGTTCACCACTTACAACCATCTAGTAGGCTGGAATTACATATAGTGCTAAGCGAACTCTCAAGGATGGTGCCCCAAGTGTCTATGATTGTCCTCAATGATGGATGCAGGGAGAGGGGAGTAGAGAAGGTACAAGCATGTCATTAAAGACAACGGCGAGGCTGTGGCGATGGAGGGAGGGCGGTCGGGGGGTGAAGTGCCCAGTGACCAAGGGGTATTCTTGGAATTTGAAAGGAAAAAGACCCACAACACTTGATGTTACCCAAGGGTAAAATTCTGAGCATAAAAGGGCAATTCCAAGAATGTGTATCTACTATAGAATACACTACTATATATAGTGTGTGGATATTGGGCACAGACCAGCTTTAGGGCCAGTATAGAATGTGCTGGAATGGTGACATAATGTCTTAGGGGGTTCTATGATATACGTATGATGTCATAGGCCTAGGTGTAGTCCTTTAGCTATTGTGTAAGCATTCGTTGGCTAAGTATTGTAAATATCTATGAGATGAGAGGTGAAAACATTTCACATATATACTATGTGGGGGTGGTACCGGCTGACCAGGATGAACATGGTGAGCTTGGCCAGTATCACTTGTATGGTTATACATACTAAATAGGGATGAAATGTAATGTCAGAAGGTTCCCCCTGGCCTGCCTTACCCTGAGTACCATATGAGTAAAGGTATGAAAGATGTTATTTCCTATCTGTTGTCCCATGGTATCTATGTATATATGATACCAGCTGACCAAGGCAGATGCTCTTCTGGTCAGCTGGTATCACATATGTGGACATAAGTGGTATGCATCCTTGGTATTGGCTGACCAGAATGAATATAGTGTGGTCGGCTGGTACTGCATGTGTGATCATACATACTACATGGGGGTGGTACTGGCCGACCATCATACATAGGACACATATATCTAAACTATATTGCCAGGTATGTCTCTCAAGTAGTCTCATCAGAGTTGAAACAAAGTATCGAATTCTTTGTGATACAACAATACAAAATGATGATAAGTAAAGATGGTCTTAGGCATAGTCTGAACCTTGACTTTTCTTGCTAGGCTTATGCTGGCACTGATTTCAGGTGTTTCTGGCAGGGCTATTGGGTTCCTTTTGGGCACGAGATGGCTTGCTAGTTGATTGTGCTGGAGAAGGGGAATGAACAGAACATTTCCTTGCTGCAGGCTTCTTCTGGCCCACCTCTATCTTGCCTTTTTTCTTTCTGCCATCGACAATCTTCTCTCCTTCATTCACAATCTTCTCCCCCTCAGCTGTGGCCTTCTCCATCTCAGCACTACTGCCCAGCTCAAACTCCTCTGGTGTCTCCTCATCAGCAACCTGGGATGGGAACTTACCAATCATTTCCTTGATGATCTTGATGACTTCTTCAGCCCTTTCCCTTCTAAGGAGAGACTCTTGAAGGAACATTGGAGAGTTTTCATCATCATCATCCACCTCCACCGCCCTCCAACACTCCCACAAAAGCAAATCAAAAGCAAGGACCATAGGAGTATCTTTGTTGCGATCCGCAAACACATACTTGCGAAGTAAAACCAAAGCCATGTGAAACTCATCCCTCTTGGCATGAATATCCTAGGGAAGATACTTATGGCCCCAATGCCAAGATGCCCAAGCAGTTAAACTGAGCTTTGACTTTGGGGCCAAGAAGGAAGATTAAGGGGCAGCCTTATGTATTAAGGATAATCAGATTAGTACATATGCATGAAGACAAACAAAGACTTACAAAAATCGGCAATGTCAACATACCATCCAACAAAGTCTTGTAAGAGGGGTCAAGAGACAGGCTGTGTAGGAACTTTGGCCTGTCACTGTCATTTGCTACAGAACTCTGGTCCTTAGGGACAGCTGGCTGCTGTCCAGAGAGACAAGGACACTTGAATGGTGGAGGTCTGACAGGGGATGCTGACATCCCCTTATTCTTATCAACTCCATCCTTACCTTTCCCAGCACGCCCATCCAGGTCATCATCACCTTGATTGTCACCTAACTCAATCTCAATATATGGCTTCCTTTTGTTGACAACCTGAAGCGCCTCCAATCTAGCAAATAACCCCAAGTCTTGCCTTCACACCTTGATGAATATCAGGATGGGCACCTTGACCTTTGCCCATGCTGCCCAGTGGGACCAGAGGTGGCTGATCATCACCTTGGTCAACTTCAAGGGGTCCAACACCTCAAAACCTTTGGAAATGGTATCAGCATCCAGATACTTGGTTGGCATCCTGGCCAGCTCCAGCCAAGGCACATGGATCTTGTCATGCTTGGTGATCCTCACTAGTCGTAATTAGAATATAATAGTTAGCAAGAAAAAAATGTACTGACTGTATACTTTGGTAAAAATATCATATACAACATCTTGCCATGACTTCAGCTGGACAGCATGGCATGTTGGGAGGATTGAATGGCTCAAGGCATCCACTGCAACCTTTGGGACCTCTTCCTCCTTGTCAGATGAACTCTCTTTCTCTTTCTCTTTCCCCTTCTCCTTTTCAGAAGTCTCATCTGAAGCATTTTAGTAGTGTAAGATAGACAAAATTCTTATCAGTCAGTTATTGTAGTACTCACCTTCATTGGCCATAAAACCAGCCAGGAGTTCAGCTCCCTGCTTGGCCCAAGCCTTGCAGTCATTGAATGAGACTGTGAAGTGGTGGTCTCATTTGCCACCATGGATATTTGTCTTGATACTACAGGGGAAATTTTGAATAAGAGCCAATATACTTCAAATCACTTACTATAGTGCTTTGACACTGGCACCAGAAGCCTCATAGCCCTGTAGGACTATACAGTGAACCCCCATAGTATGGTGTAAAGCATCAATAAGTTCAACTGTTTTATTTTGAAGGTCCTTCTTGTGATAACTAAGCAGAAATCAGTTGAAAGCCCCTTCCAAAACAATAAATAACACTTACACAAGCATTTTGTCCTTGTTTGGAGCACCCTCAAAGTTCCACTTTGCAATGGCCTTCTCTGCTTCCTCCATTTTACTCTTGGGAAGTTTGTTGAACCATTTGTGGATAGTGACAGTGCGATTCCCAAAAGTCTTCTTATTTGTCTTGTTTTGAGACCCACCATCAATCTGGGCTACTTCATCTGCAAAAATTTGTTGAGCAATGCAAAAGGTATCCCATGGGGTCCAGTAATCCCCAGCATCATTTGGTCTTGCAGCAGCCTCACACTCCTCAGGGGTCATATCTTCACCACTTTCCTCAAGCAGCACTAACCTCAGTTCTTCTCTCTACCTGTCAGCAGTGTCCAACCAAGGAAGGAATTTCCTGCAGATTGCCTGCAAAATTAATCATCAATAAATCAGTAGTAGGTACACAAACATGTAACTCCATGAATAGAAAGACTTACCCAACAGAGAAGTTGGGAAAGCTCAATGGCTTGGTTTTCAAGCAAGGGAGACTTTGTAATGACATCCTGGCAATCCTTGAGAATTTGTGCATGAGCAGCAGGGTCCCCACAAGCCTCAATGTACAGCTGGGCATATTTAGCAAGGGTTTCAAAGAAAATCACACACCAATCAGCAGACATGATGAGGGAATTGGTGAGTTGGAGCAGTATGGGACGAGGGCAAAAATGTGTGAGAATTGGCAAATTGCAGTACTATACCTGCAACACATCACTTGCATACCAGAACCATGATGTCATTGGCTCCCTTTTATCTATGCAGTACTATACCTGCAACACGTCACTCGTGTATCAGAACCATGACATCATTGGCTCCCTTTTATCTACTGTATCAATCTACCAATTCCATCCATTATGAGATCAGATACAATCCAAGACTACATACACTCTTGCAAATTAAGTTTCCAACCGATAATAAACTTCAACCATCCACTAGTACATCCCCCATGTTCCCTCCTGGCACTCAAAATAACTGAATCCAAAGGGTGCATGACCTGAAAAGAGTAAGGCTCTTTGAGGGCCTTACCATCTGCCTTACCACAGTTCTGATTCTTGCATTCCAGCCTATAACCCTGGATCTGTTTCACAAAAACCAAGGCCCATAGATCAAGTATCCCATATTGTGGGCACTGCAGTGGCAAGGTCTGGCCCCATGGTTGATAGTCCCGATGGGCCCAGGAATACTTGATGATGCACTCTGCAAAGTGGATGATGGAGGTATGCCTTCTCAATGTCATACATTGCTTGAGGGAGTGTTCAAGGGCTTGACTAAACTCAAAGCCATGAATAACAACAGACTTGATGACTTTCATCAACAAATTCACCATATTCACAGTAGAAAGATACTTCACATCAAATGCGAGAGCATCTCCTACCCCCAAGCTAATGGAAAACATACTTAGTAATATATTGGACCGAAACATGAAACTTACCTAACCAAGCCTTGTCTCAGCCCAGCAAGGGACTTGAAGTTGTTGACCACAGCACCACAAGCCAACATAAACAGGATACAGCCATTGAGTATAGCCTTGAAGGGTCTGAGAATATCCTCAAGCCACTGTTGGATTCAAGGTGAATGTCAGTATGAAAAGATAAAATAGATGAGTACTCACATTACTGACCACAGCTGCACAAGTATTGCCATGCTCATCTTGTCTGAGCCACAGATTGCCAGTATTGGGGTCAGAATGCATGGTGATGAAGACAATGACATGCCTATATCTAGAAAGACTGGCCATGAGCTTGGCTACTTCGCTGTGCCAGTCATCGAGCACTCCATCATGGCCAATGTTGAATGGGATGTCAATCACCCGAAGTTGGTCATCTTGGTAATATTCAGCCAGAAGCTGATCCACCATCATGAAATGGGCAATGCGGTGGATCATATGGAAGTGGAAATGGAGGAGGAGAGTGGGGGGGGGAAAGCACAGTGGTATTTGTCATCGTTTTAAAGGTTCCTCGCACCTTAAGGAAGTTGTTAAGGATCTGTTTGTCATTGATAGTGAATCCCTTTAAAAGATATTTACATGTTAGCATGAACACGAGAAGCAATAAAAAAACTTACAACATACAAGAGGCCCTTTCCTCAATCCAATTTCCAGTGGCATGAGATGCAGTGGAACTTGACATTGGGGGCCTCCAGCTTGCTGAGTTCCTCAGGTGGAATTTCGATGCAATGAGCACAAATGGTGCACTCACAGCCTGGCTCATCACATTCTCAGAGATTTCCCCCATCTTGACAGAGGGAACAATGCTATACAAAATCAAGCCATCATTGTGATTATAAATATACCACAACAAGTACTCACCTGAATATCTGAAGACAATCTAGCTTGATGTGTTTGAGTGGCAAGACCAGGTTTGGGCCAAGAACACATGACCTCAGGCCATACAAGCAGCATGCGTTTGGCTGTGCCACCGGTGGTCTTCTTTGCTATTTGCTTGGTATGAGTCATGTTGGAAGGGCTGCATCTCACAGTCATAGTACTGTAAATATGTTGACTTGTCCCAAAAAAAGAACCAGTCATGTGCAAGCCAAATGCAACATGGCACTGTGTGGGAACTGATCACAACACATCACACACAATCAACATTATCACATGCTCAGGCAACGCCAGACACATATAAATGTTTGGCAACCATAAGCAATGCTTTCCTGGCAATTTTAATTCTCACACTCTTTTCTTTTTACCTCCTGTCTGAAAGGAACTTGCAATGAACAGAAGAAAGAAACCTAGACCTAATATCTCAAGCATTGCCAATTAAGACAATATGCAAGAGAGAGAAAGGCAATTTCAAGACTAGGTGAAACATGGTACTCTACCGGCTACTTATATACTACCAATAGTGGCGCACGGACTGTGCTGTACTATGACATCATGAGTACTGGGTATGACATCACAGGAACAAGAAAGTGTTAGTGTCCAATAGCGAGAGTATCTAGGGGAGGAATGAGATGCGTGTAGTATGCACATGTAAGTGGGATGTAGTCCGGAGCGTTCTAGACGCAGCTACATGTGATATACTAGAAGGAGCTAATAAATAGTGACAGAAAAGGAAACAAAAGGGGAAATCCAAGTGCAAGGCTTCCAGAGGGTTCCGGGAGTGGTTCTGGTCGGAATGCTCGGAATGGTTCCAGTCGGAAATGTGGGATGGTTAGAGCATTCAGAGTGTGTACCCTGATAAATAACTTGTTGATCTAGTGTTGCTTGATCAGTACTTGAGGTGGTGTATAATGGGTGATCTATGGCATGAGCTGAGGATCAAGGATCAAGCAGGGGAGTCAAGGATCTGGAGGTAAACTCCTGATTAGTACTTGTGTAGCATACCAAGCACTGCTTCAGGTACAGTCTACGGGCCTTGTATGAATACCAAGCACTGCTTCAGGTATATCCATGGAGTGTTGCAGTTTAGAGGCATGCGGGCCTATGCTTGTGGCAATGAGCACCAGGGTTAGCCGTGAGGCTCCTTGGTGTCGTATGTGTAATGGGTACGACAAGGGTACTACCAGTGAAGGTGTATGTAGGTGTAGTCGGTGGTGTGGTGTATCATATGAGGGAGAATACGATAAGTGACTACTCTAGGTGTATGCGAGGTAAAGCTAGGATGGAGTTTGGTGGATGGTAGGCGAGTGCATCATCTATAGGTAGTGTGAAGGTGTAGAGGGGTGTTAATAGATAATGGGTATCAATGGTGATTGTTTCACTGTCGCAGTATACAACAAAGTGTCTGTTACCTTTCAAAGTGTGTTTTTCCCTCATGTATTCACTAGCTAATCTTACCGGGTTAGGTGTGGGCTTAGAACCAGGCAAGGGTTGGTGTGTTAGGACACTAGTTCCACTCCCACCCTTGCTTCTTCTTGTTGGTCAAGGGCTATGCAGGGTCAGTGTGTTGGGACACTAGTTCTGCTCCCACCCTTGCTTGCTTCTACTTTGTTGGTCCAGGACTTTGTGGGGTTGGTGTGTTGGGACACTAGTCCCTGAAAGGAACTTGCAATGAACAAGAGAAAGAAACCTAAACCCAATATCTGAAGCATTGCTAACTAAAGCAATATGCAACAGAGAGAAAGGCAATTTCAAGGCTAAGCGAAACATGGTACTCTACCGGCTACTTATATACTACTGATAGCAGCGCACGGACCGTGCTATGCTATGACGTCGTAGGGTACTGGGTATGACATCACAGAAACGGGGAAATGTTAGTGTCCAATGGCAAAAGGGAGAAATGGTGGAATGAGATGCGTGTGGTGTACGCATGTAAGTGAAAGGTAGTCCGGAGCGCTCTAGGCGTGGCTACGTGTGATATATCTAAGGGGGAACTAATAAATAGGAATGGAAGCGAGAGGCGAAAGAAGAAATGAAAGGATGATGCGTAAGGCATCGCATAGGGTGATCGTTGGATCTGGTATCGAGACGGGATCGTATCGGGTGATAGATCGGGTCTTGTCTATGGGTTGTGATCTGATGTTTGCCTGATCAGTACTTGGGTTAATCTAGCGTGGGCTTGATTAGTACTTGGCAGCATGAGGGGTGATCTACGGTGTGAGCCAGGGATTGGGGATCGAGCAGGGGATTCGAGGATCTGGAGGCGAGCTCCTGATTAGTACTTGTGTAGTGTACCGAGCTCTGCGTCAGGTACTGTCTACAGGGGGACGTGCATGTAAGGAGCGTATACGTGACAGAGGGGTTTCTGTCATCGTACAGCGTTACGTCACGTGTTGTGGCTACCGAGTGCTGCATCAGGTAGATCCACGAGGGGTGGCATAGTTTATAGGCGTGCGGGCCTTGCTTGTGGCTGTGAGGCCAGGGTTTAGCCGTGAGGCTACTTGGTGTCGTAGTGTAGTGGGTGCAACTAGGGTACGGCTAGTGAAAGCGTACGTAGGTGTGTGCGGTTGTGTGGTGTATCGTATGGGGGAGGATACGGTGAGTGACTACTCTAGGTGTATGCGAGGTAAGGCTAGGATGGAGGTTGAGTGCGGTAGGCGAGTGTATCGTCTGTGGGTAATGCAAAAGTGTAGATAGGGGTGCTAATAAATAGGTGATATCATTTGTGATCATTTCAGTCCCACTCCCACCCTTGCATCTTCTTTGTTGGTCGAGGGCTGTGTGAGGTCAGCGTGTTGGAATGCTAGTCTCACTCTGACCCAACCCTTGGCTTTATCCTTGTTCAGTGAGATTTGGGTAAGCTTAATTGTCTATTTCGCTATTTAACACTACTAGCACTTCTGATGTGATCTACCCCAAGGATTTGGTTTCCGCTTCCAAAAAAGTGGTTACTTTGTTTGAATTTGGTATTGGCAGCACTTGTAAGGTCAGTACAATTATTCTATTTCATTACTAAAGTCTCAGACTTCTTATAGCCCTTGTGTTGGATGGATTTTTGGTGAAGGTTGGATTTCAGTGTTGAGGAGTTTCATTTTACAGTTTTGGTTGGGATCTCAGTGCCATGTACTTTCGCTTGCTTGGACAGCTTGTCAAGGGGTGGGCCCCCCCTTGCCAAGCTGCCCTTGCTTTTTTTTTTTTTCACTGTGCAGTCAAACTTCCATTTAACACATGTACCAGCTACTTGTTTTGGTTTAAATTTTGGGATGACTCATCATGGCCCCTGTCCACATCACTGCAATGTGGTCACGTGACCTCATGTCTGTCTGATTTTTAACTTAAAGTGCCTGTAACCTAGTGTGATGACTAAACTTTAAAAATTTTCAAGTTGGCAGATTGGCAATGTTCTCGAATACTTGATATGGATGCAGGTCCCCCCCTGGCTGCCTATGTTGGTAAGGTTCTGCAAGAGGTTGTAATGAGCCCCATCATCACTCAGGATGAAATTTTAGTCAGCAAACTTCACAAGCCTAAGTACACTCGTTCTCCACAGTACTGTCAATGGTTTGGTAATGGAAATGGGACTATAAGCAGTGATGTCCTAGTTGGCCAGTGGGTCGGCCACAGCATTGAGTTTCGATTCCGCCTCTTCCCATGCCTGCAGCCCTCCGCTCATCGCACCCATGGCATTCCATCGTCTGAGAATCTCCTGTTGGATTGTCTCCATGCCCTCCCTCTCATACGCACTCACGTCCTTCTCATCTTTCTCGTCCTCCTTTCTCGTCCCATCATAGTACCCCGGTTCTAAGAACATGTACAGCCATCCATTCGACAACGAAAGGCTCGCGAGAGAACGAGCGAACGGGAGACAAATCTCGTCATAAACCCGGAGGGCCTCTGGGACGCGAGAGAGCGTTGTAAGAGGATGTGCGATGAGCCGGCCAAGTACAAATGCATCCTAGACGTGTATTGAGTGACAACAGGTGAACAAAAGGAACTATGAATGGGACACACGTCGATCGCTTGGCCCGCGCCGGCACCACAATGAGGTGCCATGGCATGACACTGGGAGATCATCGGTCATGGAATGAACGCGCCTGTAACGCCCGATCTGAGAAAGACACACCGCATCTCCGATAAGTGCAACCCTATTTCGTACGCAAAATGGAAGTGGTTTCACGACGTGCAGCGCCCACTTGGATGGCTTCTCGCAGAGCTGTAGCGGGTGTTATTTAGACTGACAAGATTTGATCAGGGTGGAGAAAACCCACCTTCAACAATGTCCTCACGCCAGGTTCAAAGTCGTTGAAGGATTCAACTAGCTCATCACGACTCCCGTCAGATACCCAGTGTCCTTTGTAGTGCGTGCCCGTCAAACTCGGATCGGTTATGTATGCCCCAACGTTGATGAGAGTGCCTTTGGCAATCGGATAGGTAATACAGTACTGCAAATGGGTGAAGTGTGAGTCTGAATGAATGTGACATGAAACATGTTTACCCTGCCCTTTCCGTGATACTGTGAAGAATGAGGTGTGGGTTTGTGCACATGCGTAATTGCCTGCTCACAAATGTCATGTCCTTCAAAGCTGGATTCTCTGGGTTTTCCTTCTTCAACATCTCCACAGGGATGAGCCAACGATTTACTGTTATCCCAGTGAAAGTCGCGTCTATGTATTGCTTAAGATCTGTCTCGTCGCCACTGTTCTTGTCCTCTGATGCTGCTTCAAACATTGTCTTGCGAACTGCTGAGCGAATTCCATCAGCTCCAATTAGTACATCCGTGGTCGCAGTAGTTCCATCCGCAAAGTTAAGTATGACAGGTGACGTCGAATGTGCATCTTGTTGTTCTGGTTCCATATAACTGACGAGCCGCTTCTTTGGATGCACTGTGCACGAGGATGGCAGGTGCCTTTCGAGGATACCTACCATATGCTGACGATGCATGGAAGAGGGACCATCTTTATTCATCTCCATGAAGCATGTCTCTAAATGGTGGAATACATAAACACTTACTACTGCGATAGACATTGTGGCGCCAGATGTATCCGCCCTCGCGTATGTCTGATCGCCTCACACAGGGGCCTGTGGCAATGGTCAGAACCAAGACACCACATGGATCAAGAATCGAATCACTCACTACGGCTACTGTTGGGATCATGCGTGAAGATTTGTTTGAACTCGTCGAACAGCCCAAGCTCGATAATAACTTCCTGTGTACGCCTCCATACACTAATTCCTACACCAGCAGAGTCGATGGAGTCGTGCGCTTCATATAGATTAATGGGTATGGAAGGATCATATTTTCCGATCGTAATAGCGAGGACAAGACCGCCGATGCCAGCGCCGCTAGAAAAGGACTTGAATGGCATGACCGAACGTGACCGGGGTGGCTACGCACCAGATGGCAACACGGAACTTGGGTCCCGACTCAGATGATGAGAGCGAAGCTGACATTGTATTGTAATAGAGTGATGAGAATCAGGAGAGGACATCTGACCTGCGGAAAGACCCAGTCCCTTTTATGTCGTTCATGAATTCTATATAACGAATCATTCATGAACTTGGCTGTTCGACGCGCAAATAATTGACGTGATTCTGATTACACGGTTTGGAGCGATTCCAGTACGACGATGCGATTGGGACGTAAGCGGCATGAGTCAATACAGGCTTATGCCGGCAATCGTCAGGATTAGTGTGACGACACACAACTTAGAGAAGAAAATGCGGTGGTGGTCCTGGACGTAGGCCCATCAGTGGCATTGCGTCGCGAAGTCAAGTTTGGTAAGTAAGTCGAGAGGCGGCCATCCCATAAGCTGCCTAGTATGGCCCACTATCATGAGTAAATCAAGTTCCGCACAGTATGATTGGAAAGCAATTGCATTCCTGGTCCGCGCTTTGATCCATGCCTCTCTCGGCGAGACTGGAAATGTCTGATAGTACCTGTTGTAGGCTATGGTAGCAACCATGGTCAATGACTCCATGCCAAGAGTGGTGCTCGCTGAGAAATCCCGTGGACTGGTCCACGGGATCTCCACCTTGACGACAGACCGAGGGACATAATAGTTAACCGGCACTTCTGGCTGAAATTGCCAACCGTAGCTCAGCAGCACCATGTGACTTGAGGGAGGGAAGGCTATCTTGTATGTAGCTCCCAGTATGAACGCTTCTCTGAAAGCCGTGACGAATCCGGGCTTGGAAGAGTCGGTGGGTAGTAATGCTCGTCTGAATCGTTGGCAAGTAAGCACAGGCTGTCAGTGTCACGGTGGCAAACAAAGACCCTATGGTGGTCACGTGCAGATAGGGATTTCTTTGGCGAAATACGTGCATAGAAGCTCGGGTAGTCATGACTTCAGCGAAACAACTAGTACTGAGGAAGAAGAGCTAAATAAGTACTCTTGTAAGTACTGGATGAGAAACTGTCTCTTGAAAATCGGAGGTTCAGAGATTTGATCTAAGGGACTGGATTTTTCTTCTTCTAATAGCTGTTCATTCTGACAATTATAGTCTAACTCCACAGGCAGTATATGGGAGTACCTAACGGTACTTGTGTAGCAATCGAAAAGGGACTAGCAGTAATGTCCTAGTTGGCCATTGCGCCAACCACAGCGTGGAGCTTTGATTCTGCATCCTCCCATGCCTGCAGCGCTCCACTCGTCATATCCACAGAATCCACTCGTCTAAGAATCTCCTGCTTGATGGTCTCCATGCCCTCCCTTTCATACGCACTGATGCCCCTCTCATCCAGGTCGTCTTCCCTTCTCGTCCCATCATAGTACCCCGGTGCCGCGAACAGGTACATCCATCCGGTCGACAACGAAAGGCTCGCGAGAGAACGAGCGAACGGGAGACGAATCTCTTCATAAATTTGGAGGGCCTCTGGGACGCGAGAGAGCGTTGTAAGAGGGTGTGCGATGAGCCGGCCAAGCACAAATGCATCCTAGACATGTCTTGAGTGAGAATGGATAGGCAAAGGAGCTAGAGATGGGACGTACTTCGACCGCTTGGCCCGCCCCGGCACCAAAGTGAGGCGTCATGGCGTGACACTGTGGAATCATCGATCATTAACTGGACATGCCCACATACCCGATCTGAGGAAGACGCACCGCATCTCCAATAAGTGCGACCCCCTTTCGTACGCAAAACGGAAGCGGCTTCACGACGTGCAACGCCCACTTGGACGGCTTCTCGCAGAGCTGTAGCAGGTATAACTTAGACTAGTAAGTGTAACTGGTGTGGGGAAAAGTCACCTTCACCAATGTCCTCGCGTCAGGTTCGAAGTTGTCAAAGCATTCAACTAGCTCATCACGACTCCCGTCGGATACCCAGTGTCCTTCGTAGTGCGTGCCCGCCAAGCTTGGATCGCTTATCATTGCCGCAACGTTGATGATAGTCCCATTGGCAATCGGATAGGTCAGACAGAACTGCGAATAGGTAAAATGTGTGAATCTGAATAAATGTGACATGAAGCATGTTTACCCTGCCCTTTCCGTGATACTGTTTCACAGCAGATGAGGTGCGGAATTGCGCACACGTGTAATTGCCTACTCACTGCTATCATATTCCCTAAAGAGACATTCTCTGGGTTTTCCTTCTTCAACGTCTCCGCAGGGATGAGCCAACGGTTTACTGTTATCCCCGTGAAGGTCGCTTCTTTGTATTGTTTAAGATCTGTCTCATCACCACCGTTCTTGTCCTGTGATGCTGCTTCAAACAACGTCTTGCGAACTGCTGAACGGATTCCATCAGCTCCAATGAGTACATCCGTGGTCGCAGTGGTGCCATCCGCGAAGTTAAGTACAATAGGTGACATTGAGTGTATATCCTGTTGTTCTGGTTCTATGTAATTGACGAGCCGCTTCCTGGAATGAACTGTGCACGAGGCTGGTAGGTACCTTTCCAAGATAGCTACCATGTGCTGACGATGCATGTAAGAGGGATTATCTTCACCCACCTCCGTGAGAATAGGTCTCCAGATTGTGGAATACATAAGGACTTACAGCGATGGACATTGTGGTACCAGATGTATCCACCCTCGCGTATGTCTGATCGCCTCATACAAGGGCCTGATGCCGCGGTCAGAACTGAAACCGACATAATCGAGGATCGAGTCACTTACCATGGCTGCTGTCGGGATTATGCGTAAAAATTTGTTTGAACTCGTCGAACAGCCCAAGCTCGATCATTATTTCGTGGGTCCGTCTCCATAGAGTAATTCCTACACCAGCAGTGTCGATGGAGTCGTGCGCTTCGTATAGGTCAATGGGTATGGAAGGGTCATATTTTCCGATCGTAATAGCGAGGACAAGACCCCCGATACCAGCGCCGCTGGAAAGGGACTTAAATGGCATGACCGAACGTGAGGGTGGCTACACACCAGATGGCAACACGGAATTTGGGTCCCGACTTAGATGATGAGAGCGAAGCTGACATTGTATTGTAGTACAGCGAGAATCAGCAGGTGATGTCTGACCTGTGGGAGGATACAGTCTCTTTTATGTCCTTCATGAATTAGATACACTGAGTCATATACCGAGTCATTGTAACTTGGCCGTTCGACGCGCAAGGCATTTACGTGATTCTGATGACCAGCGACTTGAGCATGATGCACTGCAACGCAAGCGGCACGCCGAGTCAATAATAATACTGACCGACGGTTACCATCATATTATCAAAGTAACGCCACACAAGTTGGGCAAGGAATTATGGTGATGGCTCCACGTTCATGGGCTTCCAGCTGTGTTAGTGGTGCGAAACCATGTCTGATAAAATTATGGCTTGTAGCCCATAAACTGTTATGTATCCGGTGAGTAAATGAAGTCCGTAAATGACTGAGAACAAATTCTCTTCTCACCATTCTCGCTCCGAGCCTTTAATGCATGCCTTTCGGCGAGCCTAGAAATGACATGTTGTTGGCTATGTCAACGACCATGGTTCATGCACACGACTCCATAGGATAGTGACGATCGCTGAGAAATCCGCACACGGACTCCACCGCGCTGGTCGATGGGAATGACAGTGTTATTTTTGTCAACTGCACTCGTAAATGCCGACGCAAGTCGGCAAAAACCTTGCTTGACCTTTGCGGAAACGGCAAATGCCGGTGAGTTGACACGAAAGGGAAATTACAAAATGGTCCTCAGTCTGACTCTGACGTTAGATTATAGCCTGAACGCCTACGCACTGACACCCTCGATGGTCAAACATGTTGCCCGCGAGTGATGTTGTGAGTGACTTATGTCATGTCAATTGAAGCAAAACGTTAGGAGTGCGGTTGATGTGTGTCGCGTTTTAAGTAAGTATCAGCTTTTAAAACAGGTCATGGATTCGGGTGTTGACCAAGGCGACGAGGGGGTTTATCACCACACATTATAGCCAGGGATAGTGTGTCACAAAAACCCCCCAGCTGAGGAACGTGCCTTGATGCAGAATCGCTTGGTACATAGTTCCATATGACTTGAGGGAGCGAATGTTCCTAGTCTCAATACTTCCTTGATTCTGAAAGCGATGGCCCGCACCGGCTTGGATCGGTGGGGGTTATCACGTATCCAAATCGTCGGCACCGGCAGGTGAGCAGCTTGATGTGAATTGTCAACCTTAAGCTCAAGGCAATCCCGAGCAGTGTTTGAAGAGCCACAGGTGAATAAACCCCGTCACAGGCCATGAATGCATGACCAGTGAAACAGTCACCATTCATGAACCTGGCGGTGATCTTATCGCGGCCTAGGTAAGCGTTAGGATTTCCCTGCATATCACTCATGTCTGAATATTATTTGTACATGTAGATTGGGCCCAAAGCAGCCAATTGACTTTGTCCTCTGAGTCGCGTCTGCCGATTCATCCAACTCTGCCAACTCAGCTTCGTGCACACTAATCGCGTTCCTTTCGATTTTTCCCTCTACACATCCTGTAGCATCATGCTCGTTGCTGACCATAATACCATCGCCATCCACAACTTTGTGACTTTCCACGGGCTTTTGAAACACTGAGCCGGATTACGCGACGTCGACATTCGCCAGATGATCTATTGTCAGTGCATGGCAAAAGTCACAATCTGAGTCCTACATCTACGAATGGAGAAAGGGAAGAGCGTAGTACCCACTCCGCAGGCGTCCATTCTACAACTTACCTAGAGAGTTCTTTCTGTCGCATCGCAACCATTCCAAACGATCGTCTCGCCACGTCCTTTACGTGTTCCTCTTACTCAGCCCTATGTTTACCTTTGAGTATTCTAGTGATCAGCACGAATTGGCTATGCCATTGTACTGTACTAAACCCAGCCACCTGATGAGCATGTGAGATAAGTATGTGACGTGGGGTGTACTATCTGTTCACTGCCATTCTCTTCACAGGTGCCCCCTGCTCGCAACCCTGTCTATCGCATTCCTGACAAGTCCAACGAGCTCCTCTTCCGTGCCTACTATAGCCTCTACGCGACGTTCACGCGACAACAGGTCACCGAACACCGTCTGGGGATCAAACAGAGAGTGGGCTCTCTGCACAGCCTCAGCAAACTTGGCAGGGTGGGCGGTGGAAAGGACGACTTGAACAGTGGCGATGGAGCTATGAAGGATAGAGACTGAGTCCAGCGTACCATATTCAAGGAACAAATCGTGAGACGTACTTGGATTTTGCAAACACTTCGGCGGCATGTAACCCCACGGCGGTATGCGGGTCAGCGAGGTATGACTTGGTCTCGTTGTATTTTCGGATGGTGGCAATCGTCTGTGGTCAATGGGTTAACTAGTTACACGTTCAAGTCTACATTGAATCCCACCTGCTCATCGTCAGCCTTGTCTGCGACAAAGTCTCTCCGTGCACTCTCAAGTACCGCCGATAGATTGACGGTCCCCCTGTTTTTAACCGCGGCCATCCAGTCGCGTACCTGCTCACAGGCAACTGCACGCTTCGATGTCTCGTCGTGGTGTACTGTATTCTCATAGGCAAGGTACCAGAGCAACCGTTCAAAGTTGCTTGAAACGGCAATATCCATGGCAGGACTGACAGTTGCGTAGACGCCGCCCGCTACAGGAGCAGCACCGGGATCAACTTTCTGGTATGACCCACTCTTCCAGAATCGGGCGAGAATGTCGTTCGAATTCGTGGCGACGCCAAGTTTACCCATAGGAAGGCCCATACGTTTGGCGTAGTACCCTGCGAGGATGTCACCAAAATTACCAGTAGGGACGACAAATTGGATCTCGGAACGTTCGACACCGACGTCGGCGTTATTGAGAAACTGAAAGTAGGCAGAGAAGTAGTAGACAATTTGTACGAGAATACGGGCCCAGTTGATGGAATTTACTGCCCCCAACCGATGTTTTTCGTTAAACTGCTTGTCAGCTAGGAGGGATTTAAGGATATCCTGTAGGAAGGGTTACACTGTATCTGCCACTACAGCACAGTCGAAGCTGCGCTTACTTGGCAGTTGTCAAATGTCCCGCTAACAGACAGGCTGTGGATGTTCTCGTCGAGGACGGTCGTCATCTGAGCTTCCTGGATTGGCGAGACTCGGCCCTGAGGGAAGAGAATGAAAACAGATATGTTGGCTTTGTTGCGCAGGCCGTAGATAGCAGCACTTCCAGTGTCGCCACTGGTGGCACCGACAACAGTCAGCTTCTCTGGCGGTTCTCCGGGTGCTTTTCGAGAATTACGTCTATTGAGAAAGTATTCAAAGAGATTTCCAACAAGCTGGAGCGCAAGGTCTTTGAATGCATAGGTGGGCCCGTGGAACAATTCGAGAACGTATGTTTTAGGATCAAGTTGAACAAGCGGCGTGATAGATGGATCGCGAAACGCGGACGGGCCAACGCCGTATGTCCTGTTGACGAGCGAAACAAGATCGGTTGGCGGAAGCTCATCGGGAGAGATAAAGAGTGAGAGGATGTTGATGGCGAGTTTTTGGTAAGAAAGACCGGCCCATTCAGACTGCCAATTTTCAGGAAGACTTGGGATATCTTTTGGAATGTAGAGCCCGCCGTCTGGGGCGAGGCCAGCAAGGACAACCTGTCACGAGTCCAACATCAACATAGAGGGTAACAGAGACGATGCGACCCACGTCCTCGAAGGTCTGCTCGCCTGGATGTCCGCGGGTGGAAAAGTACTTCATCGCAGTCGCCGTTGTCGTGCCCGACGCGATAAACGATGATCAGCGCCAAGTCATATTGATATCCTTTTCGGGTAATTCTGCTTGGCAAGCCCACACTGCGCAACTCCATGCCATGTGACCTTCAGTCTCCATAGCTCTACTCTTCGTACAGCACAGTTCCTATGACTTCCGCAACTACCTTTTGTGGAGGACAGAGGGTACGTTCCGTAGCATGGAGGTAAACCGTTGCTCTTCTCCTTACAATGGCTCAGCTGGTCAATGAGTCTGTCCACAGGCGGAGGAGAATACAGCTAAAAGATATTTGACTACAACGAGGCTGTCAAGGAGCTAGAGGTCCTTCGCCGGAGTGCTGTTATTCATCAGCTGTATGGTTGGATAGCGTCTCACAGCACAAAACCAATGTCTGGCGATGAAGGTACATTGGTAGAGCGGGCAATGTTATGACAAATTTCATTTCAGCTTGCCTCTCTTTCTATGTATGCCGTGCACGAACTCGTTTCCCCGTCCCCTCGCCAATTCGCCCTACATTCGAGCCCTCTGCTCCGGCCCTCCATCATCCACGTAGCCTTGGACGCACTCGATAGCATGATCATACGATTGGTCCATTCATTCAGCGGCGATGCCCGAGGAAGGTGTTGACCTAGTGTTGGACCGTTCCGGTCTCTCAGCAAGTTTTAACACATATCAACGTCTTCTGCCTGGAAATATGGCCAGCTGCGAAGCCCGGCCGGCGCTCAGTGGCTCGTTTCCCAATGTTCACCACTACCCCATCGATCCATGAACCGAGTTTCCTACCACGACAGGTGGTAAAGAATCTCCAGGCTCTACAGATCCCCAGATGTGTGTTATAAGAGACAGCGGACATAATGCAGACGTGGGTTAAAACCCGGAGCGAGAACGGTGAGAGGTGAGAGGGTTCGGTTTCATTCAAACAGTACGGAACTTGATTTACTCATGGCAGAGGGCCATGCTTGGCAGCTTATGTGACAATGGGACTCGCAACATGTACTACACCACTGAAACTCATAATATATCAGTCTTGAACCATCTCCGCAAGATCTCCTTCCCAAGGCCCGTGTCACTCCGACGGTTACCGTGAGTCAGCATTGACGCGTGCCAATTGCGTTGCAGACAGGCACTCAAATCGTTCCTAATTGCGTAATCGGAAACGTTCCAAACGACACCCCAAAAGTAGTGAGGCGTGAATTGTTTCGGCGTCGACAGGCCAAGAAGTTGATAAGAGAACGACCCATATATCCGCGGGACTCATGGGCGACATAAGAGCGACCTTGCCTTTCTGCAGGTTAGATATCGTCCCCTGGTTTCCCCACCGTAGTGCAATATAATGTCAACTTCCTCTGAGTCGGGACCCAAGTTTCGTGTCGCCATCTGGTGTGTAGCTGTATTCGTATTCGAACCCACGACTCAAGTCCCTTTCAGTGGCGCTGGTATTGCCGGTCTTGTCCTCGCTATTACAATCGGAAGATATAACCCCTCCATACCCATTGATATATACGAAGCACACGACTCTATCGACACGGCCGGTGTAGGAATCACTGTATGGAGGCAGGTGCACGAAGTTATGATCGAACTCGGGTTGTGCGATGAATTCAAACAAATCATTTCACATGGTCCCGACGCTACCCGTGGTGAGTATTCTTGGACGTATCGGCTCGGGCTCTGACCGTTGCCCCAGGCCCCTGTGTGAGGCGATCAGACATACGCGAGGGCGGATACATCTGGTACCAAAGAATCCATCGCTGTAAGTGTTTATGCATTCCACCATTTAGAGACCTGCTCTCATGGAAGTGGATAAAGATGGTCCCTTTCCGATGCATCGTCAACACATGATAACTATCCTCGAAAGGCACCTCCCAGCCTCGTGCACAGTGCATTTCAGCAAGCGGCTCATCCATTATATACAACCAGAACAACAAGATGCACAGTCGACGTCACCTATTATACTTAACTTTGCGGATGGGACTACTGCGACCACAGATGCGCTCATTGGAGCTGATGGTGTTCGCTCAGCAGTTCGCAAGACATTATTTGAAGCAGCGTCAGAGGACGAGAATAGTGGCGACGAGACAGATCTGAAACAATATATCGAAGCAACCTTTACAGGGATGACAGTATATCGTTGCCTTGTGCCTGCGGAGACGTTGAAGAAGGAAACCCCAGAGAATATCTCTTTAGGGAATATGACAGCAGTGAGTAGGCAATTACGCGCGTGCACAATCCACACCTCATTCTACTGGGATACAGTACCACGGAAAGGGCAGGGTAAACATGTCTCGTACCGCCTTTATTCAGATTCACTCATTCCATCATTCGCAGTTCTGTATTACCTATCCGATTGTCAACGACACTCTCATCAATGTCGTGGTATTCGTAGTTGATTCACGGCTGGCGGGCACGCGTCACGAAGGACATTGGGTATCCGATGGGACTCGTGACGAGCTAATTGAAAACTTTGAAAACTTCGAACCTGACGCAAGCGCAGTGATAAAGGTGACTTCTCCCCACAGTGATGAAATCTGATCAGTCTAAGCAACACACAACATAGCACTGCGAGAAGCCGTCAAAGTGGGCGCTGCACGTCGTGAAACCGCTTCCGTTTTGTGTACAGGGGAGGGTCGCACTTATCGGAGATGCGGTAGGTCTTCCTCATGTCAGGTGTTACAGACACGTTCAGCTGATGATCAATGAAACCCTCAGTGTCATGCCATGACGCCTCATTTCGGTGCCGGTG
This sequence comes from Boletus sp. NGJ, assembly GCA_019096195.1. Taxonomy (NCBI): domain Eukaryota; kingdom Fungi; phylum Basidiomycota; class Agaricomycetes; order Boletales; family Boletaceae; genus Boletus; species Boletus sp. NGJ. Next base: position 875,339 of record JAGTXK010000027.1, read on the forward strand.
CGGGTCAAGCGATCGAAGTGGGTCCCATTCATAAGTCCGTCCTTCGTCCGTTGACGCTCAAACACGTCTAGGATGCATTTGTGCTTGGCCGGCTCATCGCACACCCTCTTACCACGCTCTCTCGCATCCCAGATGCCCTCCGCATTTACGAAGAGATTCGTCTCCCGTTCGCTCGTTCCGTCGCGAGCCTTTCGTTGTCGACCGGGTGGATGTATGCATTCATGGCACCAGGGTACTATGATGGGACGAGGAAGGAGGATGATCTGGACGAGAGGGGCATCAGCGCGTATGAGAAGGAGGGCATGGAGGCCCTGAAGCAGGAGATTATGAGACGATGGGATTTTATGGATGAGTTGAGCGGACCTCTGCAGGCATGGGAAGACGCAGAATTGAAATTGCAAGCGTTAGGCTAGCGGGTCAGATAGTCAACTAAGCCTACACATCAAACACTCATTCGCTCGCGCCTACTCTACCCTGGACCACATCCATGTATGCAGGCTCACTCTTATGGTCGTTTGCATCATACGTCGTAGCCTTGAGTGCCATCAGCGCCGTTATTGGGTTGGTACACCTATGAAGAGGCTGGTCACTGGAATTGGGCGGGAGCGACTCTGCTGACCTGGCACTGACCCTTCCCGGTTCCTCAGAGCAAGAAATATGACATGCACCAGTTGCCTCGAAAATGGAGAGTCGACCGTCAACTTTCAACTTTCGAGGTGACTTGCAGTGTGAAACATGCAGTGGGTTCTACCGTCGTGGTTTGTTGTCGCGGGCAATGCTAATACAGTACATCTTCCTTCTCCGATTCAGACAACATAAGCTGCCCACAAGCTCACAGCGTCCTCGTCTCGCTGCCTGCGGGCAATATTGAAGCATTGCTCATCAGGATTCAGTATACACTCAAATCGATATCTGAATCACGGGCCAATCAAACACCATTTCCAAGGCAACACCATGGCGCTTACACCGAAAAGTCTCTCGGCGGAGAGATTCCGTTGGCCAGTGCAATACTCGGTGGGTGGATTTCTCAACGCTGGCTACTACCTCATTGAGTCACGAACCACGCTTGCTACCAACCATAGCCAGAGGGTCTTACATGGCACCTTATGGGGTGGCCACCGTTTTATCAGACGTGGCTCTCCCACACCTGGATTATCTCCTCATTTCCTCTGACAAGCTTCGTTGCATCGCTCCAAAAGAGTCAGTATCGACAGTATTGACTCGTACCGGTTGCGTTGCAATCGTACCCGAATCGTTCCAGACCGCATCATCAGGGTCACGTAAACTAGCACGTTGACCAGTCAAGCTAATGAACGTCCAAGTAAATCCGATTCTAGAGGACATAAAAGCGACTTTATCCCCTCCGCAGCTCAGATGCTTTCCCCCGCTGTACTAGGATACAATGTCAACCTCCTCTGAGTCGGGACACAAGTTCCATGTTTCCATCTGGTGCGTAGCTATATTCATGTTCGAGTCCACGACTCAGAGTCCCTTCCAGCGGCGCTGGTATTGCCGGTCTTGTCCTCGCTATTACAATCGGAAGATATGACCCCTCCATAGCCATTGATCTATACGAAGCACACGACTCTATCGACACTGCTGGTGTAGGAATCACTGTATGGAGGCAGGTGCACGAAGTCATGATCGAACTTGGGTTGTTCGACGAGTTCAAACAAATCATTTCACATGATTCCGACAGTACCCGTGGTGAGTGATTCGATACTTGATCATATCGGTTTGGGTCTGACCGCCACATCAGGGCCCAATACAAGGCGATCAGACATACGCGAGGGCGGATATCCCTGGTTCCAGAAAGTCCATCGCTGTGCGTTCACTTGTTTTTGATCGTTAGGCCATGTCCTTATTCAAGTCGCCAAAGATGGTCCCTCCGGCATGCATCGTCAGCAAATGGTAGCGATCCTAGAAAGGCATCTTCCAGCCTCATGCACAGTACACTCCAGGAAGCGGCTCGTCAATTATATGGAACCGGAACAACACGATTCGCACTCGCCGTCACCTGTTAGACTCGCTTTCGCAGATGATACTACTGCGACCACTGATGTACTCATTGGAGCTGATGGGATTCGCTCAGTAGTTCGCAAGACGATGTTTGAGACAGCATCCATAGACAACGACAACGACAAGACAGATCTTAAACAATACATTGATGCGATTTTCACAGGGATGACTGTATATCGTTCTCTCATCTCTGCGGAGACGCTGAGGAAGGAAACCCCAGACAATCTCTCATTAAAAGAGATGTCAGCAGTAAGTAGTCAGATTACACGATGCATAATTTGCACCTTACTCCAGTGGGATACAGTATGCCGGAAAGGGCAGGGTAAATATGTTTCATTTTGCCTTGATATTCAAATTCCCTTATTCACTGTTTGCAGTACCTTGCCACCTATCCGATTGACAAAGGGACTCTCATCAACGTTGGGGCTATCGTCAGCGATCCGAGTTTGACGGGCACGCAATACGAAGGGCACTGGGTATCCGACGCGAGCCATGAACAGCTGGCTGAATATTTTGACGACTTCGAACCTGACGCAAGGACAGTAGTTAAGGTGACTTCTCTTCACAATGATCAAACCCTCAAGACTAGTCTAAATAGCATACGACCCAGCTCTGCGAAAAGCCGACCAAGTGGGCGTTGCACGTCGTGAAACCGCTTCCATTCTGTGTACGCAAGAGGGTCGCACTTATCGGAGATGCGGTGCGTCTTGCTACGGCCGGCACGCTCCGTTGATGAACGACAAATCCGCAGTGTCACGCCATGGCGCCTCATTTCGGTGCCGGTGCGGGTCAAGCGATCGAAGTGGGTTCCCGGATTCATAAGTCCGTCCTTCGTCCGTTGACGCTCAAACACGTCTAGGATGCATTTGTGCTTGGCCGGCTCATCGCACACCCTCTTACCACGCTCTCTCGCATCCCAGATGCTCTCCGCATTTACGAAGAGATTCGTCTCCCGTTCGCTCATTCCGTCGCGAGCCTTTCGTTGTCGACCGGGTGGATGTATGCATTCATGGCACCAGGGTACTATGATGGGACGAGGAGGGATGATGATTTGGACGACAGAGGCATCAGCGCGTATGAAAGGGAGGGCATGGAGGCCCTGAAGCAGGAGATTCTGAGACGATGGGATTTTATGGATGAGTCGAGCGGGGCTCTGCGGGCATGGAAAGACGCAGAATCGAAATTGCAAGCGTTGGCTGACTAGTGGTATTTGTATCCGTCCAAGACTTTCCCGGACGGCCTGGCAAACTGTTGGCAATACCTCCCCCTCCCAGCCTTGTCCTCGTAGATTTTTTGAGACTGCGGAATGGCGATGATTCCGACCACACGCCGAGTCTACAAGTCTACATTTCAGCGTCGAACGTGGGCTCGAGTGGCAATTAAAGTGTCCAGGTGCGAACGGGGTGCCATTACGAGCCAAACTTTGTATGTTATAGTCACGCCCGTGCCAGTGGAGTGAGCAAGATCGCACGAGTCCCCGGACACAACGTTGGTATCATCACATGGCACACTCTTGTAAGTTGATCATCGATCATCTGGTCAATGTTTTCGAGCATCACGAACGTGCGCACGCTGCTCCGAGTTCGGGGGGAACAAATTATACTATCTCTGCACAATGTTCTGTCTATATCTCACCTCCTACTTCTGCCTCGTATTTCTATCCACAGACAGGCATACCTGTTACAGAACTTGTCAAGAATTTATTGTATTTTTATTGGCGATGTGGAGAGTAGAACGAACTGATCAGTGGGCAATACCTTCTTGTCATAACCCCACCAATGATAGTAGCTGAAAAGCAAAGAACCAAAAAAGTGTGGACAAATCCGGACTCGAACCGGAGACCCCCCGCACTCAGCGCCATGCTAAGCGGATGTGATAACCAGCTACACCATATGCCCGACATCAAAGATACGCATCCTTTGTTTACATGGCCCAGCCGTTGGCAAAAGCAATCTTATGTGCTCAAAAGTCACTTTTGTTAGATCCCGTCGTTCCGGAATGTCGACTATCAATCTCAAAGTCGAGTTTAGCGGCGGTCTCGAGCTGCTCTTTGGGAACCGACGAACACACACCCTCTCCCTCCACCCTCCCAGTGCTAGCGCCGACGAGTCCGCCACGCCTCCGACAGAGGGGACGACGCCGACGGACGTGACGTTGACGTATCTGATGCACCATCTACGCACGCACGTCCTCACAGAACGTCCCGAACTCTTTATGGAGGGCGATACCGTGTACGTTCTCCCCCCCCGTCTCCCTCTTGCATCGCGGTGACTGACGCACACCCGACAGTCGACCAGGTATTCTCGTACTCATCAATGATACGGATTGGGAGTTGGAAGGCGAGGGCGCGTATGTGCTCAAGGGTGGCGACGAGATTGTGTTCATCTCGACGTTGCATGGTGGGTGAGATCGTGGCGATGGGGAATAAATAGGGCGAAGCCTTGACGCGAGCACTGAGACACACATCTAGGAGAACGTTATCACTTGACATTAATATTAAAAAACGCCCATGTACCCAACTAGTCTACCTCCCTCGCCTCCTTGATGTACCCCTGCATCAACCCCACCACCCTCTTCAAGTTTTGCCCAAACTTGGCAGAGATCGGCACAACGTCCATCTGGCGACGCGTCCCACTCCCATCCACAGCCATCTTGGTCTCAACGTACGCCTCCAACCGACACAGCTTCTCCCGCGCCTCGCTCACCGCGTGTGCGTCTCCGTCGCTCGCTAGCAGATCAGCCTTGTTGGCAATGACGAGACGCGCCTTGTCGCTCATCCCAGGCTTGTACTTGTCCAGTTCCTCGCGCAAAATCTCGAGGTCGTCCCACGGTGCAGGCCTTGCGAGGTCGACAACATAAACGAGCGCATGCGAACGTTCGATGGACCGCAAAAAAGAGTGTCCGAGACCGACGTCCTCCGACGCACGTGAAATCAGACCGGGGTTGTCCGCGATCGTGAACCGAAAAGATTCGAGAATGGCAAACTGGTCGAGCGTGGTGAGGTTGGTGACGTGCGCCGTAGAGGATTCAAATGACGGTTGCGGTGTTGCTTCCGTCACCTCTGGTGACTGATTCTGCGTCTGCTGCCATTTGTTTGAGACGGTGGGCTTCCTCGACGGCGGTTTCCTCAAAGACGTGAACGTCTTGGAGTTCACCCTCAAAGGTACCATCGTCAGCGACTCGGATGACGCCCACCACCGGGTTCAACGTCGTGAATGCATAGCTCGCCACCTCTGTCTTGGCACGGCCACCCGTCAAAGCGCGTAACAACGTGCTCTTGCCAGCATTGGGCATACCAACAAACCCGACGTCTGCAATGATCTTGAGCTCGAGTTCCAGTGTGACGCGCTCGCCATCATGTCCCCTGGTGGCAAACTTGGGCGAGCGGTTGACGGGGGCCAAGAAATAAGGATTGCCCATACCACCACCACCGCCCCTCGCGATCAAATGGCCCAAATACTCCGTTTTCCCGAGTGCAAGGGGCGCGTTGACGTCTTGGACGACGTGCTCGACCTCACTGAGATCGAGATGGAGCGGATGATTCGCCCTCTGCATCCGTGCCCAGCGTCGCTCGCGTTCTTCCCTCCAGAGCGCCGCTTCGGCCTGCTTGAACACATCCCTCTGGAGATTGTCGTCCTCGGAGCGTGGATAATGCACCCATCTGCTCTCCAGCATCTTTGCACGTCGCGCCTCAGACCCGAGCGCCTCGAGCGCCTCCTCCTCCGCCTCCCACTCGTCCTTGGCGCGTCGCGGATCATCACGGGGGAGCTCGCGCACGACGGTCCCAAGCGGGACCTTGATGACCGTCGGTGCGGCGTTTCGACCATTTTGCCATGTCCCGCGGCCGTGATTGCCGGGCAGACCGCGGACGCGTTTTTGGATCGAGGAGAGCGTGGTGAGCTCGGGCGTGGGCATCACGTAGACGTCTCCGCCGCGACCGCCGTTCCCGCCCGAGGGGGGACCCATGGCCTTGAACTTTTCGCGGTGGAACGCGACGCAACCGTTACCGCCTCTACCTTGGCACGAGTGAGTAGGATTAGGTCGCGGAGAAGGGAAGAGGAGGGGGGCGTACCGCCTCGGAGGTGGATGATGACGTGGTCAAGAAAGGTTTCGCCCTGTTCGCTGGTGATGTGAGGGTGTGGGTCTGGTGTACAAAGTGAGGAATGCTGACCCCTTGTCGTCGTTTACGCTCTGTCCTTTTCTGTGACCGCGAGGTGCTCAGTTCGTTTTGGACGCCATCTGAGAACGGTCGTCGCTGAGCACGCAGCAGCCAAGGGCTCCTGCACGCTGCTCTCAACATGCGTTTGAGAGAAACAAGGATCGTGGTAAACAAGAGTAAACATCCCAGCTTTGGTATTCCTCGGGGGTCGTAGTAAGTAGTACCGTATAATACATACACGCGATAACGCAGTCCTTCGTCAACGTACAGCCAGCATATTCAAACGAGGTCGGGGTATTCTGCAGAGATATGAAAAGAAAAAGGATATCGTACTTTACATTTCTGCGCTCAAACCCAGCAGTCTGCTCGGCGTCAAGGCATACCCTGTGCTAAGCGTACGCCGGGTGTCCGCCTCGACTGGTCGCGCAGGGGTTTTCGACACTGTGCGAGGGGAGGTGGTGCTCATGCGGAGCAAGAGCGAGGCAGCTGTCTCGTCCTCGGGGGTATAGACAGGGGATGCCACGGGCGACGCTTTCGCGTTCGCACGGGGGGTGAAGCCAGAGAAGCGTGGCTGCATATAGGTGGTGGTGGCGGGTGGAATGAACGTGCTCGGGGAGGGAAGTGTGAGCACGGGTGGAATTGGGAATCCGCTTGTTGCGGGAGCGCACAGGGCCGAGGTGGGTGGGGTGGGTAGTTGGGTTGACCTCGCACCGGCGGTCGGGTCGAAGGCGGGTGAGTGGGAGGGGGTGAGGAGGGAACGCTGGTCCTCGGCAGAGGAGGGCAGCCATGTAGAGATGGAGGGTAGACGGGAGGGTGGTGCGACAGAGGAGGACCTGGAGGCGGCGACGTCGCGGTGGGAGTGGACGTCGTCGGCCAGCCTCTGTCTGGAAGCGCCGTCGTCGGGGGAAATGGAGATGGAGTCGCTGCAGCGCGGGCAGCCGTTGACCTTTTCAGTCAGGTCCTGGAGATACGCTACGGTGCGGACGAGAATTTCGAGCTTGAACTCCTTTTCGCCCGACGGCTTTGGCTTTGTGGTGGGCTTTTTGGAGTCGAGCTCGTCGTCATCGGAGTCGTCTGGCTGGTTGTCGGGGGGGCGTCTGTACTCGGGAGGGACGAGGTCCCGCAGCGTGGCGAGAGCATCATTGATTTTTGTGCGGCGCGCTTTCTCGATAAGAGAATGGTTTACTTTGCGCTGTGCCTCGCGGGCAGCACGCGAGAGGGTGCCTGGCCTGCGACCACGACGCTTTGGGGGCAGGTGTTGGTGTTGCGGGTCGTCGTGGTCGTCGTCATCGGGGTGGGATGGACTGGAGGGCGAGGACACGGGTATGGTGTCCTGCTGGGGGGGCAGAGGGGGGCCCGAGTCTGAGCGGAGACGCTTCGCCCTGCGGGGAGGGTTGCACGAGCCCGCGTAGACGTCCATGTGGGTATCAGCTGGAGCGATGGGGCGGAAGGAAGACATGGAGGACCAGAGCAGAGTCGGGTTGAGCTTAAGACGGTGCTCGTGTGCGCGTCCAACGTGCTCCCGATGTGAACATGGACCGCGATTGGCTCGTCGTCCACACGTGTGTCGCAGGTCACAAGAGCAGCTTTTCTCGCTCGTACGACCCGAATAGACGACCAAGATAAGCTGCAGTCTTGACGAGTGAGATGTAAAAAGAAAAGTGTAGAGTTGTTGCGTGACCTTTGAGTTGGTCACTTGCTCATGTTCCGTCGCTCCTCCGCACGCCTCGTATGCCTCACACACCGTCCCTTTCATCCCTCCCCCCCAAGACCCATGTCCCCCTCCTTTGCCGTCTCCCCCGTCCCCACCAACCCCCTTGGCGACGGAAAGTACATCCAGACTGCCGCCGCGCTCATCATCGGGTATGTCTCGTCGTCGTCCCTCTGCTCCCAGCTGACCCATCACAGCGACGAAATACTCAATGGAAAGACCCTCGACCGCAACTCGAACTACTTTGCTCGCTTCTGCTTCGAGCACGGCATAGATCTGTGCGCATCCCCTTTGACATCCACCCCCCCTGACCTCCCCCCCCCCTCTTAGAAAGCGCGTAGAAGTCATCGCTGACGACGAGGACGAAATGTGCGTCCTATCCTCACCTGTCCGCATGCCCGCTGACACTCCCCAGCGCTGAAGCAAGTCGGCGGATGGTGGAACGCTACGATCTTGTTATCACCTCTGGCGGCATCGGTCCCACCCACGACGGTGCGCCTGCCCTCTCCCACTCCCATCCGCAGCTCATACACCCTAGACATCACGTATGCGTCGCTCGCCAAAGCCTTTGGGCAGCAACTCAGCTACCACGCAGAAACCCTCACCCGCATGGAGGAGCTCATCCGCCTCCGCCCTTCCTTCACTCAACAGAACGAAGAACAACGCATCGCCCGCAAGCGCATGGCCTTGTTCCCACACGCCGCCGAGGTCCTGTTCGTCGCACCCGATATCTGGGTGGTCCGTACTCCTTCCTAGCCTATCGCCTCTTTCTCACACTCTCCTAGCCCGTCGTGCGACTCGGGGGAAAACTCTGCGTATTCCCCGGTATCCCCTCTCTTTTCCAAAAGATGCTAGACAGCCTTAAACACCTGCTTCCGCTCCCACCGCCCGACGCTCGCCCGTGTCGTCTACAGGTGTTCACAAAGTACGTCACACTCTGTCCGTCCTCCAGCGTGCTTATCTATTGCGTCAGTCTTCCGGAATCGTCAATTGCACCCTACCTTACCACACTACAGAAGCGCGTGACCCCGGAGGGTATACGGATAGGCTCATATCCGCTTGTCCTACGTGGCGTCTACGTCTCGCTTATCGGCGCAAATCACGATCGAATTCGTGAACTCGCTGTAGAAGTCGAGGAGGAGGTGCAGGGCCGGATAGTGTCCGAGGAGGAGGCAGAAGCCAAGAGACGCTCTGGTAGTGCGTAGCCGTGGCCCGTTTGGGGATACCAGTGCAGTGTACGCTATGTGTGTCATGTTGCTTTCGAATCCGTCGTGCACTCGTGTACTTTGTTGTCTTGTTTATAAGTGGTGAACGCGACACGTTAGACCGTCCTTTCGAACTCGACTTGTCCGGTCAGCACGTCTCTGATCAATACCAGAGCCGCCTCTGCAAAGGCGACCATATTGTACCCTCTCTCCTCATTTCCCGTATCGACCGTCCGAGTGACCACGCCTTCCTCAGAGACGACGGCGAGGTTCGTCCTACCCTTGCTTCATTCCCGACGTCAATCACTCATGTATGCATCCAAGGGGGACACGCACACGAAATGGAAAGCCCTCGGAGGCACGGTCGGCCCCGTCGTCCCAGACTCGCCGACAGCCAAGGTCGTCCCGAGCTGTGCACGCACGCTCGTCGCCAGTCCAGAGACGATCTCGGGCGTCGGACCGCTACAACCCATCGAGAATCATTTATCAGCGCGCACATCGACACGCTTGTCGATGGTAGGGAAAGGAAAACGGAAACGGACAGGTAATGCGCGGATGTTTGGTCGTCCCAGCCTGCCCAGGCCTTTCGGGCGGTGGGGGTGTATACGGTCGTACCGCCGACGAAGAACTTGCTGGCGCCTGGGACGGACAGGAGGGCTGCGGAGATGAGACCGCCCGTGGAGGTCTCTGCGACGGCGATGGTGGCCCCGCGCGAGACGAGCTGTGCTGCGATCTCGTCGAGGAGAGGCTGGAAAGCCGGTGGAGGAAAGACTTGGATGTCGTTGCCTGCAGTGGTCGTTGTCGCCATGGATGATTGCGATGGTGAGAGCCGTCCAAATTAGATCTCGATACACAAGGCTGTGACACGACGACAAAAGGGAGATGCTTATAACATGTGGGAGGCACCGACAACAACAACGAGAATGTCCCTTGGATGCAGTCTCTGTCCATGGACCTGTCCAGAGAGAAATCGGTCGTGGTGGCTTTATCAGGGTAGGGGCACAACATCCCTGATCGCGTCGACGACCGCACACTCGACGAGCTCCTCCTCCATCATCCGCTCCAACAACTGAGCCATCCATCGCAAACACTGCCCCTCCTCGCTGGATCGCTCATCATACTCCACGTCGTCTGCACACTCCAACACTGCCTCTCGCTGGTCCCGACTAAACATCCCCAGCGAAAATGTCTCATTATACTCCCGTTCGCACCCGTCGACGACGATCAGGTCCGGATAGACGTATTTGTGGACGTTGTCTCGTTGGTCGAGGCGGACGACTTGCCACACCTCTTCCCCGTCGGAGAAAACCATGTTGACCCAGTAGAGAAGGACGGCTCGGAGGTGGTTCGCGATCGTCCCGGACGCTTGGAGGAAGAGCTCCTTGTCTGATTCGTCGTCGGGATATGCGTACGACAGGGGGTTGTATTCAAAGGTCAATGGTGGAGGCATAGTACGAGCCAGCGGTGTCGTCGATGGGTGTGTGAGGGGGAAATAGGCAGTTGGGTCGAGGGGGTGGGGTTGATTATCCTCATCGCAATTGTCGTGCGCTCGATTTTATCCGTTGATTGGATTTGTCTGACGTTCATTCGCGGCGTTTCATTTGAAAGCACCGGAAGGTAAGTACTAACCATAACGACCCAAAGTTTGTGTGACAGGTTCCCAACCCCCGCTCTGGGCTGACGACATGTCATCCTGTTTCCAAGCGAGCTGCCCACATTTTCGGAAGCTTATTCAACGTCGCACGAGTAAGATGTTCACTCGCAGCTTTTTTTTCGGACAGTGCAAGTGCCGTTTTTGAAAGTGGACCTTGCTGTGTAAAGTCCCTGCACAGGTCCATAGGGACATCCAGGTGACCGCGGCCGGAATCCAGGTCTAGAAGAAAGACCGACGCCCAGACGCCGGACGGTCATGTGCCCCGCATGAAATTACGATGGGGGTTGGTCATCGATACCCTCTTGTTGTGCTTCTTGGCGTGGTCTAGACTTGTCCCTCTGGGAAACCTCCCGTTCTAGGACGAGTCGTCCTCCACGGCGAGTCCAGCGTGCGTCCTTGTCGTCAGGGATTAGCATTCGCGTATGCAAATAAGGATCCGATCTTTCATTGGTGGTTTGGTGCACGCTGGTGGCCACTCATCGTTGAGCCCGGTCACATGAATAGTCGCCAGGACTGTAGAGAGGGGGACGTAATGGCTTTTCTCATGGTGTCGCAACAACAAAGGGTTGGATGAGAGTTGCGCAGGGCCGTGTTTACAAGTGGGTCCTCGCTGGTCCGCATGGGTTACATGCCTACCTTGGGCGATGCGAGGGTGGGGCCATGGGCTTGGTGCGACACTGATATGCGCGGAAAACGTGCAGTGCGTCGATCCCTCGCGCGGATTAAATTACTGGTGTGGTTAGAGTGTCCGCTCCGAGAGACGCCTCAAGGTCAGCCACGGATCATCTCCGTCGCTCGACCGTTGAAAGGTGGATGGCACTGCCAGAATCGTGAGTGTATTTATCTGGTTTATGGAAATCGATTCAAGGATGGAAGCAGAAGAAGAAAAATATTCGACAGACTGTGGGTCGCTTGGAGAAACTCTCGCTTCTGGACAGCCGTGGTATGGAAGAGGACACTTGGCGTGTAGTCCTCGTGGACGGGCTCGGATATGAACAAGGCGAGGATCTGACATTCCCAACTTGACCGGTGACCAGCCGTAAATTTTATTGTGTTTCATCTGACACCAACTTGTCAACTGCCCTCCCCATCCAGGCAAGGTTAGTAGTCGCGTGGCTCGTTACCAGATTCCCTTAAATACCTCCCAACGTTCATCAAAGCCTTGACTACAACTCTTCTTCCCGCAATCTGTTCACGAACACTGTCCGTACCATGCACGCTTTCCCGACCCTCGCCTCCCTCGCACTCCTCCTTGCCTCTCGCCTCGCCCTCGTCTACGCTTCCATCTACGTGAGTCTCCGCCTCCCATTATACAACTCACCTAACCCGGCACGCAGGTCACCAGCCCCGTTCAAACCTCCACGTTGACGGGTGGTCAGTCAGCCACGGTGACATGGGTTGACAACGGCGAAAGTCCTACCTTGGCCAGCATCGGCGAATGTGAAGTCGGCCTTTACACAGGCGAGCTTGTACGTACCTGTCCAGCGTGTTACCACTCTGTGTTGGTTTACCTCCCTCGTTTTAGCAATTAGCTCAGTCGTTGCCATCCGTCGACGTTTCCACCACCTCATCCTTTTCGTTCACGGTACGCCCTTTGTTTTGTATTCGTCTCGTTGACGCGGACTTGATCCATCCGTTGTAGCCCAACCCTGCCGCTGGTCCCGACGGACAATAGTGAGTGAAACTCGACGTCGACGACAGAACTCGATCTAACCCCCCTACCCAAGCTACCTCGTGTTTACCGCTAGCAGTATTAATTACCAAGGCTTCTCAGCTTCTTTCACGTCCGTCCTCTCTCATCACATGACCAAGAGCTTCGTCTGACGCAGTTGCATTACAGCCTCACTGGCATGAGCGGAACGACCCCTGGTGGTGGTTCGTCTACCCCAGTCTCTACCCCCGCCACCACCTCAGCCGGCTCATCTATCTCCGCAGGCTCATCTACCCCCGCAACTTCTCCCACTGTCACAACAACAGAATCCAGTGCTTCTGCTACTCCGTCAGGTACTTCCAGCCCTGTTGTTGGCACCACCACGCCAACCAGTTCGCCTTCTGCTGCAGCTCCTACCACTACGACTGGTGCCACAAGCCTAACTGTGACCACCCCCACCACGACGGTCACCACAAGCAGCGTCAAGCCTACCACTACTTCCGGAACTTTGACGTCTGCTTCCGCTTCTCCTAGCGCTACCAACGCTGCTGTCCGCATTGGATCTTCCACGTCTTTCGGGGGCGCAGCCGCCTTGCTCGTCCTTTCTGGTATTCTTGCATTCTAAACGGTTTTCTTACGATACCCTTCCTTTCGTTGAACGATTTGTGATGTCTTTCTTTTTTTTTCTTTTTCCGAATTCATATTCTACCTCGTAGACAGAAAAAAAGTGGGTTGATGCCTCTCTTAAGTTTGTCGTATTATTCTTTGTCTCGGTTCACGAACTCGGTTTCTTTCTACGAATTACGGTATACCTACGTCTTGTGTTAAGCACCGTCTTGTCACGAATGACTTGTTTCAAGTATCATGTGCCAAGCGTGGGAGTGACATGCCTTCTGCCAACAAGCGCGCGGGATCTACAGCAGCAGATGACTCGTTGAACGCAGACGATAACCCTGTGCCGATGTCTACGACCGATACCAAACACTCTCGCAAGCAGAAACAAAAAGAGCCCAAATCGCACCCCGCTCAGAACGGTGCAGAACGTCTCAAGACCGTCGTCCGTCGTCTCCCGCCCAACCTACCCGAAGAGATCTTCTGGCAGAGCGTCCAAGCCTGGGTGACCGATGACACGATCACCTGGAAGTCGTTTTGTCCCGGAAAGTTGCGTACGAAACGGTGCGTTGCCCTGTCAGCGAGACTCTGCACTCGAAACGTGAACGCTTTGAAATTAAATAGGGTGGACAAGGAGGGTATATCCTCGCGCGCGTACATCGCCTTCAAGAACGAAGAGCAGGTGGCGGCATTTAGTCGCGAGTATGATGGCCATTTGTTCAGGGACAAGGCAGGTGAGTCCTGGTGTCGTTCTTTGGGGGGGGGACTGACACTGATATCGGATCATCGTAATAAAAAAAATACAGGAAACGAATCACACGCCGTCGTGGAATTTGCACCGTTTCAAAAAGTGCCTACCGAGAAGAAAAAGGCCGATGCGCGAAACAATACGATCGACCAAGGTGAGAGGGGGGGGGAGAGCTGCTTGGTTACAGTATCTGATCCGATCTCGCTCGTTCAACAGACGAAGATTACCAGTCGTTCCTCGAGATGCTCAAGAACACGGCCAAGACCGAATCTGTTTCGCTCGAAACGCTAAGTGAGTGTGTGTACACATGATTCGTGATAGGCCACAAGTAAATTGTGGCGATAGTCGCCGCTTCTCAGCCACCCCCTCCACCGACGACCACGCCGCTTCTCGAAGCCCTCAAAGCGGAAAAGTCGGCTCAGAAAGACAAGGAGACGATTCTTCGTAATCATGCGCATTACAAGGACGCCGCGCCAAGCGGCGCGTTGTCGAAAAAGGAAGAAGCCAAGAAGAAGGCGGCGGCTGCGCAAGCTGCGAAACAGCCAGAACCCCAGGCGCCGTTGAGCAAGAAGGCTAAAAAGGCTGCTGCTGTACAGAAGCCGTCCTCAACACAGGCACAGGACGGAGGTCCTCCGGGAAAGAGTCAGCCTACTGTTGCTAGTGCTGCGCCGTCAAGTACGAAACCATCCACACCGGCATCGGTCGCAGTACACGCACCCCGACACCGGCTCCCCAAGGAGCCACATGGCCGTCCGCACCCAGGCAAAGGCGATAGCTCCGCGCCTGTACTTGCGTCCACGTCCACGTCCATGTCTGCGTCTGGCCCAACGCCACTCCCGCCTGTGGCCACGGAAAATGCACCACCAGGCACCCCTGGACTCGCCCCGGCCCAAGGTCAAGGTCAACGCAAAAACCGCCCGATGATCGGACTCGGACGTCAGTTCGAGGCGGCCCTGAATGGTGCCGGGGTGGCGACGGCACCAGGTTCGGGCGGCGATCGCAAGAAACGCAACAAGGGCGGCGAGTCCGGGGCTGGGGCGGGTGGGACTGTGACAGAGGGCGGGGGTAAACACCAACGTCGAGAGGAACGCGTTTCCAATCATGTCCCTGCGACGGTCGTCTCAGGTATTTTACAGCGTCCGGAAGTGGGAGGGGGTGGTGTGGCGCCGGACGTGGTGATCATCCAACGGCCGCTGTCGCCACGAGGGACAGAGGGCCTGGGGAGACATACAGAAGGTACTGGTGGTGCTGGGAGAGGGAGCGTGAGGAGAGGGAGGAAGGGGCCGAGGCGGGCATCGTAGTGGGTAGAGCATCATTGTGGTGCGTATGTTCTGGTCGTGACGCTCTGGATTACTGGGGACTGATTCGAACAGGCGTCGTGGCGTTTTACTTGGGGGTTGCTTTTGGTTTGTGAAACGCGTCAGTCATGGCCTTTTTTCGAGATGCCAAACACCCGCGTTAGACGTGGGAGGTCTGCGCTACGTGCCTATGACCCAGGTACGCTTGGTCGACCATCTGCTCGCTGCGATGCACGGTCGTCGCAGGTCCTCCGAGTGGTGTCATCTTTTTTTTGCAAGACTGTTTCAACTCAAACGAGACCGGAGTTACTTCTTCGTGGCACCCAACGTTGTGTACGCACGTATATCCCACCGCACGATTGCAGTCAATGCCTCTCATTAGTAAAAAAAAAATGATTTGTACACGACATCAGGGTATCCCGTTGGTTATGGTAGATCTATGAATCGACACGCCAATTATGTCACCGACCTCGTCAAGGGCGAGAAAGCACATCAACACGTTCTAATCCGCCAATTAATTTTTTAAACCATTTAAAGCCTAAAGCAGATCGGACAACCTCGTCCAAAGAAGAAAAAGCAACAGAGAACACGATGGAACGAAGATTTTCGGGAGCGAAAGGTAAACAAGGAAAAAAGGGCGATCAGAGAAGAGAAGCGCCAATGAGTGCGGCGACGAGGGCGACGAAGCCGGTGGTGATGATAGGCTTGCCAGCACCGTTCGTTGACGTGGCTGCGGGGGAGGACGTCGCGGGAGAGGACGTGGACTTCGCTGTTGTTGCTGTTGTTATCTTTCCCGTTGCCGCTGGGGTACCGCTCGCAGAGGTCGTTCCCACCGATGGGTGCCGTGGATTGGCCGTTGATCTCAGCCTGGACGGTAGAGTTGAAAGAACCGGTCATGCCAGTCAAACTGTTTCGAGAAGACGGATAACGTCAGCAAGGATCAAAAGACAAGTCGGGGGCATTATAGCCTACGTGAACTTGGCAGAAAACGCTTCTTCAGCGTATTGAGGCGTCGAAGGGTTCATGTACGACAGAGAAGTGAAGCGAATGAAGCTAACAGACGTTTTTGGCTGAAAGTCAGGGCAGGAAAAAAAAAAAAGGTGGACGTGAACGCCTCACTATTCGTTACTGTCAGGTCCGATGGTAGCATCTGGCGTGAACGAGATAGACGACATGGCCGATACGTTGATGGAGCCGGGAATCATCTGGAGTGGTGTCTGGAGACGATATAAGGTGTCTACGCTGGAACGTCACGTTCGCAATTCGTACCTGTACAACTGCGTTTTCCGGTGTAGATGCCAATGGTTGCATTGCCGAATTGTGCGAGGGACGGCTGCTTTCCATCATCCATCCACGTAATGGATGCTTGCTGACCACCAGTCATAGTGGTAGAAGTGACTGGAGAAGTGATCTATTTCAACGAATTAATGGTCACCGCCGACGTTCGAATGTAATTTGGGGGTAACGTACGAAAACGTTTGCCAGTGCCGAGGCAGCAAGAGCGAGGGGAACGAGGGTAGAGCCGAACATTGTTAGAAAGAACGAAGGTGGTGGAAAAAGAGTGTGAGATGTAGTTGTAAATCAGTAGTTAAGAGTGAGGGAAGAGAGAGAGCGCGGGGTAACGATGGGAGTAAACGACGGAGTTCCAACTGATTTGCCGACGGACGGACACGCATCAGGTTGCATTCACATGGTCGTGCGGGAGAAATAGGTACACTTTTCAGTTCGCTGTGCAAGAACAAGTCAAGATCGATTCAAGCTCATAAGGATACACCTACGCGCTCAACCTGCAACACCAAACACGGTGCGCATTACGTGGTCCGCTTTCCGACCCGTATGCTTGATGAGCCCAATGTAGTCGAGTTCATGCAGCGACCGAATGAAGCGCGCTTGAACCTCCAACCTCCATTTTTCAAGCTGTTCTTCACTCTCTTCGATATAGCTATCGGCCTCCTGTGCCTGCCCTTGTTTTCCTTTTCGCCGTATGGGAGTCCGTGCCTCACCAGTCGACTCGTCTCTCACATGGCATTGTTGTGCTTCCAAGACGACCGTGAACGACTCAAACCAGTCGAACACATTAATCATCTTCCCACTCTCCAGGTAACGCTGAAATAGAATGCTTGTATCGGGCATATTCCAAAGAGTCTCGCCATCAACGTCGCCATGATCGTTTGTCATGGCAGTCGCGCCGTAGTCTTGCGGATGCAGCAAACCGGAGAATATTGAAGCACGCAGGGAGGGGTTGAATAACTATTAGGATTGAGACGGATCAGGCAAGACGAGAAGCAGACTGTCAACCATACCTCGGAGGGGAACGAAGTAGAACCGGTATACCATACATCCCAAAGGGGCAGCTCTTCGAGGGAGACAAAACGGTGTCTGAGACAGGCACACGCGTCAAGTTTAATTGCAAGGTGAGATGGGACTACGCACTGGAAATATTCGAGCAACCAATCGCCAACCGTTTCCGCTACATCTCTTACTTCTCGTGGCTCATCGTTGTGCCTACCATGAACCGAACGAGCCGTATTGATCCGCGATATAATCGCTCTTTCCGCGTTTCGCACCTGAGCTGGAACATCGACAAAGAAATTATATAGATCCGTCAAGAGGTCATCTAGTTGATTTGCTTGTAATTTTCTGGAAAAGAACATGCTATTGATTTGAGTGATACATGATGCTGGTCACTTACTTGACTAGGGCACACAGGTATCTATAAGAGGTCCCAAGACGACCTCTCAAAGCTGTACACATTAGCTCAAGCAGGGTCTTTTCGCTCTTGTGACCAAGTGAAACCATGAAGTGTTGTACAACGAGATGAACTCGGAAGGACACGCGCAACAATTTCGATTTTTTCTGAAAAGCTGCCCGGGCAGTCCGGACGAGCACAAGTAACTGGTCCACACCCCCAGCCAACCAGCCAGTAGATTGACCTGTAACCAGGGATGAACTTTGAACTCGAGCAAGAATGCAATTGAGAAAGGGGATCGAGTCGCGATCAGCCAAATTCATGGACGTGAGACATTCCTCGGCTAGGAAAACGGTGAGAGGTTCTTCGAAATGTTTCATATGGGCTAGCTGGGATATGGTTGAGAAACAACGCTGTGGGCGGTTAACAAGGATTGTCACCTGCAGGATGGATACCAAGCCATCGAGAGACGGTGAATGTCTCCCAAAGAAGTCGACGAGAAATTCGATCGCTGCTGGTCCGAGGACGAGATCAGGATCGAACTCGACGTCAAAAAACGTCTGACTGAAAGCTCAAACTGGATGCTGAACCGATCGTAAGGTAAATTACCTTCAACAAAATATCATGCAGGACATCCTGGCTTGCTGAGAACGAGCAACTTCGAACTTGCAAGCGAGACAAGGTCGATCGAGGATAAGTAGTATGAATATATGATTGTGTTGGCGGAGAGGTCATTGAAAGAATGAAAACTAGAGGGAGTCGAGGAATTGCAAGGCTGAAAGACAGCGTCAGGAGGATTGTTGGCCGATTCGAAGCAAGTGTCGAGTACCTGGAAATTTCAAAGAGGTCCTGCACGACGAGGGGGTCGAATTGCTCGAAATCGTGCAAAATGACAACCAGACGGTTTGTGTTACTATCTGACCCTGATGCTTGATTAATGCTGACATCACCAATTCTCCAGTGTTATTACCTCTTGACTCACAGAGCGCATCGAACCATATCTGAAGCAGGCTAATATCGACTGTGGACAAGGAGCTTGCAGGCTTCCGCCTGACCGACCCTACAAAGACGTTAGACGGCGTCTAGCTCAGAAAAAACCCACACGTGCCTAACTCCTCCTCAGTTTTATTGATGAAACCGGTAATGAGCGTCTTCATTGCAGACATGAGGCTCGGGCAATCTTGCGGGAAGAGGTGGGTGACGATATGAGTACCGGTGTTGTCACCAAAGAGGCCATCCTGCCCCTCCGTTTCGAGACGGGCTGAGATTTCGTCAAAGATCGACAAGGAAGTCCCAAAGGCTAAACGCTGTTTAATGGGAACGCTCATGATATCCTGACATGCTTACCTGTCACTGATATGACTGGCAATTCTGCGTACGGCAGACCTGGTAGCGGGTCCGTGTAGGCCATGTTGACCAACTCCGTCACTCTGTGCACGACCGGCGCATGCAGAGCGTGGATTAATTCCTGCTCCGGGTCAGCATTTGCCGTATATGCTACTCAAGGCGTACCTGAACCCGTTGTAGGCATTTTGACCAGGCCATTTTGTATGCAGCAAGGCGTAGTTTGTAGCCATTTGGAGGATCCCTGTCTGGGAACAATGTATAGGATTCGACATCATCCGTGTCTGGTCCAGGCGTGGGTGACGCGGCGCACATGAGGTGGCATAACCTTACCAGGCTCCTGAAGTGGAATGTAAATGCTCGTCTGTTCTGTCGTTAGATGCTGGCTACAATCACGCACTGGAACGAACCTGATGAGCGTCGTCCAAGTCGGTTTCGTGCGCCATTTGAATGGTAGTCGACGAGAAGCGCGGCCCAACCGTGTGTAACGGGGGCTCTTGGCACGCGCCTGCCCTAAATGTCCAATCGAACGCGTCGCGACGCGTCTGCGTCTTTCTCACCACCACCGCAAACTCGAACGA
This sequence comes from Boletus sp. NGJ, assembly GCA_019096195.1. NCBI lineage: Eukaryota > Fungi > Basidiomycota > Agaricomycetes > Boletales > Boletaceae > Boletus > Boletus sp. NGJ. Next base: position 895,010 of record JAGTXK010000027.1, read on the forward strand.
CGTCCACAATGTCCTCCCCGCCTAGAGTCGATTTCCCGACGTCCGACATCGATGATGTCGACATGGACGCGCCTCCACAGGCCAGCCCGCAGCGGCTCTTCTTCCCGGGGAGCGACCCTGCTACCCCGCTAGCCAAGCGCGTCGCTAGTTTCACCCCGCTCGCGACACCCAGAAACCGCAGAGGCGATATCCACTCCTCCCTCACATCCACCACGCCCCGCCGTGTCGCGCGAAGAGCGTACCACGACGACTTGCTGAGCGACAATCTCAACTCGGACGGAACACACCTATCCATCCCGCCCTCATCTATGCCTAATCTCACCGCACCTACAGTCCCGACAGATGAACCTGACGAAATCCGTGCGATTTGGGGCACAACCGTGAACCTTGCAGAGACGATGAAGCTCTTCCGTGAATTCATGCGTGGATTCAAACCAAAGTATCGTGCACAGTATGATCGAGAGCAAAACCTACGCACGATCGCTTTCGATTCCCCAGAGGATGCCGAGGTCGTTTTTTACGAAACCCAGCTACGGACTATGCGTCAAACGGGACAGACCAACTTGAATATGGACATGGTTAACTTACTTGCTTATCCTCCTTGCAAAAAGCTGTTTGGACAGCTCCAAAAGTACCCTCAGGAAGTGATACCCGCAATGGACCAAATACTCAAGGATCTCATGTTGGAGATTGCTGACGAAGACCAGCAAGCTGGTGTGGAAGGCATGCAGGGAGAGCAAGGGGACGAAGAAATCGCTGATATCATGGGCAAGGTATATAAAGTGCGACCTTTTGGACTCAAGTCTGTCAACATGCGCGAACTCAATCCAAGTGGTAAATCGGTCTCTTGGTACTGTTTGTGTAATGATCCTGGAATAATTTTGCAGATACCGACAAGCTTATCTGCATCAAGGGTCTTGTCATCCGTGCCACTCCCGTCATCCCAGACATGAAAGTGGCATTTTTCCGGTGCCTTACTTGCTCCCATACCGTCCAAGTCGAAATTGATCGTGGTAAGATCGAAGAACCTGGTCGTTGTCCCCGCGACGTTTGTGCATCCGTTGGCACAATGTCACTCATACATAACCGTTGCGAATTTGCGGACAGACAAGTGATCAGGCTACAAGAGACCCCAGATGCAGTGCCAGATGGTCAGACGCCCCACACCGTTTCATTGAGTGTTTATGATGAGCTGGTCGATCTGGCAAAACCTGGTGATCGCCTTTCTGTTACTGGAATCTTTAGGAGTGTACCAGTCAGGGTGAACCCCCGCCAGCGAACAATGAAAAGTCTTTTCAAGACGTACCTCGATGTCGTGCACATTCAGGTTGAAGACGCCATCGGAGGCATGCAGACGCGCAAAATACGCAAGGCCGAACTCGAGGCGAAACTCATCGATCTTAGCAGGAGACATGATTTGTACGAGCTTTTGGCAAGATCACTTGCTCCGTCTATCTGGGAGATGGAAGACGTGAAGAAGGGAATATTGCTTCAGCTGTTTGGTGGAACGAATAAGAACATTGCGAGAGGCGGTGGAGGTGGAGGACCAAGATATCGTGGAGACATCAATGTTTTGCTCGTTGGTGACCCCGGTACCAGTAAATCACAGATTTTGCAGGTAATTTTCTATCTTCATGCATTTCCGTCCAGTTAGTTGAGAATATTCCTAGTATGTGCACAAAATCGCTCCTCGAGGAGTGTACACGTCAGGCAAAGGCTCGTCAGCTGTTGGTCTCACTGCGTATGTTACCCGAGATCCAGACTCGAAACAACTAGTTCTAGAGAGGCAAGTTTGCGCCGATGCATTCTCCTTTCTCCGTGGCTAATGACACATTCAGTGGTGCCCTTGTATTGAGTGATGGAGGTGTCTGCTGCATTGACGAATTTGATAAAATGTCAGACGCGACTCGTAGTGTCCTTCATGAAGTCATGGTCAGTTCCTGAATCTGAGCTCCGTGACCTCGACTCATGGCATAGCCAGGAGCAACAAACTGTTTCGATAGCAAAAGCTGGTATCATCACCACCTTGAATGCTCGTACTTCCATTCTCGCGGCAGCCAATCCGGTCGAGTCGAAATACAATGTCAACTTGCCTATCACCCGAAATATCGACCTTCCTCCGACCCTGATATCACGATTTGATCTCCTCTACCTCGTCCTGGACCGCGTTGACGAGTCATTGGACCGAAAGCTGGCGCAACACCTTGTCGGGCTATACCTTGAAGATGCTCCGGACACTGGAGGACATGATGTCTTGGTCGGTTCCATCTTGCACTTTTGGTGTATTAGTGAATATTTAGAGTGTGCCATAGCCTCTGGAAGAACTCTCGGCATACATCGAGTACGCTCGAACGCATATCCATCCGGTGCTTAGCTCCGAAGCGAGTGACGAACTCGTCGCGTCCTATGTCTCCCTTCGCGCGATTGGATCCAATGAGCCCCGCGGGGCCGAGAAACGCATCACCGCGACCACGCGCCAGTTGGAAAGCATGATCCGCCTCTCGGAGGCGCACGCCCGCATGCGTTTCGCTGCGCACGTTGAGCTGCAAGACGTGCAAGAAGCCTGTCGGCTTATGCGCGAGGCGATTCGGACGAGTGCGATGGACCCACGGACGGGCAAGATTGATATGGGCCTACTCAACACGGGAACTGGGGTTGGACAGAGAAGGCTGCGCGACGATATGCAGAGAGAGCTCTTGGCGATGCTGGACGGTGCTGGCGGAGCGAAGAGTCGGGGTATTCGGTGGGGAGACGCGATGAAGCGGCTGGGGGAGCAGAGTAGTGTTCGTGTGGATGCGGTCGAGTTTGCAGAGGTCGTCAAAGCGCTTGAGAACGAGGGGGTCATCGCAGTCGTTGGAGAGCGCGACAAGCGAATGATCCGAAAGGTCGAGGGAGGTTGAAGAAGGGATAACGTTGTTGTACTGTTTTGTGTGTACTGTACTTACGTTCAGATGCTCTTGGCTTTTTACGCGTACTGCCAGCCAAATTTTCATTGGTTTGCATGATGAACATTATTGGCCGCAGGCTGTTGCCTTGCCTCGCTGGACGAGTGCCAAATCGCGGCCATATCGGGGTAGCCACGCATGCTCGCCCTGGGATCGATAGCCTCTTGTCTCGAACCAGACAAGGTCGAACACGACTCGGATACCGACACATCACCACTACCTCGACGCCGAGACACGCTTCACCCCTCTCGGACGTCTATATCGACTGGGGGTTCACCACAGACACCACCATGGCATCCCTGACGCCTCCGCAGCCCCCGCCGAGCTGGCAACACACCGTCGAAGACATCGAGCGACTGACGACCGAGGCGCTCGCAAGGAACAAGCAGGTCAGCGACGAAATTGTCCAGTTGCCCGAGGACAAGCTCGATTTCAACACCGTGAGCCTCCCCCCATTCCCCGCTCGTTCTCTGATTGTCTAACGTCCATGTTTTTTTTTTGCAGGTATTTGTGCGTTGGACTGTTCCATGCTCCGCACAAGTATCCCGCGTTCACCCTTTTTCTTCTTCTTCTATCAGCTCGCACTTGCCAATGCTGAGACCGAGTTCGACATCACCCTCGAGTCACTCGGGTTTTACCAAAATGTGTCGACGAACAAGGCCCTCCGCGACGCCTCTACCAAATCCGAAGAACGCACGCGCAAGTTTGCCAACCAAGAATCGATGCGCGAGGATCTGTACAAGGCCAAGGTGACCGCCGCCGCCAACCTGCGCAAGACCGGCGCCTGGGAGACATTGAGCGCCGAGCAAAAGCGGCTCGTCGACAAGATGCTGCTCGATGGGAAGCGTGCTGGGTTGGCACTCGAACGGAAGGAGGAGAAGTTGAAGTTGAAGGGCCTTCGGGACGAGTTATCGGATGCGTGCTTGAAGTTTACGGTGGGTTTTTCAAGTGCGTAGGAGTGGGGTGCTGAATCATGCGTGATTTCGTAGCAAAACTTTAACGAGGAAAACGTGAGTCGCTTTACTCGTTCGTGTCGATCGATCTGAAACTTTTCGATACAGGGTCGCATCACCTTTACACGCGAACAACTCGATGGTGTCCCAGAGGACGTGATCTCGGGGTATACCCAACGTACGGAAGGTGACAAGGTGCTGTACGAAGTCACGTTCAAGACGCCTGATATCTTCCCCGTCGTGAGTTTTCGTCTCTGGCTAATCGATACGTGCGATCGAATTCTGACGGTGACGATCGCAAGTTCAAATACGCCAACGACCCGAAAACGCGTCAAGCAGCTCAAGAGGCGTTCGACGACAGACTGGCGAACAATGTCGGGCACCTAGATGCCGCCATCCGCTTACGCAGGCAGATGGCTGAGATCCTGCAGTATGATTCTTGGGCGGATTACATTACGGAGGTGAAGATGGTCAAGAGTGCAGCCAATGCGAAGCAGGTGTGTCACACCGATTTTCGTGTTTCTGTGTTTCCTTCATGTCCGTCGTGTAGTTTTTGGATGAGCTCAAGAGGCATCTCGACCCTCTTGGCATTCAAGAACGCGCCACGCTTCTCGCGCTTAAAAAGGAGGAGCACATCAAGCGCGGCTTGCCGATCGACGACAACTTTTACATTTGGGACTACAGGTATGACATCTAGATCTGCTCCTCCGTCCTTGTTTGATCGTACCCCGCTAGATACTATGATCGCCTCTATGTGGAGCGCAACTTGAGTCTCGACGATTCCCTTGTCAAGGAGTATTTCCCGGTGTCTGTGGTTGTCCCTGCTATTCTCGATATATACCAGAACTTGCTTGGGGTCAGATTCGTAGAGGTCAAGGGCGATGCGCGGGATGTGTGGCATCCAGGTGGGTCATTCTGCGCTGAGCTTGCCTCGAATGGGTGACTGATGTCCATGCAGATGTCCAACAGTTTGCGGTCTGGGAGAAGGATGCAAAGGACGAATCGGGTTTCGTAGGGTACTGTTACCTCGATCTTTTCCCTCGCGGTACGGAGTTGTTATCACGTCATCGTGTCGTTCGACACGCTCATTTTTCGAAACTTTTCAGATGCCAAATACCCGCACGCAGCTGTGTGGGGTCTTTTCCCGGGCTACGAGCTCGCCGACGGGAAGCGACACTACCCGTTGACGGCCATGGTTGCGAACCTCGCGAAATCAACGCCGGAACGACCGGCGCTCATGCGACACGACGATGTCACGACGTTCTTCCATGAAATGGGACACGTGTTCCATGGTTTACTGAGTCGGACACGATATGGGCGGTTCCACGGGATGACCGTTGCGCGTGACTTTGTGGAGGCGCCGTCGCAGATGCTCGAGAACTGGTCAGTTGTTGTCGTTTTGTTGGGCGTCGTTATTGAGCGGGGTCGTGTCGTGTTCTCAGGTGCTGGGAGCCTGAAGTGCTGAAGAAGATGTCGAGCCATTATAAGACGCAGGAGCCGCTGTCGGACGACCTGATCGCCAAGGTCATCCAGAGGTCAGTTAGAATTTTTGCCTTGGATACACTACGATCGAATGTTTCCTCACGCCTTGCCTGCAAAGTCGCTATGTAAATGTGGGGCTGTTCTACCTCCGCCAGCTGTTTTTCGCCAACTTTGATCTGTCGGTGCACAACAACAGTTTGGACGCGAACACGGACTACACCAAGCTGTGGAACGAGCTGAGGGAGCAGATCTCGCTCGTGCAAGGGGATGTGTATAAACCTGGACAAGGCACGTTTGGGCACATTGTCGGTGGATACGACGCTGGGTACTATGGGTAGGCTGTTTCGTTCGCCAACGTGGATCATTTTTGACGACGATGCGGGTCATAGGTACACCTACTCGCTCGTGTTCGCTGCGGACATGTACGCGACGGTGTTTAAAAAGGCGCCACTGGATCCCGAGCTGGGGAAATTGTATCGAGACAAGATCTTGCTCGTGGGTGGGAGCCGGGATGACATGGACTCCCTCAGGGTGCGTACGCCGGGGCGGTGTAGGAGTGGGATCTGATGTTGACCGATATGATGTGTGTTTTTAGGACTTTTTAGGACGCGAACCGAACCCAAAGGCGTTTATCAACGAGATTGAGCAGGAAAGTACGAAGCCGTCGAGTCTGTGAGACGGACAAAGTAGGGTAGCTAGTGTGTAGGATAGGAACTGACGAGCTCAGACAATGCAGTATTGTTCTGGTACCGCAACGCTAGTATGGAGTGAGCAAAAGATTGTCGGTCAGACTTTCATGGGCTAACAGAGCGTCAATACAAGACTTTTGACTACGAACGCCCCACGTCTCTGCGTCAACTCGAGTTCCGCGCTTCTCTCCTCAATACCGACCCGAGTTCGGAGGCTTGGCGAATCCAATGACGGACATGTTTATTTGCGAACCACTCCCTGTGGTAAGATGATGGGGTGATTTAAATACAAGCGAGTAGATACGTTTTTGCGCGTGATTGGCTCGTGAGACGAATCTGGGCCCTGCGCGCGCTCTGACACCGGGGAAAGGGGATGCAAGCGGTGGGGATGACCTGTCCGCGCTTGGGTCGCGGTCTGGGACTTGGTCAAGACCTTGTGAGGACGTTGAAAAGGTGCGTGACTTTTCGATAGGGCAGACCACGAGGACTCTAGACGCTTTGATTGATGGCCCAAACTAAGTAGGGCTTTCCGGACGGCTTGGACGAGGTTGGGCAGTGGTGTTTTGTAAATGGCGAGGTCGGGTATCACGAGATATGACCAATCTAGGTATGTGTTAGATGGATGGAGCGGTCAGGGGAGGCAGTTGACCTTGCAAGACGAGGTGCTCGCTCTCTTGTAGGGGGCGAGAGACGAGTTCCAGGGGTGGATACGAGGTCGCTGGGTGCTGTGCAGGGATGGATGTGACGAGCCGAGGAGGACTTGGCGGCGGCGCATCTACGGCGTCCGCGCTGCGACTGACGACAAGGTCGAATGCGGCGGTCATCTTGGAGCGCAGCCTCCTGCGGATCACGCACGATTTGCTGGTGGTCTTTTTGGACGTGTGGAAGATCAGGCCGACGTTGCGCCTGCCACGCTCTGCGAGTACGGCAAGTCGGGCATCGGCGAGCTGCCTCGCTGCGACGAACTTGATGTGTCTTCTCATCGCGTCAATATTGACCCACCGTCTGTAGCCCTCCTTGTGGTGAAAGGTGGTCCATGTCGCCCGCTTGCCGTTGGTTGGGGTGTCTGTCTCTGTCCGACATTGCTGGATGTCGAATTTCTGCCGTCGGTGGGTGGTTGTGCGTGCGCGGACGAGGTCGGTGGCGAGGAGGGGGTTGATGGGGACAAAGTTTATGGGTTCCTGGAGGATGGCGTTGGGGAAGGCGCGGATGGTGAATTGGGGACAGACAAAGGAGGGCAGGTTGCGGAGGGCGAGCTTGGCAGCGGGGTGATTGGGTTGTATGAAGTGTGCGCGGTCGAGAAAGTAGGGGTTGGCATGGCCTGGTGCGGTGTAGCGGACCTGGATACGAGTGAGCTCGGTGTGGAGAGAGGGAGAGAAAGAGAAAGAGACGGACGTTGATTGAGCGTGCTCGAGGTAAATGAGAGAGTCGGAGCATAATAGATTACCGGATATGGCGATTGAAAAGGGAGACGCGTGATGGACGCGTTTGTTGATTTCCCCTCTCATGCCTGACGCTGCGAATACGCCCCGTCGCTCACAGCGCGACAGAAAACAGGTCAATCACTTCGCCTCTAGTGCGTATTCTCCTCTCCTTCTCCTCTCCTCTGCTCATCCAGAACAGCCAGCCAGTCCCCGAGCAAGCGCAAGCGAGCCCCGCAGCCCAACGAGGACGACCCACTCTCAGAGCTCTCCGACAGGGACGACCCCATCGATGACAACGACGACGACGACGGGCAGGACTTTACCGCATCCAAACCCAAGAAACGCTCCGCTCCGCCTCGCAAACCAAAGGGCCCCCCTCTCGCAAAGAAACCGCGCACCGCCAAATCCACCGCCGTCCCTCCCAAGCCAAAGCCAAGGCGTGCCAAAGCAAAGCCTGCAAATGGCCACTTTGATGCCACCAAGGTCGCTACAGATACAAAGATTAACGCAGATAACCCCCTCTTCAGTACGTCCGCCCACGTCATCCCGGTCCGTGCCATCTCAACTTGTCCTGCAGACACCATACTAAACCCCTCCGCCGCGCTTCAATCGACCGCGGAGGATTTTCTTCACTCGCTCTCCCAACGTCCCGAAGCAGCTCAAGCAGAGCTGATCAACTGCGTCTTACGTGCATGCGGTTGCAACGACTCGGTCGACGCAGACCAAGTCATCGACTATGACGGCGTCGTCGATACGCTTGACAACTTTACAGAGGGGCTCAAACAGGTAACATTGCCCACCACTTCCCCGCGACCGCACTCATCTCCTATCAGGAAAACTCGCCAATATATCCCCTCACTTCTAAACTACCCGCATTCAAACGCTTTCGTGCGTCCCTCTCAGAGCTCATCGAACGTCTCGTTCTAGCAGCAGCCGAACTCGGTTCGCTCTACACCTCCGATCTGATCACAACCCTACAAACCTGGGTCATCGCCATGTCTTCCTCCCAAATACGGTCCTTCCGCCATACTGCCACCGTCGTTGCCCTCGAAGTAGAGACCGCACTTTGCCAGGTAACTGCAGCCGTCGAGAAGGAAGCCGAAATCCTCGGTCGACAACGAGAAGGTGAGCGGAAACGGAAAGCCATCAACAAATCCACCGCTGTGCGCGAAAAGGACCTCGACGGCAAGGCTGCAGAAGTTCGAAAACGACGCACCATCCTCGCCGAATACCTCAAGGAAATAGTAGATGGGTGTGCACCATTCTCGTTTCTTCTCTTCTCTCCATTCATTCCGTTTTCCAGTGTTTTCGTCCACAGATATCGCGACTTGGATCCCAACATCCGCGCTGAATGCGTCAAAGCCATGGGTTCATGGTTTACCCACTATCCCGCACATTTCCTCGATGGCTCCTATCTTCGGTACGTTGGCTGGGTCCTCTCGGATTCTAGCACGCCCGTCCGTCTCGAAGCAGTACGGGCACTCGCGGTTGTTTACGCGCAATCCGAGTACGTGGGCTCACTCACTCTCTTTACCGAACGCTTCAAACCCCGGTTACTCGAGATGGCTGGTGGAGATACCGAATTGAGCGTACGCTCCGCCGTGATAGGCGTCTTAAGCGCCATCGACGGAAACGCCCTCCTCGAAGACGAGGAACGCGAACGCATGTGCCTTCTTCTCTTTGACGCAGAAGTACGTGTGAGAAAAGCCGTGTCTGCCTTCGTCGCCGCGGTCTGGCGAGAAGTGGCGGATGAGCGTATCTCGGCTGTCGTGGGACGTAACAAAGGGGACAAGGTCAAGTCGAAGGCGGGTGTCAAGGCCGTGACGATGTTGCTTGTCAAGTGGGGCAAGGCCCTTGATCGTGCCTTACAGGCTGCCGAAGAGGAAAGTGAGGCGGACGAGGGTGATGGGGTGCCAAGTCGTCGCGTACACTTGCCGTCTTTGAGTGAGCTTGACTCAAAAGGGCGGATAGTGTTTTCCGTCGAGGCGCTGTGGGACGAAGTCGACGCTGTCAGTGATTGGGAGTGTATCTTGGACATCCTACTGCTCGACCACTCTGCAGGTAGAGACGAGGACATGGACGGGCCTGACTCGCTCGTGGAGTCTGCAAGAAACACGGTGGATCCTGCATGGCGGTTATCGGAAGTGGAGGAAACCGTTCTGCTTGAAGTACTCGTGGCATCGCTGCGTCGTACCAAACTGGCGTCTACAAGCGGGAAAAAGGTTCGCCCCGTATCACTGTTTGCGTTGATGGTACTGAGCCTTGTGTTTTTGTCCCAGGGCGACGAAGAGACTGTCGTATCAGACCTCACGCGTGCATTGATCAAAGGACTTCCAAGGTTATTCATCAAGTACCAAACGGACGAAAACCGCATATCCGAGGTCTTGCTCATCCCGCCACTGATGAATCTCGACCTTTACCTTGAGATGCGAATGATGAACGTGCGTCGTCATGCAATTCCAGTCAATGTCAATGCATGGAATAACGGTGTATTGTAGGCGTACGCAAGCCTCTGGGATGACGTATCGAAACAATTCCTCTCTCATTCCTCGCAATCGGTGCTCACCAAAGCTGTTTCTGCGATTCGACATTTCATGTCCGCCACGTCACTAACAAACACAAATAGCACAAAGATCCTCGAGCTTGAGGACGAGCTGGCGACACAGCTGCGTGATGGCGTCGCGGGCCGCGAAGAGATTGAGGTCGCGTCCTTCTCGGAAGATGAGGTACTTGCGCTAGGTGCCGTATGTGCGCGGATATGTGCGTTGGCAGGCTCGAGGGATATATGTGCCTGGATGGAGGAAGACGAGGGTGGTAAGCAAAGTAGCGCGTGGGACATCATCTCCGCCCTCGTCGAGAGAGGCCGTCTGGGGTACAAGGAAGAAGAACGGGTGAGCGCGGCTATCTTGGTACCTTTTTCCCGTGGGCATGAACTCACGCCATAGCGCGGATCGTCAGATGGTCGAGCAAGGCCTGCATCTGCTAGGGTTGCATATTATCTGGAAGGCTCGTGGCCTACCCGATGTCAAGCACACGTCGCCCGACAGCGACAAGTTCCGAGAAACGTTGCGCGAGCAACGCGATTCGTTGATCGAGAAGCTCGTTGATTATGTTGTCGGACAACAGTCGAACACAGCCGAGGTTGTCAAACGCGCGGTGGGTTCAACGTTGTGGTCTGGTATCCGTCGCATCTTGATCACGCTCCGCGGATTTGATAGGCATTCCAAAACCTCATGAACATTTATATCTTGTTTTGTCCGAGCCGAGCGACGTCGCCAAGTGGTGACGCACTGCCTACGGAGCCACTTTCGCTCCAACTCGAAGAGGAGGTGCAACAGCGTTGTGCAGGCTTCATCCAATCCTCCATCGAGCAGTATGCAGAACTGTTGGAGGACGGCAGTCGCGCTCAAGACGAAGAACCCGAGAGCGAGTTCGACGACAGCTCCGAGGACGAGGAACCTGCGCCGACAGCCAAGGCTGGCAAGGGCAAAGGTAAGAACAACCCCAAGACGCGAGCGAAATCGTCTGTCGAACCAGGTGCGTTCCCGTCGGCCTCTATGAGTCTGATTCCAACACATCTCGTAGCCCAAGCTCCAACGAGAGCCGTGCTCGAGCAAGAGTACCATTTCATGGCGACGGTATCGACGTTCCTGCGCGCAATCCGTGCGGGGGCGGTTCACGTCAAGCACAGCGACGTTCTCCTCGCCAACTATGGGCGTCTCGGCCCATCATTTGATCTTTGTACAAAGGTGATCATCGACGTGCTGCGCGAAGAAGGGATGTACAAGGACAATGGCGAGTTGGTCGTAAATGTTATCAAAAAGGCACTCTTGGAGGTACGTCTCTTCAGTGCACCGCTCCCTTTCATCTGAACGACGTGCTGTCTAAAGTCCTTCTCGCTCGTGATGGACGCGGTTGTGAAAGACGAGGAACGGATGGTCGGACTTGCAAAGCAATTGGCGACGAGCTTTCTCATCCGCGGCGCACAACTCGCCGTCGTACGGCGGTTGGAGAGCCGGTATGTTGTCAAGACGCACAAAGACTTGTTGCAAGAGGCGATCAAGAACGTGTCTGCATACGAAAAGAGCAAGAACAAGAAACGATTGAGCGCGTCCGTGTCGTTCTTTAGGGCGTTGGTCCCGCTACTCAAGGGGGTAGAGAGCCGGGACGCGTTGGCCATGTGAGTCTGTCGTTTTCGCCGGAGCGCATGCGTTGAATCGTTTGACTGTGTGCTTTTGTAGAAAGGCGCACTTGGACCAGTTGGTGAACGACGCCAAGATCGAGGTGAAGCCGACGGCCAAGACGTGGGAGCCCCTGCGGGCGTACGAAAAGAAATTGGTGTCGATCATGCATAAAGGTGCGTCTTCACGCGTGCTAAGTGTACGTTTGTCATCGAAACTGACGGGCGATGGTGTTGGCATGTGATTAGGTGCTGGTGGTAAAGGCCGGAGAGCCAAGGGCGGTGCGGTTGGTACAAGCGACGAGGAGAGTGGGCCGGAACCGGAGCCAAGGGGTGCCGAGCCGGAGCCACAGGAGGAAGAGGTGCCTGTGCAAGAAAGCCGACCAAAGCTGAGACCGAGACCGAGACCGGTCGTACGTCGTCCGCCGACGCCGTCTGAACAGGACGAGGAGCATGACCATGACCATGGGCGGAGCGAAATCGAGGATGAGGGTGAGGGTGGGGATGACGGCGATGGGGTCGCGCAGGACACGCCAAAGAGTCGGCGGCTGGCACGGGAGGACGATGGGTCGCAGTCGCCGGCAAGGACGCCACGTGCTGGGTCATCGACGAGTGGACGTCTGGCAGTGGCGGCAACGGCGGTCACGAGGTCGTCTCTGAAGCGACGGCGGGGCGACGACGAGACGAGCGAAGTGGCTGAAACAGATGCAGGGGTCGGTGCAGGTGAGGGAGGTGCGAACGCAGGTGACGACCCAGGAAGCGTGGACCTTGACGACGAGGTGCCACCGTCCGAGGACACATCCACGGTACAGACGAGCCCGACCAATGAGTTTATCATTCGGCGGAAACGGGCGAGACATTAGACGTGTGGATGTACGTTGCAATTTTTATGCATATTTTTCTTTTTCTTTTTAATGTAACATTAAAAAAAAAAGGACTTATTTGCTCGATGCCATTCTCTCTCTCTACTCTCTCTCTCTCTCTCTTTTGATCCTGTGTTGTTACCGTATTTGTGTCGACAGTATTCTGCTCTCGTTCCCCGATCCCACATAATGGTCTGTGAAATCGCACGTTTGACACTGAGTGCGTTTGGTTCTACATAGTGTCCACTGTCTCTTCGATAGAGAAGGAGAGGGTAAAATGCATAATGCATAACACGAAACATAACCCCCGCAAAAAAAGACCGGATGAATATGCGATGATGAAGAATGCGTTTTTCCTTGTACAAATGTATATTCTTTTACAAGCAACGAAAAAGATAAATCATTGGTATAACGAGGGGTCGTGTCGTGTCAGAGCAAGAACGCGTCACGAAAAAAGAAAAAAAAACAAAAAAGGGAGCGGATCCATCAAGGACGTTGTCGTGAGGGCACGACATTAGACCGTCCAGGACGACGCGCCTCTACCCCCACTGGCGTCATGTTCTCCGTGGGACAGCAGCCGTCGTTGTCGCCGCTGTTGTTGTTGTGGCTGCTGCTGTGGCTGCCGCGGCGCACGCATATCGGCGAGGGAGTCGGACATCGATCGAGTGCTGAGCGAAGGCGGTCGTATGTGATCTGGACCCGACAGCGTCCGGCGTCTCGACGACGCCTGGCTAGGCGGGAGACTCAGCCCGAGCATCTCGTACACCTCGCGCTGCGCATCTACGAGTGCCAGTGTCTCGGACGTCGGCGAGTTGCTGCTGTACGCCGAACCAAACGATATGCCAGTGCCTGCGATGCAACAAGGAAGCGAAAAGAAAAGAATACCGGTTAAATCCGCGTACTGTAGCGTCAAAAAAAAAAAAGGACACCGTACCTGTCGAGATGGGCAACGTGGTGGATCTTATCGACAACGGTTTGACCCGTACACGCGGGAGGGGGGGAATGTCTTCCGGTGCGAGGGATGTCGGCCTTCTGGTGCGGGACCGTAAGCCAGCCTGAGACAGGCAGACGGTCGACTTGCGCACGGCCGAGAGGCGCTTCGAGCACTTGTTGCCCGCCACACACTGTGCATCGGCATTCATCTGAGTACCTCCAGAAGTGCGCGCAGTCTCGGACACGCGGTCGCTGAGCGTGTCATAGTCCTGCGCAATGTCCTCTGCGTGTTTCCACGCCTCGTCCCGTTCCGTCTGCAGCGTGTTGACCTCTCCCTGCAGCCGTTCCTTCTCTGCCGTCTGTCGGATGAATAACCCGTTGATCTTCCTCACCGCCATCGCGAGCGCGCTGGCGTGGTGCACGTCGCGCAAACTCTTGAGGTGCCCCATCTGCAGGACGCTACTGTGCATCTTGTCCGCGAGGCGGTCGAGCGTCAACAACACTTCTGCGAGCTCTTCCATCGTGCGGGAAACCGTCGTAGCATCGTTCATCTCCACACCTTCAATGTGGCCCGCCAAAACACCCATGAGCGTCCACCGTTTCCGCACGAGCGCCTTGTATTGCGCCTTGATGTCCGTGTGCTGCAACTCCAGACGATGCATCTCATCCCCAATCTCCCCCTCTAGGACCTCAAGCCTCAGCAACCGGAGAGACGAACCTTCCGACGCCTGCTGGATTGCCTGCGACACCATCTCCTGAAGCTGCGCCGACGTGAATGTCCACTGTGCCGCCTCCAACGTAAGTCCACGCCATTTTGGCGGAGGATGCTGGAACCTGGGAGGAGGCCTCGAAACGGCAGTTTGTAGTTTATGCCGTAGCGATCCCGGGCTGCCAGTGGGATCTCCGCTTCCCACAGAAGATGTGGAGCCGTTTCGACCTTGGGCGCCAGGAACAAACGAGCCGAGGGCTTGTCCTCGCCCGCTCGGTTTTCGTGGTCCGATGGGGAGAGGTGGTCGTGCTCTGCCGCGACTCCGCACCGAACCGGACGCCAAGGAGGAATTGGAAGCCTGTCGGCTACGCTGATGGCCGCGCTCACTAGAGGATTTTTGCAACAAGGAAGGCGTAGAAATGGAACCAGGGTGGTGCGCTGTTCTCTCTGACACTACGGTATGGTAGGGTGGAGGCGGAAGGGAAGATGGGGAGGGAGATACGAACCCATCCAACGCAGCGGGGGAAAAGACGAATGGGATTGGAGAGAGTGGCGGTGGAAGGGGCTCATTCAATGAAGCCGGTGGCGACGGGGAGGGTAGGAATGATGTCCCGAAAGATGAGGACGGGGGAGAGAATGGAGTGCTTGAAGGAAGGTGTGGGCTGACGGTTGTGGTCGTCGTAGGAATGGACGGTTTGAGTGGACTCGTCGATGGCGATGCCGCCATCACACCGTCAACTAACGCAGGCGAATTGAAAGGTGATCCACCGGTCGAGTCGGGCAGGGGAACAGAAGTCGGCGATTTGATGGACGAATCCATGACGGAATGAAGCATTGTCGTCGGACCGAGCAAAGCGTCGATGAGAATAGATGGCAAGGACGAAGTTAAGTGTGGTGCGAGTGCTTGAAGAGCTTCCTCTTCCCGCAAATAGGAACTCGAGGACGAGTTACGGGCGAGCGGGTGAGGCCAGACAGCAGGCTGGACTTTCATGGGTTCTCCCGTGTTCGTCGTCAATGACTGGTTCGTTTCGTCTGGGATGCCCGCCTTGTCATTGAGCTGTACGGAAGGCGATAGTTTCGACTCGGGTTGTTTCCGTGGAGACGGCTTTTGTACGGCCAACAAAGACGACCGGGATCTGTGTAATACGATGGAACCACCTGCGCCGCCGTTATTATCTATGTGTCGCCTCGCGGTCCTCATGCTGGAATACGACTTTCCTGACCCAAGCCTTGAGGATTTCGAACTTGATGTCCGTCTACGTAACAGTTGACTATCGGATTTTGCAAGGAGAGCATACCCTGGCGACGAGAGTGGCGAGAAAGAGGAACCCACCGGGGTCTCTGGAAATGTCTGGTATCCAGCCGATCCACTCGACGGGATGTGTGAGCAGGCAGTTGACTCGGGGCTGACGGTCAGATCATAGTTGAGTAGCTCGCCGTAGTCATGCTCTGAGATCGCTGCTGACGGTATACCATAGCCTTGGTGGGAAGCAGGGATACTGTCCGCCAGTGAACTATCCTTGGCTGTGAGAAAGTTCTTAGATTCAAACTTGAAACGAAATAAGGAACCTATCATACAGCCATTCCGAACGAGGGTCGATCCGCCAACCATGCGTTTCTGTTGTCCACGATTTGCGTCACTACGCTTAGGTAGTGGCGCGATATACGAGGTATTCGAGTCCGAGCTAGCAGAGGGGCTTTCGGCCGTGGGTTCAGGCGGCACAAAATCAAATTCGTCCAAGCCGTGGTCGTCAGAGCTCAGTAAAAATGACCCTTCCTGTGACGAATGCTGTGTTGTTGTTTCCCGGGTATTTATAGGAACCTGTACCTCGATCACAGTTTCAAACACGCCAGAATTCTTCTTGACAACTCGGGTGTGCGTTGGAACAGGACCCGCCTTCCGTCGCGGTGTCGTATCGAGGATAACAGAAGGCGAGGCTCTGGTTGACGTAGGTGCTGAGGGAAATTCCTGTGTGCTAGATGCTTGCCGCGGGATTACAGAACTGATCACAATCTCGGGAGACGAGATACAAGAATCCGACATAGGATATTCCAACTCGGTGCTTGCCACAGACTTGATAGTGGAGGAATAGTTCGGTCTCAACGACGTCCCTGCGTCAAGTGGGAAACTGACTTCACTACGGGGTAGCGTCGCAGAGTCTTGACGTGTAACCCCACTCCGATATCGAATGCTGCGGCGTTCATTAGGCGAGAACCCAAACGAGGAGCCAATCAAAAGATGTGCAAGAAGAGTAGTCCCGGAAATCACAGAGAGATTGTCCGATGTTGAAGGTGAAGGTGGGCTCAAAGAGGCATGATTGGGATTTAGGTGGGACTTTTCGAGGGGAGGAACTGCAGATGGAGCTACCTGAACTTGAACGTTGGGCAAACGAAGGCCTGGATCCGGAATAAAAATGGGTGCAGGTATCGACTTTTTGCGAAAAGCAACGCCCTTCGAGTAACAGGTCAAATCCGGTGTCTTGAACTCACGTCAAGGTCTGACACTTACAGGAGAGACATTTCCTGAGCGACTAGGGGACGGTTCGGGTGGCGAATCTGCGTGGGTCTCTTGCGTCAAGTTATTCTGGGTTACCGGAGTGTTCTGGGCACGAAGAGGAGAGGATCCTGGAGAGGGACTCCTACTTCGGAGCAACTCTTGGGGAAACCACTCCTCATTGGAATTCGACAGCTTAAGTTCCACTAACCGTGAACTCGGAGCGGGAGACTCCTCCTTGATGTTGAATATCGAAGATGATGCAAGAGACGAGGATGCCGAGGATGACTTCTTGTGAGAACGGGATTCATTCGCCTTGTTGCCCTTGCGTTTACCATTCCGTCGAATGAAGTTGGAGAGCATCGTTCCTCTGCACCCAAGAACGTATAAGCCCCACGGAGGTGGAAGTGAGCAGGAAGCGTCGAAAAAACAAGACCTGAGAACAGACAGATTATAAGATATTTGTGGAATTGGAGACGGAGAGGACCAGCACTATATATGATTAACAAAGTTCCTGGTAACACTGTGAGTTTCAGTTTGCATCACAGAAACTGTTGGCCATCAAACGTTCCCTGCTTGCTCGGCCTCGCATGTACAGCCATGTGAACGACTTCCTGAATGCGTGTTTTATTCCCGAGTGTCCTGTGCGCACGGAGTAAGTGGCAGAAGTGGCTTGATCACTGACTCGATGGCGCCCGCCGGGTGTGTGCAGATTTGTAGTACGTTCGTGTCTTCTCAACATCAAAGCCACCACGTACGTCGTCGCGACCGCGAGAGTCAAATTGTTGTCTTCGAGTCCATCCCAATCCCGCGACGCATCCCTTATACATACCACGGTAAGCTTCGGCGCTCAGACTCGCTGGCATGTGCCTCTCGAGACAGAGTAATGTATCACCTGCATCGTGGGCGTAGCGGGTTTGATACTGCATATCGGCAATCCAGTTTCCAATCATTGTATCAACCCCCATTATCCGACAATTCACGACAGGGCGTAGAATCTGCGGCCCATCTGACGCGCCATACGGGTGAGCATCACGCATTCCCTCATACCACCTGTGCATACAGTCGTCCAAAATTAGTTGCGATGCATCATGTCTCCATGGTGTTGAACTGCCTAGACCCTGGGGCCGCATTCTACAAGGGAAATCGACTCCACCATAAAGGAAACTATTACACAGTATGGCGGCCGATTCGCCAAAGCGCCAATCTATCGCTCGAGTCCTCACGAAGTCAACGTTAACCGACTTTGTGTATGCTGTTCTGCGTCGGAAGTCACTGGGCCTCTCCTAGCAACTTCCCACCATATCAAAACATAACTCGATTCTGACTAGGCCAACAAGGATATCAGCTGACACTCCATCAACCACTGCCACTAATGTGTGCGCTGCATCCCACTCATGGGAAAACTAACACACTAAGCATTCCTAGCAATCTGTTAATTTAGTGCAATGGTGTAGTCTCTTCGGCGTTGCCATGCACTCCCAAGCGAGCGATCGCAGGTGAGGGCAACCACCACAACGCGTGCTGCTTATTCTCGGAACATTTTCCCCCCACAAACCCCCTGCAGATTTCTGTACGCGAGGCTCTACAAGAACCGGTGCCCGTCATTCCGGCTTCTCACAAATGGCTTCCAGTAGATCGTCATGTGAATTCGGAGAGGAGCACTGTACCTCGGTGGCACATGAAGTGCGTCCTAGGCACTGATGCAGCTAACTTGGTAAGAATTGAAGTCGGGATCTTTGATTTGCCCGTCCAGCGACGTTTTCTCACACTGGTTAGTGGTACACTGCAAGATCTGGAGCTATGCAAACTCGATATCCCCGCGTCCGGATTCATGTATGTTAAACTACTAGAGCAGTTTCAAGTCCTCCGATGCCCCTGGGCCCGGCTAAACGTCACCGCAGATGCTAGTTATCAACATAGTACCCCGTCGTGCAGAGCGCAACGAACAGATCATGTCCTGTTAGCATCTCGGATCACTTTCGAGTAGCGGCTAGTACTAAAGCACTGCTTTCACTCTGCAGGGACGACGGGAAATCGTCGCGGGTTCATCAACTTTGGTCATATGCGACACCAAGGGGCCCGACTGCCGTGATGATGGTCGCTTCGATTCCGATGGCCCTTCAGGATCGTCGCAAGCTTTAAACAAATTGCAGCATTGACACAGAAGCCTAATTATGGACAAGTTGGTTTTTCGAGGCTATGGTCACTGATCAGTGTCTCCAGTCAGCGAGAAAAACAAACAAACAAACAAAGATCCGGGTGCAGTGACCGCAGGAATGGTCTTCGCCGAGCTAAGAGTCTGCATCCGTACTCCGAGCTGTCGCACTGCACTTTCAGATCAATAATTTCTCTGCAGTGTCACATCGTCTCGTTTAAGTATCGCCCGACTTTAGCGCTGTCAAAGATGACCCTATAGTGAATTGTTCTTTCTGTCAAATGTCCTCCTGGAGTCACTTGCATAAGTACGTGACAGTCTGTCGTTACAGGCTCCGTTTTCAAGTGATAAGCGACTGAACGAGGCGAAGCACACAATTAAGTGTGTCGACCAAGTCGTCCATCATGGGATAATTGATAACGTACGCACTCGTTTCATGATCTACCAAGGTACACACACAAATGGTCGACAGATTGCACCGCCGTGGCCTCCGCGGTGCGTGATGCAGACGCGAGGCGGCTGTTGATAGATCCTGTATCTGCCACGCAACTCACGTTCATCATAATTATAGTCTCACCTTCTGCATCCCGTTTCATGTACCTTGGGGTTCCGGTTTACAACACGGTCCCGAAGCATCGCCTTTGTGATGGCCCGAGCGCAGTCATGCCTATCTGTGCACAAGGCAGCGGGGCCCAAGAAAGTCAATCATAATGATATCTTGCCAAAAGACACCCGCTGTGATCCATCATTTCAGGCAAGCTCATCGGTGGTCATCTCGAATCGAGGGTGGTCACAGCCTCCAAATTGCCGCTTCTCTCAAGTCTGATCGGGGTACTGTCACCACTTATGCCACCACATCACGCCACCTTCTAGTAGAGGACAGCCGATTGCGGGTATCGCCGTTCACAAGTGAACTTTAAGTCTTGGCTTGGATTTGTGGGTATGAGGGTTGGGTTGGGTACGCCATGTATCGTAGTGTCTACGTTGTACGCACTACTAGACCTGGAGTGATCAAAGGACCAGGCACGACGGCCCAGAGAAGAGCAAAAAAAGGGGATAATTATGTGTCTGATTAGGAGGAAGCAGTATGCACCTAGAGAAGAGGGTATGGATGTGGTCTGATCTTCCATGTAAAAATACACCCATGGGGAAGAATGGATGGAGTATGGAAATACGTACAAAATGAATGCAAATGCGTCATGAGAAAGAGGATGAAATGCGAACAAGGGATGTCCTTGTCTCTCTGAACAACGAACGAAAGTACGAAACGGATGTTCAACTTCCAGTGAAGCGCTCCGCCTGGTGTGGTCAGTGATTGGTAAAGTGATGGATGCGATGCAAAATGTCTAAAGTCCATGTTGTGCTAACCATGGACTAGTCATGTTAGCGAAGAATGATCGAAAGCAGAAGTTGAACGAAATGAACTGTAGGGTGGGGTATGCGAGTCAACAGAGGCACATGGCACTAGATGTGTTTCTCACTTAAAATATGTTAGATTTCTTAGGTATGTCGAAACGGCTGGAGCTTTTCCAAGACTTCATCCATGCTCTGTTTAGGGTCGAAGTTTACATCAAGCGGGCTATCCGCAGATGAGGACTGGGCCAAGGGATCGGTCCCCAATCCCGAGGTTGATATAGCCGAAATACGACGAAGAGCTTTAGAGGCTCGTCTTTCCTCTTTTAATTTCTGCCGCTGCGCGCGCGAAATTCCGTCTACCCGTCCTGGGATGCCCCGATATGGATGGTGCCATCAGCGAAGTGGTCTCCGAAATTGAGGTCGTTGAAAATGACGCCGCATAGCTCGACGTATCCGAACGAATGTCCAGGGTAGAGGTCGCCGCCGCCACGGTAATGCTCGCATCTTGCTGTCCAGACATGAGTTGATGGGACGAAGATGCGTTATGATGGGGAGGCGCCACCGGGCTCGGCGGCATCGGAAATGACCCCCGAATGCCATCTGGTGCATCGCCGTCCTGGGTGCTAAGCGAAGAGCGTGCAAGGTTAGCGGCAGCATCAATGTCACTAACGGCACCATTGTGTATGACGAGCCACCGAAGTCCCTCGATCTCCCTCATCTTCTTTCGAACGTTACGCTCGAGCTTTTCGATGGTTCGCGTCATCGCCATACGATCACCTTCGTGACGTTTGGTGATGCTGAGGATGTATTCCTGAAGTTGGGCATTCTTTCTGCGTTGTTGAGAGAGGGCTTCTCGTAGCTCGTCAGTGGTTGTGTCAGGCGTGACGTCCGAGTTCGCCCTGCAAGACCGTGGAGGCGACGAATGATTGGACTTGGGAAGCGCATGGCCGGGAACCACAAGGTTGGACGTGACAGATAACGTATTGGCTCTAGGACGTGGGAACACTGCACGATTAGGTGACGCAATAGGAGCCGAACGGGGACCTAAACCGCCAGGATTGGGAGAGAGAGGCGGGGATGGTAAAGGGACCGAGGGCGGTGGACCGCTGGATACTTTTGTTGCGCTAGACGCCGAAAGTTTTGTTCTCACACTCGAACGTTTTGGGAACATGGGTGCGAGTTTGAAGCTAGACGCGAGATAAGTCGAGTCATTGGCTTTAGACCTGTCGCTGTCGCTCCCAGACACGCTGGTGGTGCGGTGGTGGATGCTTTGACGCTCATCTTGAGAAGAGTCGCTGTAAAGCGATCGAGTGCTACCGTTGTCTACCACAATAGGTGACGGGCGCTTGGAAGGACTTCTCGACTTCTGTGACGACAGAGACACGAGCTCACTTGAATAGCGAGGGAGACCCTTTTCCGTCAATGTCAATCGAGGGGGGATTATCGTCGACGGTGGTATTGGAAATTGGAGAGATGGACCCGACGGTGTAATTGGAGTCGTTGGGGTGAGTTCACCGCTCTTCTTCGGAGGGTCCCCGAGGTATATATGTACCGACGTCGCCGAAGGACTCTTCGGGGACTGTTCAGGCTTCCTGAGCTTATCAGGGATGGTGAATAGATCAGAAAAGTCCTCTTCATCTCCGTTCTCCGCGGCGGATGCATGAGGTCCTCGCAAGGGCCGAGGGGTGGTTGAGCGACTCCGCATGCTCAAATGCTGAGATTCGAGAGATGGCGTTCTTACCTCGGGGACAGGTGGCGACAGTGCGGTCGGAGATGGTAAAGGAGGAGACAGTGGAGCTGATTTTTGAATCATAGAATGGCAAGGCTTGCTACTTCTAGCTGGTGAACGTAAAGGAGTGAAATGGGCCGCGAGTTTGGACCCGAGTGATGAAGAGTGTGGATCCACCGATGAGAACTTGGAGGGTAAAGGTGGCTCTGTGGGTGGACCGTTCGATGGGGGGGTAATCATAAGTACCGCGTGTCTAGAGAAGATGAAGTCAGTTTGTGTAGATGGAAGATACGCGCAATCGTTTCCTATCTCGGAGCAGAGTAGAAGCACAGCGACTATACTATCGTACTAGCCAAGCTCTTCTAGTGCAAGCCCCCGCCACGTACAACACATTCACGAAGCGAAACAAGCTGACACTCACCCATTCCCAAAAGAGCGACGAACAGTGTTCACCGGAGCGACCGAGTAAGCCGCATTTCCAACAGACTTTCTCGGCAGCGACGTAGCAGGTACTGCAGACTGTTCTGGCTTTTTGCGACCCAAGAAAGGGAGCATCGATCGCCGACTCGGAGCTTTTGTCCCTGTAGGTTTTTGTCCCGGTGAAGGGACCGAGGATGGGCTAGATCCAGTCCCAGCACCTGTGCGGGAGGAGTGACGAGACCCATGTGTAGAACGAAAAAGTTCAGAGAAATCTGGAGCCTTGGTCCGGACGCGCTGCGCACTGGCTGGGGGAGTGTCCGAGCCACCCATCCTTTTCGACTCTGGGTTCCGACGATGATTGGGGCGGAGACGACGCGTCAGATCAACGACGCAAAGTGCCCCGGGTTGGTACTGAAAAAAAAAGTGGATTTGCCGGAGAAGAAGGCGAACAAGGGCACGACAGCGAAATCGCGTATAGCGTGCTCTTCGCGTACTGTAAGTTTTTTTAAAATGCCCAATTACATTTATGTGCGGCGTCAAAACCCTGTTAGGGACCCACAGATAGGCTGACCACGTACCGAGAGGCAAGAAAAGAACGGAACGCCGCAAAGCAGCAAGTTTAGTGGACGCAGGACCAGTCGAAGGAGGTGGTAGCCAACGACATAAAGGCTCATACAGTATTGCCTTTGTATCAGCAGTACACAGCTTCGTGTCTCGACTGAGAAGTGTTCACACTTCCCGATACGCGGTTGAACGTTCCCCCACCTGCGCGCGTCCCTGAAAAGTTCATCATCGCTTAAACGGCGACATCAAGTTCCGTCAGGCTTCCGGCTTCCGACAGTTCATTTGCTCAGGAATGGTGACCACATGCTTCAACGGAAACGATGTAACAATAACAGATAGAGGAAAATAGTAGTACTTTTGCGTAGCTCATACTGGTGCGCAGTATCATGTGGCTGGCATCAAGGCTTGGTAATGTAGGGGAATGGAACTAGTAGCACACGACCATTTCATTTTTACCTTTAGTCATCCACCAAGCCCATTTTATGTTTGTCCAATCGTAGACGAGGCTTAGCTTTGCAGCCTCAATGACCTGTATCGGCCCGTGGTCCCCCGTGAACTGTGGTACAAGCTCGGGGCAAATTGGCCTTTCTAGCGCTGAAGGTGACAGTTTTCATGTCAGCAATTTAACATATGCTAAAACAAACTGCCTTCCGTACCTTGGGCAACGGTAATGTCAAACTCGCTTCTGCTGCTCGGGAAATCAGCCCTTAATCCATACAATTGCATTCCCGTAAGACGCACCCGTCGCAAAGCAGGAAATAATCGTGTTTTTCAAGGTCGTTCAAGGAATAACGGACTGAAGGATTGACTTGCAAAAGCTAGAAATTCAAGTCAGATGCTGACCAAACCAACAACGAGAGAAAAAAAAAAGACAAGACTCACCCCCTCGACCAGACCCAGGACAACGGGATCGAGGCCTTCAAATCTTGGGTACGTTTCTTCTTCGAGCTGGCATGGTCTCTGGGTCCATGCAACGTATGCTCGCACGTCATTTATGGAGTCGAAAAGTATCTAAAAGGCGCGGTGAGTGTCATGAGGCAAGGAGTAGGGTTCTAGAATATGCAAGCACCATACCTGGTGGTCCAACGACTCCAATTCAAAAAGGATGCATCCGAGTCCCCACCAGTCCACCGCCGTACCATAACGTTTCCACCTATGGCCCTGCTTACCCTCATTCCGCAGTATTTCTGGAGCCATAAAGGGCGGAGTACCTGTGAAGTCGATTGCATACTCAACCCCTTGACGCAGGGGCTTGCCAGTAGGTTCCAAGTAAGCGAGCCCGAAGTCGATGATTCGAATATTCTCGCGGCAATCGACGAGGATGTTGTCGGCTTTGATGTCGCGATGAAGGATTCCCATCTCGTGCAGGGACTCGATACCAAGAGCCTGTCATAGGTTAGAACGAAGATGATAACGAATCACAAGTAGACAGACAATTTGTGCCGTCCACCGACGCGCATGCAGTTTGCACCTCTCCGGTTCAGTAAACATGTACGTGCCAAGATCGGTAGTCATGAGTTCCTGAAGCCGACACTCAGTTGGATGGGCGCGAGAAGAAGACTATAACTCACCATGGCGAAGAGGACGGTGGTGTCGTGCTGGATGGATCTATTTAGTTCCATGATAAATTGTTTGCCCCTCTCTCCCTCTTTTGATTTTACCATGCGCCTGAAAATTCTGAGCTCCGTTTGGACCGATCTCGCAACGTCTGGATCTCGCAAAGATCGGAAGATTTTGAGACACAATAGCTGACCAGTGCTCTGATCTTTTGCTGCCCATGCGGCTCCGAACCCTCCGGTCTGTAAGCAATGCAGAAGATCAAAGGGTCCATATACAGGGAAGCTGGAGCAGGGGAGATTTGCAGTGGGTGTGAAGCTGGAATGACCAGGGATGGGGTTGTGGGGACGTGTCTTGGATCGCAGTACTGTTGTTCTCTGTGCCACTGTCGATATCGCATACCGGTAGCGGTCGGGTCAAGAGGGGAAGTCGCCGAGTTTCGACCGTACGCGTGAGGAACTGGACCTCTTTAAGGTGGTGTATCACGACCGGAAGACGATCAGACTGCGTGGCCGGGTCAGCCGGTGAGTTACTGGCGTCAGCGAGGGCCGCAGTAAACGTGGTACGCTTTGCATATGCATATGGGGAGTATGGGGAATACTGATGTGATGGGGAGCATAACTTGAGGGTAGGAGTAGCGAGACCATGACGGAGAAGGTATAGCATTCTGAGGACAAGATGACAAGTCTCGAGTGAAGAAGGCACAGCACGAACCGGGGCGATGAAAGGCTAGCTGGATGAACCTGCATTAAATAGAATCCATGCATGACGAGTGAGGCCTAGTGAGGTGTGGACAAGACAATGCTCGGCTTGACCAATGTGGCACACAAAGGCGGGTGGATATGGCTGTGGACATTTCAATTCCAGATAATCAAAGATACTCCACAGGAAAGTTGTCAAGGTGCTCTACATGCACGCAAATTGGGTGAGTGATGGACCAGTCAAAGCAGAGATGGACTGCCAGTATTGGCAAGTCTAAAGCTCTAACCTGGGAGTCCACTTTAGACCGAAATCCGAGTTCACGTACAGTGAGATTGACAAACCCGTTCTGCTGGGTCAAGATATCCCGGGCCGGGTGTAAGTAGTATGACTCGCCGAGGTTGAAATTCTAAACCCTAATCGCCACATATCCGAGTCTCTCTGGCTTGCCTCCTACACGGCCAGGGTGATATGATGCAGCGGTTAAAAAGGATTCTAGTTGCGAATGAGTTGTGAGGAACGGTGTCATACTTACAGTCCACGGCCGATTCATGACCGACGGTTCTCCTCATAGGCCTTCCATTTTTGGATGAGAGAGCACTAGACTTTCACACCCTTCCTTGGAGAAAAAAGCGTGTGCGACGCTGATATTATTTATCTCTGTTTTAAAAAGGACTCCTTGAACCGCAGGCTAATATCTCTTCTTCTTGCGCGTAAGTCACCTATCAGCAGCTCGGATGTCTGCTCCTCTCGCGACACCGCACACGCCCAGCCTTCGTCGCTCCACCGAATCTTATGGCGAACGGGCCCTGCGAAAGTTCAAACAGGAGCCCCTCGTCCCCATAGGTGAGTCCCTGCCGTTTTCTCCCGAGTCATGCTTGAAATTTGTTCCCTTTCCACCCAGGTACGCTCGTGACGGTCGGTGCGTTTACCATGGCCGTGATCAAGCTCAGACGGCGTGAGTCACGCGCGCTCAACCAATGGATGCGCGTGCGGGTTGCTGCACAGGCATTCACCATCGCTTCTGTCTGCGCTTACTGCTGGGGTCCGGGCAAAGAGCAAGCCGTGCAGACTCCTGAGGACCTCCAAATAAAACGGGACCAACAGTTCGACAGGGAAAGAAGGGAATTCCAGGATCGTCTCAAGGTTGCCGAAGCGGAGTGGAAGGAAGGGCAGAGCTACGCAGGAGACGCCAAGAAGTAACGTTCGCCGATCCTCTCATTGCGACCACTTGGGTTGGATAGATAGATTGTATTACTCTCTACCCCATATCGTAACAGCTAGATATTCTCCTCGCTCTCGCTGGTCTGGTCAATGCTTTCGTGGTGGTTTAGGTGTCTCTCTCTCGGACGTCATCCTCGTGTTCTACTGCGAGCCGCGAACCGCCGTACACCTGGTTGACAATAGCACAGCGGCGAAGCACCTCCAGCTCCTTGACAGCCTCGCTGTACGCCAGCGAAAGCTTGGCCGGATCTTGCTCGGCCTGGGAAACGCTGAGCACCATCGCTCTACCCGCCAACGACGATCAACACGCACCTGGATGCTACGAAAGTTCTCTTTCGCCCTCCGCACGAAATAGTTGCGGAAATTGTAGGAACTAAATGACTTTGATGTACGAAGCGTGGAACTGTAGAGATTGAGAATTGCTCGCGGCGATGGTGGGGCACCCATGGTGGTGTGCGGGAGGCAAGGCTGAGAGCGCGAAAAGGGAAACTCCCAGCCTGACTCGTATTAGATCTCGCAACATGTACTATGATTACTGGTGTGTATACTTTTCAACCCTCCAACACTCGCTTCAAAACCGGAGCAACCTGCTTGCGGGTCGCTGCTGAGTTCTTCTGCTTGTAAACCCGTGCGACGAGGCCCACGCCGAATGGCGATGCCACCCGTTCCCCAGCCTGCTCGTCGACTGATTCCTCTTCGTCAACCCTCCCCCGCTCAACCTGAACCCCCTCATTCCCGTCCATTCCAACGTGGCTATCGAAGCCGTAACGTTTGAAACTGGCCCTCTTTATCCGAAGAACCTCGCTCGCCTCGAATCCATCGAAAAGAACCTGCGGAAGCCTGGGTCCGCACACGTTCTCATCTACCACCCACATCAACTCCCGCTTGGACTTGCCTTGACTACTCTTGTAGGTGGTAAGCACACCAAGGACCGAAAGATTACGTTCTTTGAGCCATCCTTGAGTGGCAACAACCGCGGATGTTGGCGATGGTGAGAAAAAGGACGCAAGGGGAAGCGGAACGGTGGCTAAGCCCGCCCTTATCGAATACGGGCTGTTTCCACAGATGGACGAGGAGAGGTTGAGTTCGTATTCTTTGTAATCTCGCCGCAGCAAATCTCGGGTGTTTAGATGGGAAAGTGCGATTTTTTTGGCGCCAAGTGTGTCCGAGAGGGATTGAATCCATGGATTGTCAGCGACATGTTGGGGGGCTTCCACGGTTTGTTCAGCAAAGTATTCCGAGGATGAGACATTGGCTCTAGAAAGAAGCCACGCGGACGCTTCGTAATCCACACCAACAGCCTTGCCGCCTTTCCGTAGACCATGCGTGTCGATCACAATCGCGCTCAGCAAAAGCACAGCTAGTTCTGGGGGTATTGATAGCGTTGGATATGACATGATGACTCTCGTGACGAGCGATGCGCAACTCCCTGACGGTTCAATTATCCTAGGTGAGGCCGTGTCAAAATACTTTCCCTCGTCTTCATGATGATCAATGATCGCCGTCACCAGCGCACCCGGAACAGCGTAACTGGGATGACGACTGTTGTGGTCCACCAAGGCGAAGTTCGTGCACAGATTCGGTTTGGGTAAATCTTCCGGACAGAGAATCTCTTGTAAATCCTCTTTGATGCCCGCTAATTGCAGCGCGTAGAGGTTCTCCGCCCTCAGCACGAAATCCTCGCGAGGGGTCGTGATCAGAGCGATCGCCTTTGTATCGCTGGTTGGTATGTGAGACAAAAGCCACGCAAAGCCAATCGAGCTCGCGAGACTATCTAGATCTGGACAAAAGGACAGATCACCAAAGAAAGTTAACCCTGAAGTAACTTTAATAATTTCACTGGAGATGGCGTACCTCCGGCTTCATTGCCCATAACTACCTTCCAATTACCGCCATTGTCCCTAAGGAAACGTGTCTTTTGTTCCAATAGATAAGCTGAGAGAATAGATGTAGTCGACATCGTTTTTAAGCTTCGGACTCTCCGACTGAGGGGCGAGGAGAAAGTAACAGATCTGCGGTGTTTGATCATGCCTAAAAGAGTATGCGTACTTTGAGAGGCGATCAAGAGTGCTTCTGACGTGCAGGGTGGTAGAAAATAACGAGTCGGTCGGCCGCACTCAGCGTTCTCGCTGATTCTCGTCGTCGTGCGAGACACTTGACTAGCTTGACTAGCGATCGGTTTCCGGGCTCTTAGACTGTCCAAAGGGGAAATAACTTTCAGTATACATTGACTAGTGGTTCTCGCTAGCGACAGGTTGCGTTCGTCAACTGGGAGGGACTGGCGGAAAGTGAACAAGCTCGAGTGGCTTGTCCTGGTGGCGTACATAAACAAGAGGTGTCAAGTCGTTTCGACAAACACTGCGACCTTACGGGGTTTCTTCCTTCACTAACCAACCAACCGTTCTATCTTGCTGATGTCCGACTACGACATAGATCACAGACACTCCTACTCTTTCCACACTACGCAACGAGGTGCAGGGTTACTCTACTAGTCAGGCCGTCTTAGCCTTGTATGTCATCGCCTCCTCGACGAACTCAGCTTCTCCGAATACTTCCTTCACCCTCGGGTGGGCAGTAACCTTCTCGTAGTGAGCAAAGACATTCGGGTACGCTGCCCTCTCCGCAGCTCCACAGGTGATCTTTCCGGCCTGCTGGCTCACCGCCGCGATCGTAATGTCAGCGAGCGTCATCGCGTCGGATACCAAATAGCCAGAGGGACTCGCAGCAAGATGCTCGTCGAGGAACTTGAGCGCACGAGCCTGCCTCTGAAGGTTGATGTCATGGAACTGCGATAGTCGAGATTCAGTTGGCTTTGGAACGCGAGTCGGGCGATGACACGTACCTCCTTGTTGTAAGGACCGAGGTATCCGGCGACGAGCGCCATGATCTCGTAACTGAACGTGGCGATCTCAGTCTCGCCAAAGTGAACCCACTGGTCAACGAGGGCGGCTTCACTGGCATCCTTTCCGAGCAATCCAGACTCAGGCGCAAGGGAGGACACTGGTTTTGCATCATTGGTAAACCAAGTACCAAGGCAATGAACAATCTGTGTAACTTGCCATAGCGTGCGATGGGAGCGCCTTCGAACAACTTAAGTCCTTTGTTGTCTTCGAAAGCTGGGATCTTTCCCAAGGGGAATTTTCCAAGGTATTCAGGTGATTTGTTGGTCACGTAGAATTCTACGGGCGGGGTATCAAGCTCAAGGCCTGCTATAGCCGCGGCGGCGAGAATCTATGCAACGGTGTGTGATTCAGCCTTCTGATGGTTTCATGGAGGTGCGGGACGTACGGCTTTAGTTTGACGCTGGATTGCGATTCCCCACAGAGTGCCGATGGTTGGTGCCATGTTGTATGCGGTACGGTTTCAGGTATGAAATCTTCTAGATCTTCTTGGTTATGTTCTGATGACTTTTGGCTCTGATGAAAACTTGCGTTTTATAGTCCCATGAAAAAACCGTACCACCTCGAATTCATGCAGCGACCCACCACGGCGCAGCATATTCAAGGGCAACGCTGATGGTCGGCACTTGACAGCTGCGGGTACCACGGCTGCGGCGCATGCTGCGCCAACACCACTGAAACCAAGATAGCATGCCCATGACCTTCTTTCAATGCCGAAGAAACCCGAGAATTATTTATAAATACCACTTCACTGGAAAGCATAATATTGAAGTGAAATGTCTCGACATTATCTGTTTGCTGGCCCGCCGTGAATAAAATCCCATTCTATGGCGGTCGAGTTACAGATATTTTACAAATTTGTCTGCTAAATCTGGGTACAGGGAAAACTACTCCAACACTGAAGTACGAGCATAAAGGGGTTATAATTACTCGAAAAAATATCATACACTTGTGTCGTAGAACAAAAGTTGTATACCACCGCGCATGAATGCGAATAGTCGATTGACGAGCCAAGGTAGTCGAATATTGTCTTTTACAGTAGAAGTCCGCCGGGATCTGGACCGACTCGGAGTGCATGGAGGAGGAATCAGCTATCACGAATGGCGACCGGTGACTGGTTATTCGGGTTCACTGGTACTATAGAGCTTCTTTATAGAGCTTCCGTATTGTTTATGATAGGGCTATGGCATATGTACATGACCAATACATTTCACCTGAGATCAGAACTTGACTCGGAACCCGGGACCACCACCATCGTCATCATAGTACTCATCCTCTTCACTCCCGAAATCCTCATCCATTGCACCCTCCTCGAGTTCACTGTCCTCCAGGTCTTCCTCGTCATCATTGTAGTCATCAACATCAGATTCTTCATCCAAGTTGGGTGCTTCCTCTGCACCCTTGACCCCATCATTATCCGAGTCAGTGGAAGGGCCGTGTTCGTCATCAACATGCTCATTGGCAGCGGAATGTCGATGTCATGGTTTAGTGAGATCGGAGGATGGTATTGGGCATAGTGTCCAACACCAATACCGGTGTACCGCGTATACATGTCACGGTCTGCGAAACTATGGCAATATCAGGTTTGTTGGAACTCTAGGATAGAAAAACTTACATGTTAACATAGTATGCTGCCTAATCGTCGAAAACGTCGGTTTCACGAGCAACAGATGGCCCGTAGCGGAGTAGTGAGTCAGTACGACCATCTGAAAATGCAGGGCTCAAATGACAAGCACGGAGGGCGAGGGATGGGTCAACGAAGTCGAAGGCAGCGCCCGAGTCCAAAGGGATGAATCCAATCTTCGGAAGGCGAGCGTTCTTGAGTCCCCAATGGTAGCCAGGCACGACTCCAAACCAGCGAACCCATAAGAACTCCATGGTCCTCTCGATGCCGGAATGGGTAATTGTGATGAGAAATGCACCCAAGGCTTCTGCATACCAGAAGGGATGGGCATTTGGACCATCCTCGCGTGAGAGTAACATGATGATAGCACCATGCCCTGGATGCAACGTGTCTTGGTCACGGCGAATATCGTGCGTCGTATAATTGATCTGTAGGCGTTTTGGGCGGAGGACTCTGTTCAGGTTATTGACAAAGAGAATAGAGTTCCGCTCCTCGCGGGAGAACGTATGCTCGTCGCCGTCGTATTCATGACTGAGCAGTCAGGACAGAAGGTGGTCCTTGAGCTTTGGAATGAACTCCTGGAGAATATGGATGTGAGCGTTGGGTTGCCTCGTCAAGTTAGGCAGAGTTAACCTGAAGTGGTGGATCGTCAGGGGAGCTTTGGAGGAACTGTGCCAGGTCGAAAGTGTTAGTAGGTGAGTTAGACAATTGCTAATGAAGTTGAGGTTGCAGTAAATCCGAGTCGTTCTGTGATTCTGTGGGGTCGTCACCGTGCGTATAGTAAATGTCGCGTTGGCGTCGGATTCGGGTATGTCGCCTTTCTTGCTTTGCAATCTGCCCTGCAGGTTCGTGCTTGTTTGTGGACTGATAGAATTTTTTGATACGTTGATGCGCAACCTCTCCCTGATATTGTAGTCATCGTCGCGTCTATCATGAGGAGTTTGAAATGTCTTACGATTTGAGTAGTATATGAATCCGTTGTTCCAAACAAACGGATTGTGCGCGTGTAATCTCCTAAAGCATGCAGCTTATATGTGGTGAGGTTGAATGCCTTTGGGCAGGCAGAAGAAATGTTGTGGGCAGTCGAGTTTGACGGATTGGCAGGTAAAAGAGCGTGGCATCGACTAGTTCCCCTGGAGATGTTGACCGAGAAGATAAAGACGAGGACATCAGAATCTTCGAATGCAGGGGTTGAGGGTATCCAAGCGATACATTCACGTGTAGATATGAAAGGTTCTCCATACAGTTGAGAGGGTAAAAGAAAACATGGCTGATCAGATCTTCAGAATGCACTAATCAGTACTCAGTAGTCTATAGAGGTTATCAGGGAAGGTGCATAATCGACATCAGGTCGAATTTTATGAAAGCAGTGAGAATATATCTAGGACCATTATCAAGAAAAAGGAGTTCGGTAACCCCTTTTGTAATTCGTATCGAACTGCTGCGCAACATCACATTGTCTATCCACCTCATGATCTCTAGATATTGATCATGATGCAACCACTGTGATACACTCCATTCCCATTTGCGTTACTAGTGACGAATTTGTCGTCCAACAAGTGATCGAGCAACTTGAAGGCCAGCAATGCCGAACCAAAGGACAGTGTAAAACCGGAG
The DNA here is from genome assembly GCA_019096195.1 of Boletus sp. NGJ. NCBI lineage: Eukaryota > Fungi > Basidiomycota > Agaricomycetes > Boletales > Boletaceae > Boletus > Boletus sp. NGJ. The sequence continues at coordinate 927,530 of JAGTXK010000027.1, forward strand.
CCTCCGTGGCCATATGCGTGAACGATGCGACTTGACCTACCGCCCTTGTGGATACGACCATCCGCTTCGACACGACTAGACCCTGTGCGAAAGGGGCGTAGACCCTGGACGAGCGGAATCTCGTCTAATTCTGCGTTCTTCAATGCAGGGATGACTGAATGGACTCAGCACTGCTCACCTCACTCCCGAACGCGTATGCACGTACAGTTCTCGCAGCGTTCCCTCATATCCTTGACCAACCTACTCTCGTCTGTCAGGGCTAACGACCACTTGTGCGGTTCAACTGATCCTCCGAGTATTAAAGTGGTTTCATTCCTACGGAAGCCAGTAAATCACCTCTACTGGTATGGCCATGCGCGTCAAAGTTACTTGCCGTGGTACGATGAACACTATGTCATCGGATTTGTGAATATCCGTATTACTGACCGCTAAAACCTCGGTAATCTTTGGGAAGCATTTTCCGTCATTCTTGACACGCAGTAACGAGCCACTGGCAAAATTGGCCAACTTCGTTGTCAGTGCCATATGATATAAAATGAACTGTGACAACCCACCGAATAGGGTAGACTGCAGGGTCATGGGCCAGTTCAATAGCACTCAATCCGGTCGCATTCAAAATAGCATCGGCTCCGTAACGTGCAAGTAGCCTGTCTTCTTGATCAAACAAGTCACCCTTGAGAGGCAGATCGAGGGTTTCGATGACAGCACCCTTGTCAGCGACGAGTTCTTTCAGCCAAACAAGGTATGTGTCAGTATCAATCTATTTAAAACACCAAATTAGATCCAAATGAGGGGGGGGGGGGGGGGCATAAACGTACGACCGGTGCTTCGTGCTGGTATGCGTCAATGACATCGGCTTCGGGCGGAACGGAATGATATTCAATCAATCCGGGGTCATGCTTGTACTTGGGGATCCTGACTTTCTCGATCTCTTTCAGCTTTTGGAGCTGTCCGTGCATGTCGGGATGGTCCAAGCGTTTCGTGAAAAAGAAATTGGCCATACGGAGGGTGATTCCGTGGTCATCATCGCGATAACCGAGCGCCAAGTCTTCAAACACATTCCTAACAAAGGCTTTAATATCTGCAAGTCCGTGTTACACAAGGGGCTTCACCTTGAAATCAACGACCAGGGTTTGAATTTTTCCACGGAAGCTTGATCGGCGTGCTGACCGCAGACAGCAGGAGGATATTCCCATCTGTATTTTTCCTCGACACATGAAATCATGATGGTTTGAAGTGGATAAAATAACTTACAAAGCACCTGCAATCTGACCAGTGATGCTGGGCACCGCAGGTGCGTAGCGGTCCGAGATAATGGTCACGTCGTAACCGAGATCAAGGAGCAACCAGGCCGAGCTGAAAAATGCCCAGTCATTATCAACATGGCGGACACATTGATTACAAGGGTACAGACGTGAGGCCGGTAACACTTCCTCCGATAACGAGGACGCGCTTTCTCATGCGCTGGTAGAATGGTGAACGTTGAGCATGGACCCTGAGGTCTGTCCAAGTTTTGTTAGGATTGAGATAAATGCCCTTGGAAGTCATATTGCGCAAGGAATAAAAGAAATATTGATACGGTGATACGAGGCAAGTGTACCCCAGGGTGAAACCTTAAATAGGTTTTCTGAGAGCAACTTGAAGACCTAGTGGATCTCAGATTATAGTAGCGGCGCGTGGATACCGCGGAGAAATTTCCAGACTTCACCGGGGCTGATTTGAGTAAACGACTAATTCCAAGAATTTTTGCATGAGGATACATTGCCTTCGAAGCTAGCAGGAACAAATGTATAGGGAAATTGAGACAATTCAAACCATCAGAAACAGGGTACACCAATGCGTTGGTTGGGCATTCAGATGGGGTTCTGATGAACTCTGTCGCGCTGATCGGCGCATCAGCCAATCGTCATCCACCTTCGTATTTCTGTCACTCACCAAATACAACTACTCATGACTCACTATATGTAATTCTTCAGCCAGTGATACATTGCCAAATTTTGAGGGGCGGGCAGCGCATGATTCCGAAAATCGCCTTGCGTTTAATGCTTATTCCAGAGCCTATCGTGACTAAGATATGGATCAAATGAAAGGAAGACACACCGAATGTGTCGAACACTCTTTCCTCAGAATCCCCGCTGCCAAATGTCTGCGACTGTTTGTCGCGTGTGAGATCTTGAGATCTTGAGATTTGGTCTTCGTCCTGGATCCCCTCGCTTGAGACTAACTTACTAACTTAGTGCCCGTTCGGCAGCCCTCCGTTTGCGCCCGTTTCGTTTCGTTTCGGATTCCTACCATTCGGAAACGGACGAGCCTAAGTTCAACGTTCGGCAACCTATTTCAGCCTACTACTCAAGCTCCCACGGGCCACGGCCTCAAGTGACAAGACAAGACGCTCCGAACGAGAAGGCTCCCTGTATTTAAAGTTCCACAGACGCTATGATATGGACAGTGACAAGCATCCGGGACTCACCGTTCGTTTTGGCTCGCTGGCTCGTCCGTTGCAAACGAACGGCAGGAATTCAAAACGAAACGAAACGGGCGCAAACGGAGGGCTGCGACCGAACGGGCCCTAAAATAAGAGGAGGATGGAGAAGTTGACAAATCCCCTACGCAGCAACGGTCGCCGATCTGGAATTCACGGTATTGGATGAGTGACATAAACTTGAGATGTACTTGCCAACGCAGACCTTGCTGGAAAGAGAAGCGCCTGAGTAAAAAAATTTCAATCCAGACAGGTACGACAAGTGAGTAACAATCGGAGACCGGCCATTACCGTACAAAGGATGGCGATTTGAGGCATGCGGTTTTGGTGTTCAGCAACACCAGTTCGCAAGGATTGCTGGGATGTGATAAGGGGGCGTTAAGCAGCCGCCAAGGGGGGGTGAAGCCCCCAGCAAAGTCAATTGCGACGATTATAATCGACCGATGACTCCCCGAACCAGGATGGCAGCGGTTC